>OY776284.1:46513105-47113105 GCA_963675345.1 Trididemnum clinides | reverse complement strand
GCCCGCTTCTTCACACTATTTTTTCATACTAAGCTTCAAGCAAGGCAGCTATAAATGCTGTTTTTAAAGTATGTAATATCACTTGACAACAAAGTTGCCACATGCCTAACAAATACAAAACGGTTGCTTTAACCTCTACACCAGAGGTTTAAAAACTTTTTGCTTCGCGGACCTCGTTTTTGCAAATCAACTGCTTCGCGCACCCTCTGTTTGCGGATCTGCTTTCTTGTGGTCCTCAAATATTTTTAGAATTATTTTTTTGTAACTCGACTCACTTTCAAAAATAATGATTACAAAACGAATACAAAAGCGAATGGAGCTGTCTTCCCAACAAAACAAACCAAGGTCAACACCTGTAATACTGCCGCAATGGTGTCACTGGCGTTCGGTTTCATTCTCAGGCAAGAGCTACCATTCATAATTTCGCTGGAATGAATCTATGGGACTTTTTGCTAACTGGGTCAAACGTTGATTGACTAGCCCGGACAATGCCACGGACTTCCTGAGTGGTTGTCACGAATCCCAGCTTGGAAACCTCTGCTCTACACCACTGCGTCAGTAAACAAAAATTGTTAAAATCTGTTTATAAACATGAGCTTTATAAAAAGTAATTTGTAAAAACTTTGTAAATAAGACAATAAATAAACAGCACTAAATCGATATCAAAGGATATCCGTGGTCAGTGCTCAGTATTTTGAATAATCAGATCTCATTAATACACATAATCAGATCTCATTAATCTCATTAATACACAATTTGATTGTAGGATTTATGACAATTGACAAGAAGCTTTCAAATAAAACATAACCTAAAACTTTGCACTTCTTAAATATATAAAATTAAATTATTTTCTAGAGTAGGCTACTGCATTTAATAGCCTACATTGTACAACGCTAGGCTTTAAAATGACTTGCTAGTCTTCTGTTCATTTATAAATGATTAAAGCTATTTATTATTAGGAAGTTCCTACATCTATGGAATCGAATATAGATTTTCCTCAACGTTCAACCGATTGTTTGATTTTTCGCGAACTCAAGAAAGTTATGTGTATAACTTCAATGTTCCGTGTGCTGTATGTATGGCAAAAGGAACAGTAAATCATGTAAGTTTGTCACATCACAATTTGATAGTAGGTAAACGTTGTTTTATTGTGCACACACATTACCGCTTTGATGCCAAGCTTTTGGTGACTATTGAGAACTCGATGAAGATAAATTATTGTTTCAATTAAGAAGAGAGAGATACTTATTTTAAAGTAGGTAGCAAATTTTTTTAATATAACGGTTTTGATATTTAAAAATTAAATGATATTGCAAAGGCAACCAACGTTTTAAACTACAGGGTGTATCACAAAGATATTCACCCCCCCTAGAGCTCAATCCAAAAGGACTAGGAAAAAAACAAAAATATTGTTATAAATTATATTAAAATAGAAATTTATTCCGTACATTAAATCAATCCTAACTAGTAATCAGTATGACCACCATGGTTTTTTCTAACAGCATCTAATCTTGCAGGATACGATTTAAGAAGATTAGCAAAGATTTCAGGTTCCTCTTTTATTTTAATTAGTTCTTCTGAAATAATAGTCTTTAAGGTTTCCACTGAATTTCTTTCCATGCTAGGAATCTTTAAAATTCTATCTTCAACATGTTTTTTCAGAATAGCTCCCAAGTTTTCAGTTGCATTTAAATCTGGTGATGAACCTGGTTTTTGCTCACTAGCGATTCTGAGACCAATACTTAAAATTCTATCAACATACCTAATTTTTTCATTATCAGCAAAAGCCATAATTATTAAGTATCTGGAAAAAAATGAAAATGTACATTAATTTCTAACAACATAAGCTTCACAATGTGCTATATAGTTTGGTCATACCTATTACCAGTTTGGCTGTAGGGGGGGTGAATATCTTTGTGATACACCCTGTATATTTGAGTTTTTTAAAAGTGTGTGCCTACTGCAGAGTATCGTACTGTTGATATTGAAAGTTTTTATAATGAACTGTAGTTGATGATTCCTGGTCGTGAAACTTGTCCTCCTGATTGGAAGAAAGAATACACTGGGTATATAATGGCTGGAGGAAATGGTCACAAGCGTTCTCAACCATACCTATGCATAGATGATAAACCCCAAGTGATTCCAGGTTCTGATACACAGAATTCTGACGGTTATTTGTACATGGTGGAAACAAAATGTCCGTCACTGCAATGTCAACCATTCGTCGACGGACGAGAGCTGCGTTGTGTTGTTTGTACGATTTGAAACATTTGTGAACCCTTCTACGCTGTGGTTAAAAAAGTTTATAATGCAAATGACAAACAGAGATTTGAAAATTAAACTACAACACAGTAAAAAACAAATATCTCGTAGAAATATTTCGTTGATACAAAAAGACTTTTGTTAAAAATCATAATTCCTTATTGCGTTGATGACGTGCAAAAGTGATGACGGTTTTAGAGTAGTCAAAATATTGTAATGTTTGGAATTACTCACACAAAAACGAATGTTTTCAATTTAATTTAAATTATGAAAGTAATTGGAAAAAAGTTTATTAAGATTTGTTATGTTTTTCCGCATTTGTGACGTCAAAGAAACATCGTTATAGTCGACACGATATATTCTTGGCAAAAGTGAACTAACGTTTATGGTTGCCGAATTTTTTTATTTTGCAAGCCTAAACAAAACTAACCAATTTGTCGTTGACATTTCTCTTATGCCTATATCGCCGTCAAGTGAAATACAGCTTTACACTCAGTTTACTCTCCCAAAAACTTTTTTTATTAATTTCCCAAACTTTAGCCATAATTTTAGATTATATAGCAATTATTTGAGAAAAATCAACCATCTATAAATTTTTATAATTTCAAGTTTCACTGCTTTTCGATAGGATTATTTTGATGCACCTTTCAATACCGTAATTAAATACAGGCAATTAAAGTTTTTTAATTTCATTACAGAAAATATGTTTTGACTATCGCAAATAGCCATCTTCAGTTTCTGTTAAAGAAAAAGATGGAGAAAACCTTGTATGCATGATAGGTTTTAATTTCGATTAACTACTTCTACTGTAGGTGGACTTCATCCAAATCTTGTTCCTTTTGTGCTTGTGAGATTTTGCCGGAGCACACAAATCATAGAAGTAACTATTTTGAATTAAATTCTACTACCCGTATTGATTTTTCCACTTTTTTCTTTTTTATGCTTTAACGGGATCGAAGATAGATGTTTGAGATAGCAGAAATATATCTTTTTTGACCCTAGAACAACCACGCTTTCAAACTACCCACATCGTCCAAGTGCGTCAATTGATGCATTATGTAAATATAAATAAGCTTTATTTTGTTCGTTTATTTGATCAAGTAAATGTTCTTAAAGTCGAAATACGAGCTCATTTGTTGCACCTTAAAAATAATCAAACATCATGTAACACATAATTAGCAAGAACAAAGAAAAATTAAAAACCCAACTTGCCAAACATAAACCACAGATTTTATATGGTAGCACCGTTTGAAAGGAAAAAATAGATCAACAAGCTGTTGTTTTCAAAACCATAATCGTAACAGATACAAAAATAAGCAACTTGTCAGTTGCATTCAATTAAAACAGTTTGGGCACATTTTTATGACGCATTTAACACAAATTGTGATTTGGCAAGTGTTGCACGAATCCATTGTTCTATTACGGCTTTTTGAGGTTGTACATGTTTTTCGCTTTTTTTCTGGAGGTTCATTAGTTTCTAAGGAATTTTTTTGTGCAACTGCAATTTTTCCAGAAGTATCTGCTGGAGTTGTCCCTCTAATTTCTTCAACCACACGTTGTGTGAACTTGAAACAAGGAGTAAGGCAGATTAGGAGTGAAACAAGGAGTGAAGCAGATTAGTTTTGCAAAATTAGTCGAGCAAGGATCACTTGTCATCATGATAGATACAATTAATGCTCTTGGTATCACAAAACCTTCAAATTTTATGTTTCTCAAAGTCAACTTCTGAAGACACATGCTATACCTAGCGGTTGGGTGAAAGCAAAAGTATTTACAGATTTTATAAAACACTTTATTAAGTTCTCCAAATTTTCAAATGTTAATCCTCCTTTGCTAGTCATGGACAACCATTATTTTCACATCTTCCTTGTTGTGTCAAACTTAGGAAGAGAAAGCGGCTTTGTCATGATAACAATTCATCCGCACACTTCCTATAAACTGCAGCCCTTGGACAGAACTCGGTTTGGTCCTTTCAAGCGATATTATAATAGAGCTCTGGACAACTGGATGAGAGATCATCTACACACTCATTTCATCATTCACAAAACTGCTGCAATTTTGAAACAAGCTTTCCATTCTGCATTCATCCAAAATAATACTTTATCGGGTTTTGCAACGACTGCATTTGCACCTTAAATTCTGATATTTTCACGGATGCAAATTTTGCTCCTTCACATGTTACCGACTAATTTCTTGCTGATATTATGCATCACGATATCTCAAGTGCACGAAAATTGAGCATGAAGAGGAGTTTTCTAATAGACCAACAGCAGCGATTCCCTTGTGAATTCAAAAAAGCAAGGAAGCAAATATCATTTAAGGTAACACTAACATTTTTACAGAGGAAAGTTCGGCATCATTACATCTCCTGCTGCAATCGCTGGTAAGCAAAAACATTGCCCATAGCAAAGGAAATAGTTCTCCCCCATTCTCTGAACATGCTGCTGCATCTTATGTAATGCCTCTTTCTAAAGCCCAAAAGAAAAACCAATCTTCCAGAAAATGAAAGAAAAGAAAATCTATCATATTGACAAATACGACGGAAAAAATCAACAAAAGAATGAAAAAAAGTCAAGATATCAAAAACAAAATACTTCCCGGAAGATCAACAATCCAAAGAAGAATCCAACAAAGGGAAAAAAAACGAAAAGTCATAAGCAAAAAACTCGGGAAAAGAAAAAAAGAGGAAGTTTTCCAGTTCTTCTGATGAGGCTTTGGTTCTAAACGACAGCTCAGAATCCGATGTGAGTGAAAAAATGGATGAATACTTTTGTAGCATTTTTTTCAATACTTGACTGAACAGTCGCTCTGATGAAAAAGCGATTCATTGCTCTTGCATAGAGTGTATCCAATGCAGGCCTTTGGAAAAAAGCCCTCGTGTGAAAAGGGCGTGCTCTTATTGGGCACATCTTGAGTTTATTGATGCCAAAAAACACTTTTTCTACAAACTATGTAATACAAGTTTTATAAATTAACCAGGTTTAGTCAGCTTGGCAATTCAAGGAAATCTTGTTTTGGTTTCTTGAAGTTTGGTTTCGAACATTATTTTGTTTGTGTAAAAGTTTTCTTCCCGTGGTGCTCGTTTTCAATGCGCTTTTGAACATGTGTTGGAAAGTACTTATTGGTATTTTGAAAGGCAAATTCACTAAACATTTTTACCTGCGCTGACAATTCAGCAAAATATATAAAAAAAGGTTCATAAACTATGTAGCTTCCAAAAAAGTCTAGGCTTTCATTGGCATTATCAATAAAGAGAAATAATAATAAAGCATTTACAAAATAATTAGAAAAGACTTTTAACAAATTTTAATAACGACCGCATTAATTGTAATTTTTCAAAACTAAGATTTTCAATTTACGTAAATGTGAGCTAATATATATTGTGATCTTTATTTAAAACATGATATACAAAAGTTGTTATCATATTATGCTTAAAAAGAAAGTTTTTTACTTTTCTGGGAAAAGTGCACTGTGTTAAGTCAAATATGCCGAATAGAAGAATCAACAGCCCTCTTAGTCAGGTTATTTAATTGGGCTGAGAGCATTTTATCAAAGTAAAAATAATCCATCAATAATGTAAATGAAAAGCTGAAAATCACTTCGGATGAAAAGAAATTATGATATTTTGACGAGGGAAAATTTCTGATTGATGAAAGTATTCCTTAGAAAGTTTGGCAAAAAAAAAATGAGTCCACCAACCCAGACTTCCCCTAAGCTAAAAATAATAACATACAGCCAAAATCTTCCTTGTTCGCACAATCTTTCCTTAACCCTTAACTACTCGCGCTGGTGTATTTTGCACACCACTTTTACTAAGTCGGCTCCCCTCCTTTTATTTTGAAATTCTGCAGGCAGTAAGCGCGATCTATCCTCTAATTAACTCCGCAGGCATGCTTCGACGCGTTGGCGTAGTTTTAGAAAGCACGTGGCGGCCGGTATGCTAGGACAAATGAGTGGGGGGGTGCTGTTTTGGTGTACAAAATACACCGCGCGAGTACTTATGTAACTATAATTTTTTGTGCTTTTTGAAAATATTTTTTTCTTTTTATTGTTTTCTTGCTTGCTTATGTTGTTTTTGTGTGCAGAAATACTTTATACATAATGGCTAGACGGATTGGGTCTTTAGATGATGATGCAATTTGGCTGAAAAGCTTTATCTTGAGGCTAAATTTTCAAAAAGACCTTTAACTACTCGCGCTGGTGTATTTTGTACACCATTTTTACTAATTCGGCCCCCCCCTTTTATTTTGAAATTCTGCAGGCAGTAAGCACCATATATCCTCTAATTAACTCCGCAGGCATGCTTTGACGCGTTGGCGTAGTTTTAGAAAGCACGTGGCGGCCGGTATGCTAAGACAAATGAGTGGGGGGGTGCTGTTGATGAAGCCTCATCTGCAGGACAAAGCACAGCTACAAAATCTTCCATCTGACATTCAATCCATCTTGTCAAAATATAAGCCACAATCACAAGTTGACACCCGTGAACCACCTCCTGCAAAATCTCGAGAAAGGTGCCGTCTCTGTGAGCTAAAAACTATGAGAGCTAAAAACAGGGTGACAACTATGAGATATTCTTCGTGCAATGACTTTGTCTGCAAAGATCACGCAAAAACCGATGTGAAATGTGACACCTGTGCACATCTTGCAACTGATAAATCATCCTAAAGAACGTTCTTGTGGTTTTTGTGCATAATTTCATTTATTTCGGAAAATAAAAGCTGTACGTCAACATTGGTGTATAAAGTACACCACGCGAGTAGTTGCGTTAAGAAAAAGGGCGCGAGTAGTTAAGGGTCATCAAAAAAAAATGGAAGTGTTGTTAGGCCGCTGACGGCATTTTACCTTTGAGTCTATTTTTTCGTCACCATCTATGTATGTTTATATAGCCATATTTGCTAGAATTTTAGCAGTGAAGCTGTGGTGCGTGTCTAGTGCAGCTGCTTTGAAAAACAATAGTTATGGGTTGGAATCTTCGCGGTCGGGGCAATTACGGAAAAGCACTGTGCACTGTGGAAGAGCCAGGTATGCGATGGTACAGGGTAATGTACACTGGAAGGGAGTGTACAGTGTGGAGAAGTGTAGACTGGGGTGCACATTTTTTAATTTTATTATTGAAATTGACCAATGAGAAACGACCAAAAGTCGCGTGTTTAATATGTCATTAAAATTGACCAACCAAAAATGTCTCACGGAAAAATAACCCCCAAGGGTAAAATGCTGTTGATGCCAAAATAGTCACTGTCAAAAAATTAGCAAAACTGGCATAACTTTGATACGGTGTAACTCAAAAACTTCAACCACAAAGGCACAGCAAGTAATACGTCAAATAAAAGCTTGATTCAATAGCGATACCAAGAGATCATATAAAGTTAAACATTTTTGTTATTTTTAAAGAAATTTCAAGAATAAAAAATTTTTGGTTACGTCAAGTTTTTTTAACACTAGAATGCCCGAGATTTTTTTATACCTAGAATGTCCAGAGGAGTCATTTTGACTCCCTGCCATTTCTTGTGTAACATTGCTGTGATTATGGCTGTAGAATAGCTTTGTAAGACAGCTCACTTAGTAAATTTTTGATTGATTATGGTATTGGGCAAACTCAAATACCAAACCAGCAAAACAAAAAAGCAAAAAAATCTCAGAATACCGAAAAAGGAACCTTATTATTGTGAGGAACTGCATTTCACACTCAAACGTACGGTTTTGGCAGCACACTTTCCGCACAGTGATTAGCTGCATTCATGACAGGTGTCAACTATGCAATTCTTCTTACATTCACCTTCACTTGGCAGTATTTTGTCATTTTACTATGTCCTTCATCAAATATTTCTTCTTGCAAGCGTCTTTTTTTAGTGTTGTTCCTTTTGTCTATATGAGGCTCAGATAAGTCTTGAGCCAACTGCTGATAAAAAACTCTTCTGGGCATGTTGTTCTTCGTGATCTCCTTGTAAACAATCGATGCATTTACAGCAGCCAAGCCCAGTGTGTTTTGGAACGAATGAATTGGCCATCTTCTGGTGGAAGTTCCAACCGTGCATTTCCTTGCCATTTGATCCACAATATCAACACCATATTTTGTATCATCGTAAGCTTTGACACTTTTTGGCGTCTTTTTGGCATTACCGGCAATAGTGATGTTTTGGTAAGAAGTGCTGAAAATTGCCACGTTTATCTTGGTTTTACATTGATAAACAGTCATTGTTACATCACCAGATTTATATAGCATGGTGGACTAATGTGGCTCTTTCATGTGCTTCACCACTGCAGGTACTTCCTTGCGAATTCTGTTTACTGTTCTCAGTAAGCTGGTATTGTATTTTTGCAACTTTGTGACCAACTTTATTGAGGTAAAATAATTGCATAATGTCACGTTCCTCCCTTTGTTGAGAAACGGTTTTAATAACCGCATGACGACCTGGTCGGAACCACGGTCATCTCTAGAACGAGTCTCGTCTCTGCCAACGTATGAAAACCCGTTTACCACATACTTACTATCTTTGTCTACAGCCAATATTTCCGTCCGTACTTGTCAGGCTTTGACGCCATGAACTGCATAAATGGACATGTACCTTTGCTGGGGAAAAGCTGTTCATCCACAGTGATGAAAGCCCGAAGTGGGTAACATGAAATACAGTTGTCGATGACTTGCTCCAAATAACCGAAAATAGAGCAAATCCATCTGTTTTCAATCTTTGAGAACAACCCGATTCTGTGTCAAAACGGAGAAAACGTAAAATTTCGCTGAAACGGTTTCATAAAATTGTTTTTTTACCAAAGGGCACGCCCCAGTTTTCAGTCCACAGAGTACGATATGGCATGTCATTTAAACCTGTTACTTTTCGTGCATACATGACGGCAATGAATGCTAGCAATTCATTGTTTGAGAGACAAAATTCTTCGTTTTTGGTTTGTCTATGAGTTTCAGTGGTGGTGCACTTACGGATAGGTTCAAGTATAAATTTGTCAATAAATAAAAGCCAGACACTCGCAGGACTTGTAGCATGTATGTTTCTACGCGCGTAGCTTGAAGGGCCAGGACATTCCTTCAGAATATTATGACTTGCAAGTCTGCCTGTGGACCGCTCACCGACTTGTACCTTCTTCCATTTAGTACCATCCTTTGAAGTCAACGCTGCACAATCCTCCTCATCCGATTACAAATCACTTTGCAAACTGCTTGTTCTTGGATCTTGGTGACCTAACACAAAAAACAAATGCAATTTGAAAAATCACAAAAATAGACAACTCCATTCGCATTACATATTTACTGCATTCACGTTCTCATCTTCATTCAAAGAGCTAGGTTCATCTGCTGCTGGTATGAAATCATCATCTACATCTAGGCTGCAGCTTTCATCCCCATATTCAGACACATCGTCAAGAATTTCAGTTAGCACAAACAAAACTTCTCTAGCTGTGAGACCTCGTCTTGTAGACGTACTCAAATACTGACTGCTTCAAGTTTCAAACTAAAGCACAGCTACGATCAGACTGTACTTGCAATTAGAACTCGTATGCACAACAATTCGAAACAAGGGTGATAATCCGTTATCTATAGGGTACTGTTGACACACAATAGACAATAGAGTAAAAGTTTACTCACAATGTCGCAACCAAATAAACTGTTGTATTCCACTGATAAGAGAGTGATAAAGCAATTGCGAAGATACTTCACAGTTGAAAAGCTTTTAAGCGGTTTCAAAAATATAAATGGCTTTTCAAATTGAAATTCTGCTTTAAAGCACAAAAACAGGATCAGTGCCTTTTGTCCACTAACTACTTTTCTAAGCATCTCTATGCAGGGAGTCAAAATGACTCCTTCGGGCATTCGAGGTAAGCTTTAAAAAAATCGTTTTTAGAGCTGACAAAAATTCACGCCATTCTAAGAGAGTGTTAGGCCCAACAAATGATGAAAAGTCACTGGAGGATTTTCCCTGAAAGCAAGCAAGTGAAAAGATATACACAAGCAAACTATCCAAAGGAGTCATTTTGACTCCATTGGGCATTCTAGTGTTAACTATTCATTTTATTTTTTGACACTGGTAAAAAAATAATTAATTTTTTGAAAAGCTGATGAAAAACCAAATCACTGTTATGTTTATATTTTGTTTGTTGGTTTAGTATTTTTTAAGATAAAAGCGCTTGAACATACACAAATTTTTTCATGATGCGCAAAAATAGCGTGGCAGTTAGAGGGTTAAAAAACGTTTTGCTGAAAAGATTGTTCTTCAAGGTAACGTCGGAATTAAAAACAATTCAAATTTGGTACCGCGATAAACAAATTTAAAAATGCCTCAAATCTAAATAGATTGTGTTCCAAGTCGTATCATAAGTGTTATACAAACAAAAGCTGGACATAAAAAGTATTAGTTTTACAGTAACTTAAATAAAATAGCCAAATTGTAAAAATAGGAATTTTATTTCTTTGATGAAATTAATTATCACATCATTGTAGAGCGAGTGTAACACTTAAATCGGTTTGACCGCTTGCTCATAGCATTATCATAACCAAAATGATTGATGTCACTGCTCTCTAGGAATCCAAAGAAATGGCCACATCGTCATTTCTAGATTCAATATTACTAGCTGATGTCATTTCACTATATGAATCAAAAGCAACAACCAAATATGGATAAGTATACCAACCGATTTCTCACTAGTCGCAACCGAGCGGTCGCACAAAACTTCTCTATGTCTCAAGTTTTGTCAAGAATTCCCCGTTTTTTGTCAAAAAGCTCGTTTTTGACAGGCCACCGCATCGATTATACCTAAACCTATTGCCACAAGGGCAGTCGGTAAAATACAATTGCGACCACCACTTTAATTTTAGAGCTCCTTTGCAAACGAGCACCTCGGATACTTTTTGCAGAACTACACTGAAATCTAATCACTTCATCTACCAACAGCGCTATGCACTGCAGAACGAACCAAACGTTGCCATTAATCACTACATCTTTAAAAACGGCGTCAGGAAACGCACACGCATTGGCGACCACCTTACTGTGCTTGTTAACATTAGACTTGATTGGGCTTCTCCACATGAACATGATTTCGTAAAACGGACGTTGAGGCAATTAATATTACGAGCTTAAATTGATATTGATCTGGTCGTCCATTCAAATGGTCTGGTTTTAATTGGGCTGTTTTACGCCGATATGTGTATAAGTTATCTTATGCCAATTGCTTGCTTTTTATGAAGTTGATATTTCTTGCCATATTACTCATAAATCAAGTGCTGACATTGTTGAAGTATGTAAAGCACTGTTTCATGCTAGCAATTTTGGTGACATCTGTAGTTTGCGAACTCCGACTAACTTTGACTTTGAGGTAAAGGGTCTCCAAAGAAGTAGTGACCACAAACTCCCACATGTTGCTGAATTTTAATTGTTACCTTGTTCTAAGAGTAACAATTCACAACAAACTTGAATCCTTCAACCTCAATTTGCTGCTTCCCCAAAAAATTGACGTAAAATTCTGTGCCAGCCCATTGGCAGCGCTCTAGCATCGCCATTCTTACGTATAACACAAAACAATGACAAAACAAAAGAATGGCTGCTTAAGTGATACGATTTAAATTTAATTAATATCTACGTTGTCTTTTAAAATGCAGAGCCAGCTCCAGAAGCTAGATTTATGTCCGTCCACAAAGTTTCCAGATCGCACTGCGTTGGCAGCAGAAAATAAATGCAGGCTTCTTACAAAATGGAGATTTGGTAGTCTTTAAAAATGTTGCCCGAGGGGATTTCTATGCACGGAGACAGCCAACAAAAAGCACTGGTAAAGCTAACATTCTCAAGACTGTTTAAAACGTTCAACAAATTTTTAAATATCATGCAGTATCTTGTTTAATTGGATGAAGCTATGCTACAACATATCGACGTTTTCGAAAGTGAGTAAAAGTTGCTCAACACTTGCATCAGGTTGACAGTGACACCGATTACATTGAAAAATAATTTGTAATCAGATATTTTTATTGTAAACCGTCACCTATTATAGAGATGACTACTGAATTTATCTTTCATTATTTGTAGTTGTTTGATAGTAATGCCACCGGAACCCTGATCTCTTTTTCAGCACAGCAAAGGTTGTAGTATGAAAAGGTAGAAACAAAAAGTGCAAAACAATTGAATAGCAGTGCAACTATCACATTTCATCAGAAGCAACAACTTGATTGTGATTGCAATCGTTCAGCAGCAATGCGTAGGACCTAGTAATGAAAAAATCTTGTAATAAATTAATTTGAACATTATGCCAATATTTTCCTGGAAAAGGTCATTGTAAGTTAATTGCTTTGACGAGAAAAACAAATTACGGAAATGAAAGTCTGAGTGGAAATTCTTTTTTTGGAAATCGAAACAATACATAGGGTGTAGAGTTTTAAATGAGGCTGATTACAAACTGCATATTTTCAAGTCGCTTAACGATTTAGTTAAATTTACATGATGAAGCTGCAAGAAGTGTATGACTATAATGGTAAATCTGCTTTTAAATTAGATCAAAAAAAAGTGTTTGGAAGAAACCTAACAAAACTTAAGAAGTTGCTGCTGACGGCTGGATTCATATCAATTTGTGCTGGATTCTATTATGTTGGAAGCAATAATGTTGATCATAAAATGACGAAGTAAAATATTTATAAGTTAGTTAACAAGAAAAACTAAGATTATTTTTGACAACAAAATATTAGATATTTAAAGTAGAGATGACGGCTCTATCTAGTCAAAAGAATAAAATTCACATTAAACATATGTAATACTTTGGACTCGGTTTGTAGTATAATTTAATTTTTATCGATAATAGTAATTAGCAGGTAAATTTTTATATGTAATTTTCAATATCATGCAAACGATGAAAACAAAATATTGTAGAAGAAAAAAATAAATCGCACATTCGAAGACCGAAAATCATTAGGAAACCTAACTTTTACTACTTAGAAAGTTTTCTGACAGTCAACGCCATTAAATTGCGTAAGCAGTGAACATACAGCACATAGCCAAATATAATCCCAGTAAAAAGTGCTATCAAAGCTACTAACATGTGGTTACATTTTTACAAAAATACTAGTTTTTGTCCCACTATTACCATCAAGAGATTTGTGATAGTAGCGGTTGTAAAAATTTCTCATCAACTTCTCTTCGTTTATTAACTATTAATTTCACGATTTACATTCTATAACTCAACTGGGCTTCAATTCCAAGCCAAATTTTTTAAACAACAACTCCACTCGAATCTTCGTTGACCAATCGATAATTTTACAGTAAGTATACTGTACCAAAAACGTCAAATGCGCTTTTTTGAGGCATTCTACTTTCATGATCAAACCAACATAAGAAATAATTCCCAATGCGAAAATCTAGTGGCTTGATATTAGAAAATTTTAGGTGCTAAAAATTTATTCCGTTTGTAATACATCTTTAATGTTATGCAAGTACTGTTTTTTCAGTTTCGAATCGCGTTTAATATTTTGGATTTTATCCATGGTTTGTTCCCGTTGAATAAAGTGAAAAAGAATAGAAAGCTCACTAAATAATTAAAAAATCAACGTGTCTTTTTTGCAGCTTCCAAAATAAATGTCAATAAAACATAAAATTTTGTTTATTTTAGACTTGAAGATCAAATTAATGCAATTCAGAGCTTATTAAATGACGTCAAAATTAGCACTCACGTGAACAAGCGCAATGACAAAGTGCTAAATCACTTGAATAAAAGAAGCGCTGCGGATGGTAATGAAGAGGTGAGCCTAATAACAAATGAAATTATTTACTCTCAACGTTAAATTATTGCAGTAAATGATAATGAATAATCTTAAATAACATTTACGAGTTTTACAACACAAAAAGCTTCTTAATGTTTTGGGATTGGACAATTAAAAGTAGTTTGATTTATTTTCTGCCAAAAAAAGGCATTTCGGGATAAATTTTTTGTGTAATTTATGGTATAAAAAGCTGATTTCAATTTTGAAAATCAAGCAAAATAAAGAAAATACATGATTCTTTATAATTTTTTTATTTCAGTTGGATGGTATTGCTTCATCAAGAAAGTTTTGTTCCATTATGCTAGTGTTTTTGCTTTATGTAAATTAAAAACAAAATACTTGAAGACAATATGAGAATCTTTTTTTGTTATTATTAGGCCGTGGTGGGGCAACTTACATCAGATGGGGAAGTAGAAATTGTGAAGGACCAGAACACATCAAGCTCGTTTATGAAGGTATTTTTGAATGTTATACACGCAGGTTCTGAACACAATTTTTTTATATTTTTAATAAATGTTCAATACAAACATTGAGTGATAAAAACTTTTTCTATCTAACTTTGTGGGAACTAGGAGGGCAACAAGAAGAAGAAATAAGAAAGATAAAGAGCCCCATAGATTTATTGTTTGAAAAAAAATTAGGAATTACACGTTTCTTACAAACGTGTTAAAAAGTAATGTCAAGATGCAGATTCGTCAACAAAGAAAAGTTGACTAAAAATTTTTTACTAAACATATTTAAAGGTACTCCCATATTATCACCAAAAATTATTGTCCTCAAATACATTTAGTTTCCGTACACATAAATGAGAGCAGATAATATGAATGTGAAAAAGCGCCATCACGAAGAGAGTATAAGTGAGTTGAAGCCCCTTAGTTATGTTTTTGATTTTTGATCAATAAAAATTGTATCGTTGTTACATAATATGTACTGAGAGCTAATCTAGAATGCAGACTTGTAAAACACACAGAACTGGGTGTCCTCAGAAAATATTTTTTATTCACATTTACGTTCAAACAGTCATCTAGAAAGATTTTGCACAAAGGTTTCTGTTAAGATGAGAGCAAAACCGTAGCCTCCCCCCATTTTGCATGAAATTGCATTGGTTACCATAAAACGTTTTTTCTGCAAAACATGCATAGAGGCACATGCTTTATCAACATCAAATGTGCAGGATTCAAACTTAAAAGAAATTCCCTTTTATCATATTAAGATTTTTTTTATTGTAGGCACAAAGACAAGAACACAAAAATAAAAACAGACGATAAAGCATAAATACAATATCTAAATCAAATTAGACCATTTCTTGTAATGAAACTGTAATTTGCTATGTTTTTTAGCAATATAGTGCTCTGATTTTTTTTATGAATTTAATAGCGTAAAAATACTGGAGTATTCTGGATGTCGTTTTTGAATATTTACTTTGGTAAATTAAGAATCTTGCCGATAAAATCATCAGATTGATTAATTAAATATTTACATATTGTGCATGAAAACTGAACAGTTTATGAAAGTTGTTCAAAGGGACATTAATACAAAGTCTTGCTAAAATCTAATCAAATACATTATTCCAGAATTGTCCACAATTTTGCAATCACAAAATAAATGTATCAAAGTTTACAGTTTCTCACGACAAAAGATGCATAACTTATATCATCTGGAGGCAATATCAAGAACATACAGATGTACATTAGTAACAATTGATCTTAAGTTTAGTCGAATTTGAAATGACCGTAGTTTAGTTTCAATTGTAGCATAGTAGTTATTTTCATAACTAGTTGACCAATCAATTGCATCCTATGGAAGTTGCAATATATCACACCATTTTAGCCGTTTTTTAACAGATAGCACTTTGATTTTGTCTCTCAAAAATTTATATGCGGTTTTGCTTGAGCTACCCAGAGCAGCATTCTGTTGTTTTACGGTTTGCTGAAAGTCAGAAAAAGCGTAAGAAGGTTCATGAGAGTCACTATTTGTAGTTGTAATTCAGGCCATTGAAATAACTAAAATGAGTTTAATGTATTTTATAAAGCTCATGTTATTTGAGATCATGTAAAATGTCGATGCCACTTCATCGTATGAGTATAATTCACAATCCAATTTAAGCAGCTGAAAAAAATCAAAATTCCCGGGTTTGCAAAATTCCTCAATAAACATTGTTATTTAACCGCTTTATTAAGCCATAAATATTTTAAATCATTGTCGACATTGATGAATTGTTTTAAAGTGCTTAAGGTGGTAAAAGTAAAGCGTGAAAAATCCACTCTATCAGCTAGCATGCACTCAGTTTCCCATTAGAACGCAAAATGCAAAAAAGATCATAAGTTACTCATAAATACAGCGATTTTCAAGCGATTTCCACCTGAGTTAGTAATTATTATCAAACAGTTTAAAAATGAAGTTACACCTGAGAAAAAGTACATACTGCTTAATGTCAATCATTTCATCACCTTCTTCTTTCACATTACAACATAGTTGAGAACGAAAGATTTTTTCCCATTTGGAGCCCCAATTGAGTTTATATATAATTTGATTGAGTTCTTTTATGATAATTTCTTGAAATGTTACCGATGAATAAGTTGCTTTACACACAATTTTGTGAATAACCAGACTTTTTAACGCTGTAATTTTTCCTAACTACGTGAGACCGCGAGAGGACCAAATGTTTAAAAAAGTTTGCACTTCTCACGTCATTTTGGAAAATTTTTGCTGAAGAGTAAATTGTAGTCAAAGTTGTTAATCGGTAAAAACACCTAGGTATTTGACAAGGTTTTGAGGCCAAGATAAGCTGTCAACCAAAAAAGGTTGAGAGGCATTGCCCTTACTAGATCTAACATAAAAAGTATTGTATTTGTTTCTATTGACTTCGCAGCCTGATTTTTGCCCAAATGCATTTAAAATGTCAAAGGCGTAGTTAAATTGCCAAGCATTTCCCTTCAAAAAATAGCAGCATGGGCTGCGAACAAAGATACTTAAAAAGTCTGTTTATTTAACATAATGCCTTTGTATTGCCTGCTCTGACTCAGCATTATCGCCAAACACTCTATAAATAAAAAAAATAGTTGGAGAGAGGGGATTTCCTTGCCTTACCTTCTTCTTGACATCGAAAAAAGGACTTCGATAATTATTGTTTTCAACACAGCATTTAAGATTTTTTGTATAGAACTCTTATCTGGTTGATCAAAGAATTACCAAAACCATAACATTTTAACATAGCATAAATAAAAGACCACTTTCAAGAATTAAACTCTTTGTGTAGGTCTACTAATAATACAGTGCCTGGCATCTTTTCGTGGTTTGCGTAATCAATAATATCCAATAGTAAACGAATCTTATCTCCAATGTTTCTGGCTTTCACAGAGCCATTTTTTTCTTTTTCTACAGTATAAGGTCGTTCAAAAAAGGGCCTATTCTGACGGTTATAACTTTAGATATTATTCTATAATCACAATTTAACAACGTGATTAGCCTGTAGTTGGAGGCAGACAATTCGTCTCTTCCAGGTTTAGGCAATAACGTTATTACACTCTCATACCGGAAATCACTCAATTGGTTGGTAGGTTTGGAAAAATTAAGGCATTCCACAAATTGACTCTTAATTTCAGCCAGAAAGTTTTATAAAATTCAATGGAAAAGCCATCAAGACCTGGAGATTTATTGTTGGCTAGTTGAAGAATGACTTTCTGGCATTCATTATCAGTTATAGGGTCTTCACATTCCGACAATTTTGCCTTATTTATGCTTGGTAGCGACAGCGTTCGTATAAAATTAAAACAATCTTTTTCACAGCATTGTTGGTTTTCAGAATATAGAGATTCATAAAAGGTTAAAAGTTCTTTTAAATATCTTCTTGTTTATCAGTCAATCTACCTTGAGCACTGCGTAAGGATTTGATTGATTTTTTTGCATGCCACTTTTCCAGATGGAGATAATACGTAGTATTTTTTCCCCGGAATCCATCCAACAAGCTCTACTTCTTGTTGCAGCACCTTCAGCTTTGATTTCTATTAGCTTTTGAAATCGTTTTGAGTATGATTTATTATATTCAAAACTTTCTTCTTTTTGCTTTGGATCGCTGAACAATAAATTTGCTTCCATGATATCAAGTTTTGATTCAGGTCCTGGTTGTTCTTTTTGGAAGTCTTTTTTAGTAAACAACTATACTTAATAGTTTCCCCCCTAATTACACATTTAAGAGTTTCCCACATGTTATGAGATGTAATACAGTAGAACACCGATTATCCGAACTAATTGGGGTCAAGGGTAGTTTGGATAATCGATTTTTTCGGATAATTAAATAACAATATCAATATTGTAGCGCTCTCCTATTGCTATTTGATCTATAGTCTCCAGCTTTGTCTCAATCGTCACTACATTCCGTCTTTTTTTCATGGAAGACATAGTCACTAGATTTGTCTGAAACTTAAAAGATTTTGCACTTAAACACAGTCTGTTATCAAGCACAGATAGCGATTTCTCAAAATAAGAATGTAAATGTGGTTTCATGACGTTCGTTAGAGTAGCGTTCGGATATTCGGCGTTCAGATAATAATCGGCGTTCTACTGTATGTCTTTTGGAATTATTGTTTTCTAAATCACTGATCAGATTTTAAATGAACACCATGTAGTTATCATTTAGCAAAATAGAATTAATGATTTTCCAGCATCCTTTGCCCCATTTCTCCAATCCCGCTTTAATCGTTTATAACGCAATTTTGTGATCTGACTTAATGCTTTGGCAGATGTTGGCTAATTGAATGTTCTGTCGCAGCCCATTCAAAGTAAAACAAACAATCCAGTCTTGTGGTAATATATGGTTGTGACTGATATCTCGTAAAGCTTTTCTTAAAAGGATTAAGTTTTCTGAAAACGTCACATCAACCAAAAAATAGAGATATAATTTTGTTTTTTCTTTTGATAATTGGTTTATAACTAGAACGGCCGGAGTTGCGATAAGCTCTCAACGGCCAGCAGCGGTCATTATAACCGCTTCTACAAAAATGCACTTTTACCAGTGTATGCGTGATGTGGATGCAACTTAAGTGTTAAACAAATACTCAGGTCACGTTACTCAATCAATCTGTCCACAAAAAACAGTTTTATTTGAAGGGACGAACAAAAACTGGACAAAAAATTGAAAAATTTTTCATATTTGCGTTGTGCACATGTAACGCATTCGGAAAGCTCCATGGCGGTACACTTGCCACATAAAGTTTTGTTGCACGTGAAACAAAGTTTGTTGGTTTCGTTTTGAGTGCAGTTTGCGCCTATTTGACACTCTTTACGCTTCTCGGCTTTGGTTTTTTTAGGAGCTGTGGATAGAAAGTGAAGTCTAGCAATATCGGTCCATTGAGTTATAAAGGTGATCTACACGCTTTAAATGCATGTTCACACAAATGACATAATTTTTTACAAAATAATAGTATTGCAAATAATAAAAGACTCCCCCAAAATTTGACGGGACCATTCCTGGACGCGTTTCGTCCATTTGGACCCATCAGAAGGGCCTGTCCCGTTTATGTTTTTTGGTGATGCTAATGAGGCCCTGCTGATGAGCCCAAATGGACAAAACGCGTCAAGGGATCGTCTCGTCAAATTATGGGAGGGTGCTTTTATTACCTTCAATACAACTATTTTGTGAAATAACTTGATCATTTGTGTGAACATGCACATAAAGCGCATAAATTACCTTTATAACTTCATAAATTCATGTATGATACGGTTGTGGTGATCATGCACTATGTTCATAAACGTAAGGGTTTTAACACTAGGATTACCGACATTTTTCTACCTCTCCGTTTACGGCCGTGTCGATTTCGACACGTGTTACTTCGTTGCACAATTCTTCACATTTTTTTACAACCTAACCCTTCCGAAGTTATCAAACACTTATTTGAAAGTGAGGTTTATTTGAAAATGTGCTTGCAAAGACGTGTTTGTTAATGCTCAAGCAAGAGATTGCATACACTTGTTGCATTTTACATATATGATCCGGGAGCCATCTTGCGAACATTTTCCACATGTTGGCTGATCACAAAGCATGCACAATGATACTGTTGCATTCTCGCAACCATATACACTGCATCTTCTTCGCTTTCTGGTTGAATTTACGGAACATATTGGCCTATCAGATGACTCCCTGCTTTGCATTGTTGTTTGCTTTGCAGTCAGTTCTTCGATGAGCTTGAGCAGAAAGTTTCGACGGCTTATCTGCGTTCCTGTTGATTTCATAAAAATAACTCTAGCATTTATGGCAGCGATGTCCAGAATGTTTCCCCACACTGTCAGTGGCCATCTTCGAGAAGCAGATCTAGTTGAATATAGGCGGGCCATCTGATCAAAGCAATCCACTCGGACTTTGTTCTTGTTGTAAAACAATATCACTTGTGGTTTTTGCTTCACACTACTCTGATCTATGTCAGGTGAATGATGCGTGGAAGAAAGCAGGCAAACAGTTTTCTTGGCTTTGGCCTGGTATTTCACAAACAGCATATCATTATTTTTGTGCCAATAAAACTGGCTGCAATGCAAGTTTGACGGCATCAGTCATTTTCTTGGCGATTTCGCGACGATTTTTTCTAATAGTTCCAACAATTGAGATTTTTTCTTTCTGCAATTTTAGAGCAAGTGGCAAAGATGTAAAAAAGTTGTCGCATGTGATATTGTACCCTTTTCCCCGGACACCTTCTGTCAACCTCATCACAACCGACTCTGCCAGAGGTGTATCACCACGCTGCTCTTTCTCCAGGGCACCAAGTTATGGAAAAATGTTCGAAACATATTTGCTTTTTACATCAACCAAAACCCAGAATTTTATTCCATACTTATCTGGTTTGTTTGGCATGTACGTTACAAACGAACAGCGTGAGTTACAGGGCATTAGCTGCTCGTCAATAGTCAGTGAATAGTCACATACGAACTTACTCCGGCATAATGAGGAAAATTTTTCAAAGGCTTCTCGAATAGGTGCGAACTTGTTGGCCCCAGGACCTCGTCGTATCCTGTTAGGTTTGTCGTCAAACCTCAAGTATTTCAGTATTTTTATAAATGAGTCACGGCTCATTGCTTCAGAAAAAATAGGCATGCCATACTTCCTACTCCAAAGAAAACAGGCGGGATGACCTTTCCCGTAAAGTCCACGAGCATATTGTAATCCAATAAAAGTCTCAAGATGATGCAAATCTAGGACAAACTCATTGTCACCCTTACGTGCTGCTTGTTCAGTTGTGAATTTTGCAATCATTCTCAGGAGAGATTCATCGATCAAATGCTTCCAGGCGTCATATGGAGTTGACACGCCTCTTGCAGTTGCTCTAGGAACGCCTGTAGCTGCCTTGAAAACATTATGTGCCTCGGTACGTTCAGTGTTAGTTGATGGAGTACAGGTCCATTCCATTCTCTCTCTTCCAAAAACAGATATGGATGTAGGTTGGCTTTGTTGTGACATAACGTTGTCATCTTCATCAGACTCATCTTCACAGTTATCCCTCGTCATCAGATCATTCGTCATCGGTAGCCCAAGTAGTAATTACATTTGCTAGTTCATTTGCAGTTATCGCTCGTTGCGTCATTTTGCTTATTTTGAACTATAGTTCATTACAAAATCATGAAACTCAACTTGCAAATGGCCTGAAATAATAAAATAGACACATAAGAAACAAATAAATTAGTAGAACTGATTTTGAAACTTCAGCCTAACCAGAAAATTCTGCTAATATTGCCCTTGTTTACTATGCACGCTTGCTTGCAAAACGGTACGTCCTTCAGTTGGAGATCTGCGCTCCAAAACAGTGGAAATCACATACCAGAAAAACTAGTCAGGAGCGGGACTCCAAAACCTAGCACAAAACATTCCACGCCTCAGACGCAAATGAATGCCAAGGCCAGACAGAAAACGCTTACAAAGTCCTTCAGTTAGCTTTCTAAATTGTGAACGTAAAATGAAATGCCGGATAAACCTATTTTATGTTGAATCACATCTGTGTCTTCATTTGGTCAACAATAAAACTACAAAAGCAGCCAGACAGAAGTAATTTTCTAAAAAAAGCCGTTAGTGTCGAAATCGACACGTCCGTAATTGAAGGGATTCTAAATTTTCAAGCCGCGAAAAGTCGTATTGTCTGATGAATGTAAACTAAATTCTTTTAATATGGAGAACTAGGGCAAATTCTAGGAAAAATCAGAGAAAAGTAGATATGTACGAACTCGCAGTTCAGAGAAGCGAAGCGCCAATTATTTTTTCGTGTCGATTTCGACACGGCAGTAATCCTAGTGTTAAATAGATCTCGCTTGCTATAAACTCTTTGAGTACACTGCTGGTCTAGTAATAGTAGCGTTTTTGGTTGATTTTTCAATGACGTAGTCTTCACGTAGTTCTGTAGCAAGCTTGAACCAGAAATCTCGTCACAAAACCTTATCACCTGTTCGTCTTTTATAGAGCACACATGCATTGATGCTTATCAAATCCAGAATGTTGTAGAAAACAGCAAAGAGCTTCCGATGGGTTCCTGCTTTGACTGAATACTGCCTGACCATTTGATCAGCTACGTCAACACCTCATTTGGTCTTGTTATAAAATTGCAGTCTCCGGTTTCTTTTTTTCAGATTCGCCAAGCTCAACAGACATATGCGGAGAACTAAGAACACAAAATTTTTCTTCGGCTTACACTGATGTACAGTTAGCGTTGCCATATGCCTGTTTTCATGAGCTTACTAGAATAACGTTGTTGCAAGCATTTTGCAGATGCAGGCAACTCACGTCTAACCTTGTTCATGGTTCCAACAAGGCTGGTATTCTTTTTTTCAGCTCTTTGGCAAGTAAAAACGACCTGAAAAAGTTATCAGTTGTAACGTTTCTGCTTTTACCAATGAATGGTTCTATTAGAGTCATGAAAACGTTGCCACTAAGCCTTTGGGTTGATGTACGTGATTAGTCTTTGCCCAGATATGAAATGGCATTTAAGATATACTTGGACTCCACGACAACCGCTAGCCAGAACTTTATGCCAAACTTATCTGGTTTGTTTGGCATATACTGGGTGAACCTACAATGAGATTTTGTTGGAAACAGCTGTTCATCATTCGTAATATTTTCTCCAGGTTCGTAACAACTGATGCTGTTTTCTACAAACCTATTCCAAATATCCGAGATAAGAGCAAATTTGTCAGTTTGAAAGCGTGCTGACCTTGTGCTACGCCAGTCGAAGCGTTGAAAACGCATAATTTCCCGACAACGATTCCTCGACAAAGTTTGTTGAAAAAATGTTACGCCCCTCGTACATATAGCAGTGCAATAAATGCATTGAGCTCACAAACTAAAACGTTCCATTCTTCTTTGCAAAAGATTCTTTGAGTTTGTACATTGGTATATGTTTGAATGTGTTTGAGCATATGGCTATCAAATATAACTTGAAAAGCACCATCAGGAAGTCTGCCATTCTTAGGGCAAAGCGTGATAAACCTTATTGCTCAGTTAGGACATTTTGAGCTGCACGCCTTCCTCGAGCTTCTACGCCGAATTCCATAAATTCCCATCTTGTGCCATCTCTTGCTGTCTCGTGTGTGCTCGAACTTTCAGCAGCACTCGAACCAGAGTCATTATCAAAACAATTAGCAGAATGGGTTTCAACGTTAGTATCAGCAGTTTGCAAATCACCTACATGAACAATTGGTTGTGTATCATTAAATTAGTCAGTTTCTTCGTCGTCGCTCATCTCATCTGAGGAGCAGAGTTCCCAATCTAACACGTCGCATTCTTCAGTTTCACTTTCCCTTTTTGAATCAGCTTCGTCTATGGATCTGAGCCTAGCAACTACTTGTAGTCCAGTAAAACGTCTGGGTCTTCTAGACATGATGTATTAAATTTGACTATGTTATATTTCTTAATCAAGTAGCTCACTTCACCCATGGAGCCAGATTAGGTTAGTACTAATTAGGCATACACACAATGCTTTTATGAAAAAAAGGTTATGATCAACTTACTAATTTATGCTAAAGGCTAATTGCGTGTGTGCTCCACTGCTATTTCTATCTGAGGATGTGGGCGGGTGATGTTTGGAGAGGATACCCGACCAGCACGGTTGGCTGAATGCGGATGAAAGTCCGCAATTGTCAATAATATAGAATAACCTATTTCTGTTTGATAAAGTTTTTCATAACCTGAAGTAAGTCTATTTCCAGTGCTAACTGATAACGGTGAAAACTTATTATAAATGCTTTCTGAGTTGTGCATTCCTTTTTGGTGACTCTATGATGTCACTGATATAATCAATTTATTGGAAAATAAAAAAACAATGTTGAAAAATGAGTAGTACGTGTCATAGAAACGTTACGGTCTTATAACGTACAGCCAGAGGTTTAGAAATAATGTTTTTTATATAGCGGTCATAATGACCGTTAATGGCCGTTGGAGATAAACCACCTTATAAATGTTTGTGAAAGCAGTTTTCAGCTTGATACGTAACAGAATGTAGAATGATCAACCGTATTCTGAAGAAGCTCCCCGCTAACTAAGGTGAGCAAAACGTCAAGGTTTAACACTAAATTTGTCGAAAAAACGACTTGATCTGGTTTAACATTGATACTTAATACCAGAGTTCCTGCATATTATTTAGGAAAACTCAAGAAATTTTACACCAATGCGATTTTTTTAAAAAAGATATCCCAACTTGAAATTCCAAATCGGTCAAAATAACCGTACCGGTCGTTATAGTGCTAAGTGAATTGGGCCCCCATCTATATCTAGTTTATTGTCAAGCACTAGATTTTAATCCCAGCCTAAAACCAAGTCTTGTTTGGAATAATTTACAACTGTTGAAAAAAAGCGTCAAAGAAAGTTGGTTAGCCCTTTGTGAACATTGCCGATGACAAAACCTAGTAGTCAAATTTAACTTTGTTAAGCGGTATCCTGCCTGCTTTGATCAATACATGTAGCTGTTCTTTCGTATTTAAGAGCTTTTATAACTAAATTTTTAGTATCGCCACAACATTAGTATGATTATTACTATGAGAATAAAGTATATTCTCTCCCCATTCACCTTTCCACAGCTTTTCATCTGTGTGACTGGAATGAGTTCCTTGTAGAAAAATAAAGTCAAATTTCTTGTTTTTAAGAAAATAAAATATTGCTTTACGTCTAAGATTGTTCCTCAACTCATTAATATTAAAGCATACCAATGTTTGTATATAATAAAAGTTAGGAAACAGGAAAATGTAGTGCAAATTATGCCTAATTAATTTTAATTCCAAGGTTTGTATTAAATTCAAATTTGTATCCGCAAAAACATTGGTAAGAGCTTTCAAGCTTTTTGTAAGTTGTTCTATCACAATCGCAATGTACTGTGAAATGTGAACAATTGAAATTAGTGCATTCAAAGTTCATTGTTTTAGTAGGCAATTTGTTCACATTTTGGCACACGCAAGCGATGGAATTATTTGCGCACTTTAAGCACTCAAACAAATTTTTGCAAGCAGCTGTATGGGTTGAAATAGATTGCAGCACGGAATTCGCATTATGTCTGATTTGCAAACACAACATTCTGTATAGCGTTTATTCATCTCGACAAAAGAGCATTGATCTGAATCTTGTTTATGAGAGCCAGTGCGCACCACATACTGTTCCTGGCTGCATTCGTAACAGGTAGTTTCAATAGAGGTTTCTTCGGTCAGAACTTGTACCTTACATGAGATGCAGCCAATCTGGCATGAAGCTTGCCACCAATCTTGAGATAATGTAGGTGATTGAATTTGACTATCGTTTTGATTGTTTCCTTTAGGTTCGTACTCTGTTGTTGGTGGTATTTCAGTGGAAAAATGCAGGCATTTGTCGAATTCAATATTATCAATTGCTTTGCTTTGATTTTCAATCTGATCAGTTTTAAGGTGGTTGCAAGTGTTGTTAAGTTGTTTTCGTATTTTTATTAAGCTTGTAGCAGATACTGAATCCGTTTTGTTTAACTCTAATTGTGAAATCTTCTTTTGACAAGTTAACTGGCTCAGAGTATACATTCGTTACAGGCAAAATTGCGCTTGATTTACGTGGTTTGCTACGTGTTAGTGCAGGAAAATCAGTTGCCCGCTTGTGGCATTCTGATGGCACGTGACCTGCATCACCACAGCATTTACAAGTGACTTAATGTAAACCACAACTGTGCTTGTGCGATTTTTAGAATAATACCAAAACTAGCTTTCAATTCTTGTTTTATTGCCTTTTTGGGCATTGCAATCGGTACCCATTCTAATAACATGTTTATATTCATTTCTTCATAAAGTGCCAGGTTGTAAATAAATTCGATATCTTTTAGTTTTGAGTACAATTCTAGAATATTCTCCCCGGTTTTACATGTTATGTTGATGCTTCTGTTTCTCATTTCTGCAGCTCTGATTAAGTTTTCAGTTTTAAAATTTATTTCTGATGACATTTGTAATACTTTAACTCTTCTTATGTTTGTATTTGTTTTAAAATTTAGACATTTTGGTCGGCTATGGCCAGGTTGATAGCTGTATTGTCATGGACTTTTTGGGCAAAAAATGGCTGGTAGTTGCCTGCCTTGCTTACTCGCTCAACGCTGAGACTCTATCAAATCAAGATTTGTTGTGATTTTTTTTTGATATTCGCAATAAAGACATTATTAAGAAGCAAACGCTTCTATAACTGCACAATGCAATGATTTCTTTTGTATCAATCAAAAGTTTTTGACGTCAAAAAATTTATTGTTAGTTTATATTGGCAGTATGTTGCTAATGTTTCAGCACAAATTGTAAGCATGTAAAGAAGTGCTGCATTTTTTTGTAATATGAAATACATTATCAAGCTATGAGCATCGATTTATACGTAGAGACCAAATGTTTAGTGTGCCTGCAAGGCATTTTTGTGAGGACATGAAAAATTAAAAACATGACCTGAATAGCCACAACTGCACCAGTTTTATGTTTCATTACTTGAAGACAAGAAAGCGGTTAAGTGGTTGCGAACAGTAAGATCGTTTGTTTTTTCTCGGCTCTTTCTCGTTTTTTACTCTCAAGCATTTTAGTAAAATTTTTACCCGTTTAGAAATTTATATAGTATTGTACAGAATGTTTTTGTTGTGTTAACAACCGAGTGTTAACAAAAAACCTTTTGTGCGTTTGTTCACAAAAATGTATACACAAGTGATACGTATTTTCCAGACGAAATCAAGTATTCTACCCATAACATATACAATACTGTAAAACATCATACACCGGTACCTATCCAAACGGATGAAACTTTTGTACCAAAATGCTTGAGAGCAAAAACGAAGATAACTGAAAAAAAAGCCAACAAATCCACACACAAAGGTGCATCGCGTACAACTGCTTTTGCCGCTTACTCGTACAGTTATGATAAAATCAAGAGTTTTTGTTAATCGGTGAATATTCAGCATTATGCAGGAGATAAAGTACCAATCGTAGGATCAAACCTTGCTCTTGAACATTTGCTGCTTATTGCAATCGCAAACTAAAAAATAACTTAAGAATCTCACTGACATTAGATTAGTAGGAAGGAAAGCATTGTTTTGTGCATTAGCAGAAGTAGTTGTCAAGTAATAATAAGTAAACCAGCAATAAAAAAGATTCAAAATACTAAAAATCTGGATGTAATAGAAAAAGCTGATCAATGGTCCTTAATTATTCTAAGTCACCTGCTTACTTACATGTCAAAAAGATTATGTTTACTAGTGTTATTTTTGTCACACAAGTGAAGCTACGTCTGCAAAGCGTCATACTTAATTAAGGCGACTGAATTACGGTTTTTTAAATATCGCCTCAAAATAAAAGCGTCAAAAAAGTGCTAGTTCTTCATTTTGGAACTACAGGAGAACTTTCATTGCTCCACAAATATTCATCGGCCGATAGCCAAATTTAACTGCCATTGTTCTAGCTTTAATTTACGATTGTATTTAATGATATTTGTGATTTATATTTCTAACGGCTTTTTAATCTGTTGCAAAATAATTTTTGCCGTCGCGGCTACGTACCTGAAGAAATTTTTAATGTTTCGTAAGCATTAGTGTAGTACTGTATCAAATTATATTACTTTTATGTTTCTGTAGTGGAAAAACGTTTGTTGTAATGAATAGTAGAAATTCTTTCAAGGTTGCCAGCGTGGCAATAATGCTGATACAACGCACTGCAATCACAGACATTCGACCTCTAAATGTAACGAACTGGAAAATTATCGTTAATAGGCAGAATGTGCACTAGTGTTGTGTCAAGGATTCACCACTCGAAAGGGATGAATCTACAATTTTAGGTGTCACAGGCGGACGGCCGGGACCTTCCACGCACTGTTCTCTATCCGACCGATTAAAATCAAAGAGTAAAATTCAGTGAGTACATTGACAGCAATAACAATAAAAAACTTTGAATAGGCCAGCGCGAGAAAATTGACCGAACGTTTATCCTCCAACGATTGAACCAGCAAAATTTAAAACCAAAAGTAGAATTTAAGGTCACTTCTTTTTCTTTATATAGATAATTATTAAGAGCCTGAAGCCACACGTTTTGTGTGCTTAGGTCAGAGTGTAGAAATAGAAAATAGATAACAAAGTGAAGCGCAAAAATACAAAACGTGCAATAAAACTTTTGTTCCCAAAGCTGAAGTTCGATTACCGGTGAGTTAACAAATGGGCATTGGTGCGATAACATGTTGATCTTTTGGTCTTTTAATTACAAACTTAAGTCTGTTGAGCCACAGCACTCTTTTTGCTTTACAGTATAAACTGCAAAGTCTTTCTATAGTAAATACTGAGGTAGCTGCTAAGCTCTCTCTGTATCTTCCATGAAACAGAGTCACGACGAAAACAAAAAAATATTCATTATTCACCTTAGTTCTAAGGTATATTACACTTTTAGCTTTAAAGTTTGCCAATATTTGCCAATCTTTTACAGCTTTGTGTTCCTTTTAAAATAAATGTTTTTTCCTTTTTTTTAATTTTCATAACTTGTTTAGCTTTTCTCAAAATGCTGATGTTTAAACAATATTTAATAAAATAGATGCCATCAGTGGAATAACACGCCGCCTCATTGCAAATGATGTTTGACAAAATGTTTAACCGTAGAATACCAAGATTTTTTTCATTACAATTACCAATGGGATCAACTGACTCTTGCGTTAAATATGAACGGAATTTTCAAAAATATCGTCATTGCTTTTGCTTTTCTTTAAATTTTGACTTAATGGTGAGTTCGATACCCATAAACAACAAAACTCAAAATGTTTAAGGCTACCAGCAAGAAACAGGTTTCCTAAATTTAAAAAGAAACATTGAAAAAGATTCACTTGATTTGTTTGGTAGTTCAGAATTAAACAACGTTTAACTCATTAAGTTTTGTCAGTTTCTTCCATACTTTGATAAATTCTGGTAGCAATTGATATTTTGTGAAAAAAAATCACATACATCGAATAGTATACGTCATCAAATAAACAATCTTCATCATCTGCTCTTTGAATAATCTCAATATTTTAACGTTATCAAGAATAATCAAAATTATAACAGATATTTTAAATAAAAATATTAACAGGTGAGGCAGCAGGAACGGAATTTGACAAAACTGGTGGAGGATCAAACGTGATTTGCATCGATCTAAATGTCAGCTATACTCCCGGAAAATATTTAGATGGCAATCAAGGTAAAAAATTAAAATAAATGTTTACTCATTCTTTCTGCATTGAACCTTGCTGCATAGCATCAAAAAATTGTTTAAAATACAGGATGCAAAAAAGTTTTAAAACTTATTGTGTTGTAAAATGAAATGCAATTACAAATTTAAATCTCATAACATTAACAAAAGCTTACATGCGGGCCAAAGCAAAGTATTTTGTCGAATACTTTAGTTCTTTGCAAATATTCTCCAAAGGCACATGATTTACATGAGCTGAAAAGCCATAAATATGTTTTGATTAATTTTGGTTGGTCAGGATAAAAAAAATTTCTTACACTAAAAAGTGGCCATCAACAGCAAATATGCTTTTCAAAAATAATTTCAGCGTAATTCTAAAGTTTTAAAAAGTTGTTGTTTAAAGTATTTGGTGAGTTAAAGTTAATAGCGATAAAGAGTGGCCATTTTGATCAAAACTAAGGAAGCTGAAATTTCATGGCTCTAACGAATTTATAAAAATTGCCACAAAAAACTTGAAAAGATATTTGTAAAATTGGTTGAGGTGTTATTTGTAATTGAGCATAATTTTTTTCAATTTATGTTTTGCTAATTACTATAATTTGAGAGTTGCATAACGGAAAAATCACTCAACTTCATTTTTATCGAAATTAAAAAGCTTTTAAAATTGCCATACGAACATATATAATGTCTGTTTTTGCCTTTTACCCATGTGGTTTCTCCTCTCTTTGCAATTTTCAAATTTGCCGTAGATATTCAAAATGCGCATTTAAACAAACTGAACAATAATATATGAACGGTTAAAAAAGTTTTTTTTGTTGCAAAATATATTAAAAGCACCGTATATCAAAACAATGAAGGCGAAAAGCAGTACTTAAAGCCAAAACTGTAAGCTGACTGCTGAGACTGACAAGTGGCTCTAGACCATACTGTTTGCTTGCTCTATATTTAGCCAAACCATAAGGAAGAAACGTTTCTAGTAAGATTTCTGTTCTCTCCAAAAATAAGATAATTCAATTTTAACCCTGCTGTACTACACATGCAATTTATTCTGTTCTTATTGTACGGGTTATCCTAAAACTGCAACCAAAAATGTCGCAGTCTGGAATAGCCTGCTTCAGCTATTTCAAAGTTCCTGCAGTGTACATTATTTCAAGGAAGCACACAAGGTCCGCCAGCTAAAAGACTTTAAGAACCAGTCTGCAGTGTACTAAGAAATTGTTTTACTGTAGAAGCTGGGTAGTAAACATAGACCAGTCACAGCAATTGGTTGCTGCTTTTTTTTCGCGGGTGAATTTTACCAATTTTACTAAAACACAATACTTGCTGAATAGATTAGCTTTAGCTTACAAAATTTCTGATCACTGTCTTTATGCAGCTCAAGCAGAAAAATTTCTATGAGAATCTAAAACCTAAAGGATATGTGTTTTATATTTGGATAAGCAAGTCAAATGAAAATGAACGCTTTTACAACTTTTAGCAATGTAGTAGTAATATTAGTGATTCAGTTTTTATCCTGTGTTGTCCCTTCAAGAGATGGCCGGATTTACCCCATTCCTTCTGCAATTGCTCGCACTCCGTCCCTCCACTTGTCTCATCTCAGGGCATTCTCCTTCTTCAAACCGATCTTCTCTGTCTCCTCTTCCACTTGCTTCTTCCAGGTCTTCCTCGATCGTCGCTTCACAACCACCATTAGCATTCAGTTTGTCTCCAAAATAACAAAATCCATTTACTGTCTCCACTTCATCGCACAACTTCTCCATCGAATCCATCGTCCCTTCCAATATTCCTTTACATTTCGAGCAAACAAAAAGCATTGCCAACCTAGCGGTAACTCTCTTTATTTTTGCACATTTGCCATGAACCCAGTTTCTACATTTTGTGCACAGCACTGAATTGGCCATGACTCTCCTCCCACAAACTCGACATTGATCTATCTTGCTTTTGAATAGTTCGCCTTCTGACCGGCTTACCATCAATTTTGTTTTTCTGGTGTTGACCTTCAAACCTTTACTTTCCAGTGCATCCTTCCAATTCCAAAATCTTTCCTTCAAGTCTTCCATGCCTTCACTCATGATAACAAGGCCATCTGCATATAGCAATTCATTAACCACACCCCTTCTTGCATTTTCTGTAATAACGTTCACCACTATTGCAAGCAATAGCGGTGACAGCACAGATCCTTGACGTACACCAATTTTTACTTCGAATTTCTCTGAATATGCAGATTCCACCCTCACTCTTGTCTTTGCACCATCATACAAGCTCATAACTGCGCGAACCATTACTTTTGATAGACTCTTCTTTCTCATGGCTCACTCCATCACTTTTCTTGGTACTCTATCAAAAGCTTTTTCTATGTCAACAAAACACATATACAACTTCTTGTCCTTCTTTTGATATTTCTCCTGCATTCTTCTCACAATGAATATCACATCCAGTGTTCCTTTTCCTGGCATAAATCCGAATTGACTAGTGTTCGTATTTGCCTCTCTAGTGTCCTTTCAACAATTTTCATGGCATGTTCTAGCAGTTTCACTCCTCTGTATGATCCACAGCTCATCACATCACCCTTTCCTTTAAAGACAGGTACAATCACGCTTGTTTTCCACTCATCAGGCATTCCTCTACCATCCAATACACGCTGGCATAGTCCCATCATCACTTTAACCGCGATTTCACCACTTGCATCTATCATCTACACACTTACTTCAGATGTTCCAGTTGCCTTTCCTGATTTCATACTTTGAATTGCTTCCAAAATTTCATTACGAGCTACTTTTTCCACTGGTCCTTCTACCAAATCAGTTTCCACCATGCGGTCCCATTCGTTCTCTTCATTCATGACCTTTTCCATGTGTCTTCCAAATTTTTGCCCTATCTTCTTCAATAAAACCCAATCGTCCGTCCCCTCCTCTCAAGCACCTTCCTCCTTCCACATCCTTCCCTTCCTTTTTCATTCTTCTAAGGAAGCAGAAAGCACTATTAGAATTCTGATATAGATTATCCAATTCCTGATTAGCTTCCATTCTCATAGCTCTAGCCACAATTTTTCTCGTTTGATTTCTTATACGTTTGTATTGAGTTTTATTTTGTTCTGATGGGAATCTGCACAGCCCCTAAAATGCCACCTTCTTTCTTGTTATGGTATCCTTGACCTCTTCATTCCACCATCACATGTCTCCTTGATCTCTCCTAGACTTCTTCTTCCCACACACCTTGTCACATGCCTTTAAAGCACCATCCCTAAAAGTTTTCCACAAATCAGGCGCATCTGTGCTCACAAGTCCTTTTACTCGTTTTTCAAATCTCACTCTTGTTTGGTTTTCATTCAACTTCCAAATCTTTCTTCTTATGATCCATTCCTTTCTCACAACCATTTTTAGAACCTTTTTATCTAGATATACGACCACCATCCTGTGCTGAAGTTCCCATGGAATCACTTTTACATCCCTTATATACATTCTGTATTTTTCCCCCATAAGCACAAAATCAATTTCTGTTCCACATCCACCGGCACTATAAGTGATTTTCCTTTAGTTTGTCTTTTTAAACCAAGTATTTGCCTCGCACAGCTCTCTTTTATCACAAAACTCCAGCAATCTTCTTCCTTCTGCATTTCTTTTCCCAACACCATTCCCCCCGTGTACACCTTCAAAACCCTCAGCATATTTACCCACATGTCCATTAAAATCCCCTAAAGGAACAATTACTTCTCTAGAACTTCCCAAATCCCACTCACTCCCCATTTCATCATAAAAATAAACTTTATTTGCATCTGGTCTTCCACTTTGTGGCCCATACGCACATATTACGCGCATCACTTCTTTACCTAAAGTTAGCACAATCACCATTACTCTGTCACTTTTTCTTCTAACTTTCACAACTTTTCCAGATATTTCCTTTTTCACCAAAATTCCAACCCCTCCGAATCCTGCATCATTTCCTGACCACCACAATTTATACCTTCGTCCCAAAGTACCCACAAAACGAGCTCCTTGGCCTTTCCATCTTACTTTCTGGATGCAGCACACATCAACTTTTCTCTTCCTCAGTTCTTCACACACTTCCGTTTTCCTTCCACAAAGACTTCCCACATTTAATGTGCCAAATCTTATCTCATGACATTCAGATTTAAACCCGAAGATTCTTCGCACCCCCTGTCCATTTAAGAGCTGCCGGGGACAGGGGGCCACTTGTATAGTTTTTGTGGTCATGGGGATTTATTGGAGCAAAATTCTTCTACAGGTAGCATGCCCTTGCTTGTCCCCAACCTCAGTTTTCTGACATGAGTGGTTCAACCAAGCAATTAAGCTGGCAACCCCACCATAAACAATCAGACTGCAATTTCAAGGTTGATTACAACATTTCATAGTTTTAGTTTTGTTTACAGTTCGCAATAAAATGACACTGTTTCCGTTTCAGAGATTTCTTGCTGGTTCTTTTTGATTCTTGTTCAGATGCACTTTTCCTGGCTCTTCGTTTAGTTGTAGGTCAACAGCCAACCAGAACTTGATCTTAAATTTATCTGGCTTTTGAGCATTAACTGCGTAAACCTGCAACGAGCTTTTGTTGAAATGGGTTGAACATCTATTGTGATATTTTCCCCAGGTCTTTTGGAAGATATGCAGTTGTCCACAAGCCTATTCCACACATCTGAAACTAAGTCAGTTTGGAAACGGACTGATCTGTTGTTGTGGAAATCAAAGTCCAAAAATCGTAAGATCTCTCGAAAGCTATTTCTAGCCATAGCCTCTGGAAAAAATGACAGCCTCCACTGCTTATTAAAAAAATGGTCTAAAAGAATATTCTTTCCTCTCTATGCGCCCCGCACATAAAGAAATGCTAGAAAAGGCAAAAGCTCAAAACCTCACTCGCTCTGGTGTTCATTACGAAGTAGTCTTGGATCTTCAACATTTGTACAGTTTGTATAGGGAAAATTATGTCACTGTCCGGCAGTAATTAAAAGCTACCCAAAGGTGAATCTGGCATTGGTCGGTTACGCCTAGATGGACCCAATTGTTCTGTAAGTACATTATGTGTAGCAGATCTTCCTCTTTATTCAGAACTAGAACGTATAAACACCCATTTTGTTTCGTCATTTGCTATCTCTTCCACTGGTGTTATATCGGCCATCCTTAAATTCGAACTAACCGGAAGCTGATCCCTGTTAGACGTTACAGGAAGAGTAGTGGCATCACTTGTGGCAAAAACATTGGGAGCATTTTCTATCTCATTTTCACTGCCTAGCTCTTCTTCCAAAGCAGATAAATCCCAGTCAGAATCATTCTATTAGTCTTAAGCGTCACTTTCTCCTGAATCTTCTACTTCGAGCAAACTTAGCGTAGCTAGCACTTGCGCTCTTTTTTGGCCACTGACCAGACATTATTTTTGAAACTATTATCAGCTATAGTGACTACGAAGCAAACATAAAATAACCAATGTGTAGTGGTGAAATTCTACTGGTTTGCCTCACTCTTCTACCCACGGACAATGTGATGATTTTCGCAGCTTACTTTCCCACTCAAATTAACATCGTATTGTTCTCAATGAAAATTTATTTTCACAACTAGACGCAACACAATATTGATTGCAGACGATTTTGTAAATTAGAGATATTCTACCGTCTTCTTTGTATATTTTCACTACTTTCTACAGTCACAAAAAGATCTTTTATAATGCTTTTTTTATAGCGGTCAACTTGACCGCTTTGGGCTGTTTGAGATAATCTGTCCAAAAAGAATAAGTGAGTGGAGATTTTAACTTGTAATTTTGATAGATTATGCAGAAACAATATTTAGGAAAAGTCCAGAAGTTTTATGACGATTCAATATGTAGAAGCGAAAATATAAGAATTTGAAAACGCAAAACGATTAAATTGACGCTTTGACTGTTCTAGCTCATACAGTGGTTCTCAACCATTGTGTCATTGCTTACGTCTTGGAAAGTATTATTTGTTTCACTTACCCCCTTGCATTGTCATTTAATTTATAACTTTCAAACCACGAGACACAAATTAGTTTTCAAACGAATTCCTTGTTCAAAAACGTCATTTATTGGTAAATATTAATCTATCAATTCTTGGTGGCAAAGAAGCAACAGCTGTAATCAAACTGTTTTCAAGAGACAATCTGTTTCTTTGTTTGGTTTTGATAGTAGTTATTGCTGAAAACGTAACTTCGCATAAATAAGTGGATGCAAAAGGTAGCAAGTGTTCCAGAGCCTCATTTCCAAGTCAGGGTGTTCCTGTTTGACAAATGTCCAAGATTCGGTCAACAAAACACCGCTAAGTCTTAACTGTGAGCCGCGGTCCGTTGATACTTCTAAAAGTATTTCTTGCAAGTTAAGTGGCAGTGCGGCCAAGTTGCCTTCTGGAACAGAAAATGGGTCTCTCCCCCAGTCTAGTTGCTTTTCGATTTGAATAATATTAGGAAAGTATTGAAGAAAGTTTTGACATAGACTTGTTAAATGATCATCTATCATTGCCTTTATCATTTCTATTTCTACTTTTTCCGTGAAAATGAACTTCTGCAATTGGGTAAAGCATGTAAAGTCTGTTTTTAGCACGTTTTCTTCCAGAGATCAATTTTTTTCACGAACCCCCTTTTCTTATCATGCAAGGTGAGAATGTTGGCTCCTTTTCCTTGAAGGCCAACGTTTAGATCAACGAGCTTATCGAAAATTTCTGCAAGCTAGCACAGCTCGCGAGCCAACCGACATTTTCAAATAATTCACTATAAAGAAAATTGTGTTCCTGCAATACATGCCAACTTCTGTGCGGAATTTAAAGAGCCTGATCAGAATTCTTCCTCTGGAAAGTCAGCACACTTCCGTGTGTAGCAGCAGTTGTGTATGTTCGGCTTCCATTTTTTTACAAAGAAGGCGAAACAGCCGGGAGTTAAATGGTCGAGATTTGATGAAGCTGATGATCTTCATGCTACAGTTCAAAACGTCATGTAGTTGGGAACTCATTCTTTTTGATGCCAAGGCCTCTCTCTGTATAATACAATGAGTCCATTTCACGTTAGGATTTTTTTCTTTAGTAAGTGCAACAAGCCCTTTAATGATGCCGGTTATAGAAGAGAAGCATTGGTGCATATGCTGCTACAACGTGTCCAGTTCAGACTTTTCTCCGCGAAGAAAGCATCTACGACGTTGAAAATATCTTTTCCAGTCGATCTCCCATGTATGCTTTTGTAGAACAATATGTGCTCAGCTATGTCATCAGCATCGCGGTATCTCACAAAACCAACTAGCTGTGCATTTCCACTTACGTCAGTTGACACGTCTAATTGTAATGCAAATGAGCCTGTAAGCTTTGCAACAACTTGATCTACAATGTCCGTTGCCATGACATCTACTCTGCGACTGACAGTGCAATTGAACAATGGGACTGCGTTAAACTTATCTACAGTGGTTTTCTCTATAATGGTCTCTGCTAGCACTTTTGCAGCAGTTCTTCAACAATTGTAAAAGGCTGTTTAGCCTTTGCTACTAGTAGAGATACAGCATAAAAAGCTTGTAGTGCTCTCTCTGGAGTTGTAACTTTTCGAATCACATCTTGCGAGGATCGAAATTCCGAAAAATTTTTTTTTAAAAACTAGAAGGTTTACTTACATGACAAGGATGTTTTGTGGTCAAATGCCGCTGCAGGTGCGACGGTTTCATGGAGTTGTTTGATAGTGTATTACCTCAGAAAAAAAACCACTGCCTTGGGTGGCTTAGAGTCGGTGCATGTGAATCCCATTAATGCATACGAATCTTTGTACTGGCGACATTTGACTGCAGATTGCATTTTTGCATTCTTGTTTAACCGCCTTTGAGAATCAGAAGCACCAACTTCGCTGATAGAACGTTTTAACCACGATTCCATTATATGCAATACAAGCCTTAAATTTAAAATGATTTATAAACTTTATACTTGTAAACTTAAATATAAAATTTATATTATAAATTTTTAAAGTTTATAACCTCTACTTCCTTGGCTGTTGTCAATTTAAGTTTACTAAAACTGAACACTCCACAGCTCACCAAGAATCACATATCTGTTTAGAATTAGATACATTGGATATTGTGACGTCACAACTTGTGACCGTTCATGAAATTTACCATTGCAATCAATTTAATAGTATGCAATTTGGTATCTGAGAGTAATGCCTTTTATCATTTGTACTCGCGTACCCCCATTTGAGAACCACTGCTCTAATACATACTCAAGGCAATGATGCAACAAATCAAGTCAAAATTTTGGCCCAAGAAAATTAGACGGGAAAGGGTAGTTTGAAGAAAGAGTTATAAACCTCTTGCGTCGCATTTTATCCAGTATCAAATTGGAATGCATTTTGACTCCAGAAAAGATAAAATCTATAGTCAAGAAGAACTGATTGGCCCCAGCATAAAATGCCGGAGAACGATACGTGAAAAGAACATCAACTTAATTATGGAACCTGGGTTACACTATTTATCCCATGTAGTGCCTGCCCCTAGAAATGCCAAGAATATCAGCTAATATGTTATCAGGTGTTTGGAAGTTAATTAAAATTTTTATCTATCAAATTTAGTAGCTATTAAGTGCAATTCAACTGCAGACAACACCGGCAAGACAGCAGATATGATTCTGTTACATAAAGAAAAGTTTATAAAGCAGCTTCAATGGATGTTATGCATTTTACATTTAAATGAACTTCCATTGCGGCATTTATTTTGCTGCTTGGATGATGGAACCAGCAAATCTCGATCTTTTTCAGCGCAATTGTTAAAGTTTTAATGACTTCCCAAAAGCTTTCAATAATTACACTTGAACCAATTGAACCAGCGAACATTTATGTTTTGTTGATGCATCATTGTTCTGAACAGATCAGAGATTTTTTACGAAGATCTACTTTGCTGTTACAAACCGATATTTCCCCGAAAGTTTTGGATACATATCACATGCAAAATAGTTGAGCACAACCAACCGAACAGCAAATACACCTGAAACCTGGAATACGCTATAAGTGCGAGCGGTGTTTAGTATTAAATCATATAGTTTAATGTGGTTTTATGTTAAAATAAAACCAGCTACTGAAAATGCTGCAATGCACTTTTAGCAATGATTAAACACAGCAGATATTTTCCCGGAGAAATAAGAATGCCGTTATCTACCAAAATGCTTGCTATGAACATTAGAAGCATATATTAATTGCCTTGATTAACGATCGAAGACAACATGTGCGGGAGTTAAGATTTCAAAGGCTTTTGAGAGCCTGTGAGATCTTCGGCAAAGAGTTTCCTAGGCGGTATTCATTTTCTGCAAATCTAAATGCATCAGAATGTACATAACCTCTTGACTGGCAGAACAGTTCAGTTCAGTTCAGTTTATTTTTTGGTTCGTCTGTAAAGACGCGCATGCAATACAGTACTACAATGAAATTTGAAGACAGGCATACAAAAACAAAAGTATTTACAGACCAGGAGATATCAAAAAAACCGCCAGGTTGTCAAGTCAGGTATCTCCTGAGAACATGTTACATAAGCAGACATGTTCAATTTCCAGAGATAATAACAGATTGAAAAAGAGAAAAAAGGGAAAAAAAGTACAAAAATAAACAAAGGAAATATTTATTGGATGAAACCAAAATTCTTTTCGAGCATATAAAAAAACAGCTTCAGTGACAACAAACAATGATTCAAAGGCACAACATAATAATATAGACCTGGCCATAAAAGGTACGATCCGAATCAGGAGACTTAAGATAAAATAAAGAGCAAGCTTTAATCATCATATTTTTCTAGAAGTTTTCTTTTTAAATGTTTTTTAAAGGAAAACCAGCCAAGACTTTTTAAATCAGGGTCTAGTTTAGACCAAAGCTTAACTCTTGCAAATGACAGCATTTTGTGATCGTAGCAAGTATTTACTCGGGGTAAGTGGAATTTATTGGAAGTATGTCTAGCATAATGTTTATAAACAGACGTGAGTTTTATAAAGTTGTTATCAGGACAACAGTCTTCAACCAACAGAACCACCTGTCGCAAGACACTTGCGGACAAAAATGTTAAATTACGTATCTCTCGTGATACGAAACTTCCTCAAGATACATTTTAGTTCCCATGCCATTTACCAACTGTCGAAAAGCGCGTGAAGTTAGTTACGGAAGCATCTCTTACTGTTTGCAGATAGTTAAACCGTGATGACTAGATCGAAACTTGAATTCAGAAGAAAATTGACAAAGTTAATTGAAAAAAGGACTTTACAAGTTTGTTTTAGAGCTAAAAAATTGCAAGTTTTGGCATATTCTGAAGCTTCAGCAATGATAAACAATTGAAATTCTTAAAATAAAGCGTTTACAGACAAATCGTTCCTTATTTATGTGACATTTGCTGATAGTGTTGAAACTTCCAGTGCCAGCAGTAGGAGTTAAGGTGCCTGGTCATTCCATTGTAATTTAGGCTATTGCTTTAATACTGATTTTGCTATTGATTGGACTACTGCATTTAATTCTGCACATCCGATTCAGAAACCTAAGATATGCCATATCTCCAGAAAATGCTTACAATCCCTTCACTACTCTAGTGCCGGTACTGGCTGTAGCTGCTCATAATAGTGTTCTTATTATTATTTCCATTTATTGAAATGTACGAGACATGATTTCGGTACAAAAACAATGTAACTTTCAACTATGAAGTTTTACATCAATTTTGAGATTTACAGTGGTAAAAGAAACTATCTGAGAATGAAAAAATTTGAATAAAATGCACAAAATACATGCCATATATTTTTGTGGCGAAATATAACACGATATTACTTTTATTAAATGAGTTAGATTGCTTATTACATTATTCAACTTACAAATTGTAGCTATCAGCATAAAATGAAATATAAAAAACATGATCATATGGTATCAAAATTTTGACCATTTTTACAAAACTTTGGTGTGTTTTCAAATTTTCAAGTGCTGTGCGGCAATTTTTATCAATTCCATAGAGCCCTGACATTTTCGATCCCTTAGTTTTGACTAAAAAGAATAAGTTTTAGTGCTGTAAGAAATCGAAATTCAAAAATTTCTATTTTTCGATGCATCTTATCATGCAATTCTAATGAAGGAACCGCTGATGATCTTTGTCTACAATCCTTCTAGTCGTTTTAAATTTAAATAGACTAAATTTAAAACAACTAGAAGGTTTGCATGGCAGTAGGAAAAGTAACTCAGGTACAGCAGAATGTTTTTGTATTGCTAAACAACAATTTTTTGGGAAATGTGGGATGAAAGCGTACTTGATAGTAGTGTTGATAAATTAGAAATAGTTTTTAAACAGAATATATTTTTTATACTCAAAGCCTTTTTACACAGAAGAAGAGTAAAAATGCAGTGATAAATTATTGTTATTTTTTGTTTGAAAATTCATCTATTGACGTATTTTCAGCTTTGTTAGAGACGTCATTGACTGTTTTATGGTGCTTGATGTAGTTTTATAAAAGGTGTTGTCAATACTTGCATTTGTTGCAAATAGATTATCGGCTGCTCTCTACCGGAGAGTATTGAGATATTTTGGAGAAGTGTGAGATGTAAACACAAAGCAGTGCAATCGCAATAGCTAATAACACAGTAATGGACTTCAGCAATGCTACCTCCACTTTTAAAGTTGAAATAATTGTTTTTAACAGCCAAAAGTTCATGAACTTATTTAGAGACAAGTTTGCTAAATATCAATCAAGGTAAAGCATCTGTTTTATTTTACTCATGTTATGCCACTACTACAAAGGATAAGCCCTTCTATTTTAAAATTAAAAAAAATTACTCAAAATCATAGCAATCCAACGGTTAGTTTTTGCTGTCAAAATACTGCAAATAAACTGTACTGAAATTTAAACTATTTTGCTAATAACATTTACAAATTTTGAAGCAGCGTAACTCTAAAAGTGCACACCATCAATAAGATTTAGACTTTTAAGTTTTTTGCAATGCGTTGGTAATCAGAAAAAACCAGGAGTATTGCGCTATTCAAAAAGATTACCGGTTCTAAATATTGGTTGCTTCAGATTCTCACTCGTTTTCTCAGCTTTGATTTGATGTTTTTTGCCCTACTTGTTTCTTTATCGCAATTATCTCGACCTGTGGCTATAGATTAAGCAGCAGTACTGCGTTACAGTCAACGTTATACATGCATATATTCCAAAAGAACTACAGTGTATTGTAGAAAATCTCCAAAGTCTAGCTTGTTGGAATTTTTTGGTTTCAAATTGTTTTGCAGATAAATAGCAACTGTCTTCAACGTTTATATTTGTATTCACAAATAACAACTGTAGGTTTAGCATCAGCAATTAGCCCAGTTTTTTTTAATTCAATGTAAAATTTTAAGAATTCTGTCGCCACGTGTTGAACCTCTTTAACAAAACAGTTTGTTGTGGCTTTTATTCCATCGAGTTTTCAATATATTACTATTTATATATACAGGGTGTTTCAAAAGTCATTCATAAATTTCATTTTTTCTTTTCTCTGCAGGTTTAACCCTAGTTTACTCAATTTTGGTCTGCAGCGATCCAACACATTTTCAGCTGTTTGTTTATGTGCTATTTTCTTTTCAAAATTATACGACATTTCTCCATTTTTCGTAAAATGCATGTGTATTAGTACTTTAATGTAAATCCAAAATCATTTTTCTACCCTTTGTATATTCTGAATGAGCAAGCATTTTTTGTCATGCATTCATAAATTTTTGCCAAGAAATAGCAATGATTCTAGCTAATCCGATTCATCGTGAAGTTGCGTTGTTTGTTTTCGTATTTTGTATACATTGAAAAAAAATCCAATCTCTCATATACAATGAACATCATATTGCACAGCCAAAAACTTTATTATATTCGGTTCAAATTTGAATTACATTTGTGAAATTAGTTGTGGTATTCGAGATACAAGCGTTGAAATTTTGTTGTACTGCTGCAGTGCAACGTTGGGTAGAGTACCCGAAAAAATGTCTTGAGCTTTTTAAGGTTAAGGCGTTGGGTGTTAATCTTGGGCTACTGCCTCTTTCAGCAACTGAGAATTGTTAGCAGAAACTTAAAGTTTTGCATTGTTTTCTTGAAGTGCCATGCTTATTTTAGAACCGAGATGAAAAATCGCTGCATGGATGGAGGTGCTCCAATATTTGACTACAGTGTAGCAACAATTTCGGGTGCTGTACGGAGCGCATTATGCACCAGACCTAAATACAAGTTTTAACACCCACACGAAGTTTATGAAGACTGCATGTGTGATAGATAGATTCCGTTCAGGAAGACCCCGATCTGGGCAGAGTGAGGAGAGTGTTGCAACTGTCAGGGAAGCTTTTGATCTCAGTCAAAGAAACTGCATCTAAAGAGCATCTTCAGAATTGAATATCAGCGCTATTTCTCGCCAGAGGATCTTGAAGTGTGAGCTCCAGCTTTTTCATTATAAAATCCAGGTTTTCCAAACTCTTGAGTTTTGAGATACTCTTATGAAAAAATTGACAAAAATTGTTTCTATACCAGTAAGCTTATTATAAAGTCGGCTGATACAAAGAGGTTCATTGGATACCTGTTTTTTAACTTGTTTGCAACAGTTTTAGGGCTACCAGACGTTTGCTTTCTGAAGGACATGTCCTCCTTTTTAATAAAAAGAAAATTGTCCACCAAAAACATTAAAACACGACCAAACGTCCTTTATTTTGCTACTAGATCTGGAGCACTACTTTTAGTGCTTTTTTATTATTTATTGCCATTATTTATAGTATTGACAATAATATCAAAAACCTCTTTTTGTGTTTATTATCACATATGTTCAACAAGGTTACGTTTTGGTTGTTTTATTCATATTTTTTCTGTTATCAATCCGCATTAAAGTAATTATTCATTTACATCTTCTCTCAGATTGGAAGAGCGCATATCAGCTATGTAACACTGACATTTACCCGGTTATTGACCTTTTCAGTATGTTTGATACACTTCATGTTTCTTTGGAAAAGGCAGAAAGGTCATTTTCTGCGCCACGTCTTCTCAGATCGGATTTTTTTGGATTTTTACTTTAACCTAATCAAGACTGCATGGCCTTAGTTTGATATATATATGTTTTTATACACAGTGGCATCGCCATTGGCACCAGTAATTTTGTCACTGAATTTGCTGGTAAGCGTCAAAAAATCGATGTATGATGAAAGCCGTCTTGAGAGCTTTTTGCGATGTTCAGAGTGCTGATGTGTTATGATTACTCTATAGAACAGAGCTACAGTCGTGGCCAAAAGTGTTGGACCACCCTTTCAAATTCTGATGAAAACACCATAACACTTATTCATTCGCTGATAAAGAAAGATATTGGCTTGATAAAGAAAGATATTGGCATGTTACGGGAAATTAACAATTCCTAGACGCACAAATCAATAGTTCAATTAAAAGTTTTCAAAAAAGTCAATATTTTGTTGGACCACCCTTGGCTTTGATTACAGCCTCCAAACGTCTTGGCATGCTCTCCACCAGATTTCGGCAATATGCCGCTGATATATCACGCACCCACACTTCTTTTATGGCTGGTTCCAACATCTTAGCATTAGTTGATTGCCTTTCGGAAACTTTGTTTTTCAAAATGGTCCAAAGATTCTCAATCGGATTCAGATTTGGGCTGTTTCCAGGCCAGTCCAAGATGTTGATTTTTTGGGCCTTCAGGAATTGAATGACGATTTTGGCATGATGGCATGGAGCACCATCCTGCATAAATACACTGCATTTATGAACAGCCATTTGCAATTTCAACTTGTTTTTCAATAAATCTAGGTATTTTTGACCATTTATGGTCGTTCCAGGTGGCAAAAAAAAGAGTCCAGCCGTTTCATTTATTGACATTCCCCCCAAATCATGACACTGGGGGTGTTTCATGGTTTGAATGGTATATCTTTCACTGAATCTTTTTCTTGATGGTCTCCGTAGGTAGCGCTTTCGATTGGTGAACTGCTGCACGCTAGATTCGTCGGAAAACAGCACTTGTTGCCACTGCTGAATTGTCCATTTCAAGTGTTTCTTGGCAAACGCCAAACGCTTGCTTTTCATAGCCTGCGTTAGCCTCGGTTTATGCGCAGGTTTATGAGCTTTTAGGTCAAAATCATCAACCAAACGCCGACTTACGGTTCTTCGACTAATGTCGGTACCTTTTGCAAGCAGTGATGATAGAATCTTGCTTGCAGAACCCATTCGAGAACGAACTGCTATTCTCCGAATGGCATGGTCATCTCTTGGGGTGGTTTTCGAGGTCTACCAGATTTTTTAGCTGTTGTATAAGTTCCTGTATTCCGAAATTTTGCCATCGCTTTGTGGACAGCAGTCTTGCTTTTTTTCATTTTTTGACTAATCAATCGTTCTAAATGACCTTCTTTATGCAGAGCCACAATCTGAGCCCGCTCAACTTCACATTTTTACCCGTTTTCCTCAATTTTACCTCTATAACAATTTGACAATTATCAAAAAATTTTACTGAAATAAACTCTAAAACACAAAAAAACTATTAATGATGTTTGAGTAATATCTTGATTGACTAATAAAAGTGACTGCAACAAACTGGCAAATGAATATACCAAGCCATAGTTAAAAAATTTAAAAAATCCATTTTTTTACTAGGTGGTCCTACACTTTTGGCCACGACTGTACTCAACTGGCTGACCGCGGTCCGAATCCGGGCCTTTCGAGTATTAAAACTGGACCTCAAGCTCTAGATGAGAAACAGTAGATGCCGTCAAGGGTTGCGAAAAAGCCCATGCCCATTTTACCAAACCTTGTTAAATTGTTCGCAGTACTAAGCTATTTTCCAACAAAATAGCAAAAATTTTCGAGTCTTCGGTGCAACTGCACATCCTTAGCATTGGCTAACAGCACTATTTAGGCCGGGCTTTTTTTTGCTTTCTATGTCTAGCGAAGGGGGGGGGGGGTCGATTCGACTCGACATTTTGGCAGCTAATAACTTTTAAACCGCTTACAATAGCGATTCCGTATTTGCTCAGATAGATGCAGAATTTATTTTTCAAGCTAATTATACACTTTTGGTTATGATCAGATTAATAGCGTTCAAGTTATTGCAAATTAAATGCACAGCATTAGTTTTTACATTTTTGACCTAATTTAAAATAAAGAAACAGCCGGCGAATTTTCTTTTTACATAGTGTTTACTATTCGACGTTGTGGTTTTGCAATCGCCTAAGCGGATTTTGTCAATGTCAGCTACCAGGTAGAAAGTTCAACAACTTATCATCAATTTGCCATTTTGCTTTTTACAGAAAGTTAACAGCCATGATGTTTGTATAACATTTCTTATGTTGAACTACTCGGCGTATGCCATATCTCCAGCTAGATTTTTGTAATTTGAATTGAATGTTTGTAAATGTGAAACAGGGTGTGAAATAGCATTCAACGACAAAAATTTCATAGCTTTATGAAATTATTACTATTTTCATTTGGACAAAAAATGCAAGCTATGCTTGTTCATCACAAATAAATGTTTTTATTGATCAAGACATAAATCTCATTCAAATTAAGGAATGCTCTCGAATCATATGACTCTTTTTTTCTTTCCTCTTTCTTATACGACGCAATTCGACGTTTATGTAAACCCCTCCCATCCTTGTGTGCAGACTTGGACGATTACAATTTTTTAGCATTTTCAAATTAAATTAAACTTGAAAATAGAGCATTAATGCTTTTCTCAAATTAGGGTAGAATAAAATTAGAGCTTATCTGATTATCACAAATTAAGCCAAATCGGAATTAGAATTAGAGCTTTCCAGTTTTTCTGAAATTAGTTTGAAATTTTAATTATCAAGCGAATTTTGATGCCATTTGAACATCTTCGCAAAACCACTTTGTATTTGGGACAATTCTAAGATTTTTTCATTTTTGCCATCAAATCATTTTGAAGACCTTTTTTCTTTTTGGAGATCACCTATATTCGATTTTGATTTTCGACCAAACTTTTCGCAAATAATAAAAAAAGGTTCTTGTCATTTTTCAGATTCGACTCTTCGGTCAGAAACTTCTTTAAAATTAGATTAGATATGAAATTAGGGATTTTTTAAATTACACTAGAATAAGAGACTTTTAGTGTTTTTCAAATCAGAATTAGCGACTTTTTGCTGTAATTTACCGAATTAACTAGCTAGAATTAATTAGTTGTCCAAGTATGCGTATATGACGAGTTGCATAAAAAAGTACTCAAGCAAACTTAATTTTTGGATTTGCTATGAAAACCTGTGATATCGAATGATTGTAAACTTTGATTTTTTTTAATAGCAAGTTTGTCCTACAACGATATGTCTATATAGCCTATCTTTTATCCCTCTCACCATGATAACACCAATACGGCAGTTTTGTTTCCTTCTGGTATTTATGATATTTATACGGTCCTTACAATTTTATGTTCCACCAGAATTAATTATAATGTCACCAATTTGAGCTTTATCATCGTAACTTGTGCTTTGAGGAGTTAGTGAATTTAGAGCTATTAATTAAAAAATCTCTTGCAATTAACAGAATACATTACAAATGTGAAACAAAATAGGCTATTTCTGGACTAGCTGGTGTATTGCAGTCCTGCTGTTTCTGCTGATAATTTATCGTCTAACATGAAAATACGGGAACACTACATTAAATTTACGGGTAATATGAACAATTCATATATTATCGACAAAAGCTGCAATACGCTTGTATGCTTCAAAAACAACTACGGCAGTGCAATTTTATCCGTAAGTGTAAGCCTAACAACAGTTTATTCTAGCAAGGAAAATTCTCAAGTGCAAATAAGACGCTTATTGCACAAAGGCTTTGCGCATTTTTGGCACTGGCTCAATTGCTTAGAAATTTTGTTTTTCTTTTCTTTTGATTGTTTTCTTTCATCTTACAGATACATGCATCGTATCGCCTTCGTTTTTGACTTTGATGAGGAAAAAAGCCACTTAACGTTTTTACATGTTTGGAGGATATTTTTTTCCCCAGCACTATCTCTCAATTTTGCGAACCACAGAAGACTTTATGCCAACTAAACTTGGTTGTTCTATATGTGAGCAAGTCAAAGACATAGCTAGATTAAATCCGAAATCTACAGATTTTATGTTTTGAGGCTGCAGATCATTGTTCATTGTATATATCGGGCCAGCGTTCACTCGACATGTGTTCAAAATGTATCAAAATGCATTCATAGTCCAGCGCTTTGATTTTGATGTACAGCTGTAGAGATCCATTTTTGGTCAATGATGTCTGTTTCGCCTTTTGAAAAGTTGCATAGTTTGTAAATAGCGGGCTTGCTTTTGTTGTCATCTTTTGTAGTTGCAAGAAGCGATGGCACTGTTCACAATAATAAAGCATTTTGCTTTACTAAACTTTTTGTTTTTACCACATACTAGTGCAGATTTAATATGCCGTTATTTTTTTCCCAATAAATCTCGTATGAGTTTGTTTCTCGGTCTTTGATTTCTCTAATTTCGGCTGGAATTGCTTTTCTATTTGATTGTAAAGTTCCTACAGAAGTTATAATGCGGTGAAGCAGCCACTGCGCCATTGGTATTGAAGTATTCAATCTGTCATATAATACGTTTCTTGCCACTAAGTTTGTGTGGCATTCCAAATTTTGAATTAGGTACTTTACTGTTTGTGACTTCCCAGGAGTGTAGTAAGATGTCGGCTCTGCTTTTGGCTTATCAGAATACACAGCAGTTGAAAAGGTAAATAGATAGCGAAAAGCATTAATTGATTTATACAGCATTCCATACTTGGCTGGTTTGCTCGGATTAAATTGTTTGAAAATGATTTGCGTTCTCGTAGGATAAAGAGTATCGTCCAGCGACAAATAATCATTAGGAACTAGAAATTTCCCACAGTTTTTGTTAAATTCTTCAAACATTTTGCAAAAAGCTAGAAATCTATCGTATTGCTAAGGAGTAGGACGCGTTGTATGATCATCAAGTGATATGTGGGCAATCAAAAATTTAAATCTATTCCCTGACTTAGCTGCACTAACAACTGGATTGCCAAATATTTCATGGAACATCGCATTAGTGCTTTGATGTGCTTGTCCTAGTAAGCCTCGCATGTAAATCATTCCAATCAGTACCAATACTTCCAAAGGTGGTTCTGACCCCTAACATAAAAGATCTTTTTATATTTCACACCCCATTCTTTGGTCAGGAACTTTTTCGAAATGAGATTAGAATTGGAATTAGGAATTTTTCAAATTAGATTAGAATTAGAGACTTAGTTTTTCAAATTAGATTAGAATTAGAGACTTAGTTTTTCAAATTAGATTAGAATTAGCGACTTTTGGCTGCAATTCATCGAATCAGCCAACTAGAATTACGCATATTTTGTTGTCCAAGTCTGCGTGTGTATGTGACGAATCATATTAAAAAGTCCTCAAGTAAACTTGAGTTTTGGATTTGCTACACAAAGCTTAGTATATCAAACAATTGTAAACTTTAACTTGTTTTATCATCAAGTTTGTGCAACAACAATAGGCCTAGGTAGCCTATTTTTTATCCTCTCACCTATAATAACACTAATACGGCAGTTTTGTTTGCATCTGGAGGCGTCATGTGATATTTATACGGTTCTTACAATTTTATAGTCACCAGAATCTAAAGAGGCTATGTTTTTAATGTACATTTTCTTTTTAGTTTTTGAGGTCATGCATTGACATGGGCTATTTTTTACTACTTTTGTTTGCGACATTTATATGCCTGAAGGAAGAAAATTATTCGTTAAATATCATATAATCATCACTATCTTATACATCGGCAGAATATTTAAATTTTAATGGAAACGAGCAATTTGAACATTTCAAACATGGAACTAAAATGTAGTGGCTGCATTCCAAATGTCATAAGAAACTTTTGATTTCTTAACTACTCATGTTTTGAAGTAAAACAATTAGAAATTTAACTTATCCAACGCAATATGAACGTAACATGAATGTAGTTTGGAGTAGGGGTGGGCAAACTACGAACCGCGGGCCACGTGGGGCCCGCCAGAGCATTTTGTGCGACCCACCAAACTTATACAAACTTCCATGAATTTAATTCCATAAGAAAGGGTTGGCCGCACTTGCCGTACTGAAGAGCCAAAAACGATAGAAGCCATCATTGAAAGAGCCACTACGCAATTCTTGGTTTGAACTGACGCATTTTCCATCTAAATAAAGAGTGATGATCTTTGTTTTTGGACGCCATCATTATCAAAGCCCTGTAATACGTTTTCACAAGAAGTTATTGCAAGATTTTAAGCTATTGCAAGCTCTTGCGTTGCATACAACTATTACAAGATTTTACGCATTGGCCCTCGGCGAGTTCTTGAATGGTCGATGAGGCCCTCGGTTTATTCTTGAATGGTCAATGCTACCTTCCGACTAAAAAGTTTGCCCATCTCTGGTTTAGAAAAATGGAAATGACAAGACGATATTTGAGTCAGCATTCAATCTCATAATGTTGTGGTAGTTGACGCAAGCTGTAGTTTGAACTTGAAACGTCAGCTTCAATGCAAATGCAATTCTGCTCGGCCGTGCAGCAGGAAACGTAATGCTTTTGTCAGAGGCGTCTTTATAAAAGTGGATAAATGAACACGGAAAAAATCTTCATTTGCTTTTGGAAGTGTGTAGACGTAGAATACAAACACATTGCTTTTGTCACCTGGTCAACAGAAAAAAGTTTGACGTTGGTCACAAACTCAGAAGATGTTCCACAGCTCCTTCTCCCCTTAAAAAAAATTTAATTTTGTGATTCACGATTGGCTTCTTGCGTTTTGGATTTGTATTTGCTGATAAAATTCGGTATTCAATTAATTATTAATACTAACAGCTTACTCGTAAAGCAACGGAAATCAAGTTTTATAAAACTCCTAAATTAAAGTTGTTGTCTGTCGCCCCTGCGTCCCTTAGTCTACCACTGCATATTTTCCATCCAATAAAAATTGCAAGTGCGCTCGTTGCTCTCCCACCAACCAATTCCCAATTTTAACTGGTAACAACATTACAAATCATTATGAAAAGCGTGAACTATATTTTTACGCCGCCAAATTTATTTTCTGGCTTTGCACTTAAAAACAATTCTTTTTGCTTTGTTGCATTTGTCAAGTATCAAAATTACGAAATTTTTTCTTGCATTACTTTATCGGTAGGTTATGGCTTAGCGTCAAGAAGGTATTATTCATTTAACTAAAAGTTACAACATAGCCGTGTATCTGAAAACACTTTGATGTTTTTGGCTTGTCAAATTAAGAGTTGCTATTCACAGTGAGAAGGTTTTGAGAAGAAAGATGTCTGAGAAACCGTACAGTTTTACAGTCAGTGCGTCAGTTCAAACAAGCTCTGTGGTTTACGTAGCTCGTCACGGTTTTGCGTGTGCGCTCTTTCTCCTTTTTTTCTTTATTATATAAAAGCGATCGATGAAGAAATTTGCCCCAGTGGGTTTCGAAATTGCTATGTTTAAGTCAGAACTACAGTGAATATCTTTGTCAGTTTATAACCAACCAAAAGCCAGATAAATTTTAGGAAAAGTCAAAAAATTTCAAACAATTATCTCAAGCGGTGGCTAAGTTACAACAGTTTTAATTTGCTGTGAGTCGAATCGATCCCCCTCCTGGGCCTAATAAGGTTAACAGGACTACCAAACAACACGATCAGCAAAAAAACAGGAAAAAATTTATTTTTAAAAAATTTCTTACAAGCTTTTCGAGCGGTTACCCTTGGGGCTTCAAGAATCTGTTTTTGACCCCCAACTTCCTGAAAAACAAGCTGACTTCAGGCATAACTAATGTATAACCGATCAAGTGTTTAAACTAACCTGTGACGTTGAACACCGATTTGAAGAAATCAATAAATCAGGCATTGTATTGGCAGATCTAACCACTGCACACGACAGCCAACTGTATGGTACGAAGACACAACGCCCCACCACCGCCTTTGAATTTGCTGTTACTTCAATAGACCAAGTATTCAGAACTGGCTAAAAATAAGAAATGCGCATTTTTCAAAAAACTGGCTGAATAAACTACACTAAGTTCATTTTATTTTTGATTTCGATTATTAGTGTAGAGTGAGTAGACTAAGAGAAAATTTAAGTATTTTTTCTATTTACTGATAATGAGGGTTTCAGTTTTGTTATTGTAAGTCAAAAATTTTTCTGGACCTCTGGAAGTACTAATTCTATCCAACTGGACTCCTGTCAAAATTAGTTGAGTAGCTCTGCTATAGACTGCTAAAAAACTGCTGCTTCAAGCGGTTGGTTGTTGTGACGTGAATCTTTTGGATGTTTGAAGACTTAAAAACTGCGAAGAAAATACGCAACTTTGGCATAGCATGGAGCTCTGACTCAAGAAGAACAAGTTTACCAAACTTTGTGTTACCGGCAATGATTTATTGTTTGACCCCATATATTTTTCACTTGCTACATCCCTGTTAGTGGCGTTGGTTCAGGCTGCTTAGCCGGCTTTGAATAAATCATAATTTTAAGAACACAAGTGATAAGATGGTACCAATGGGGTCATCGCAACTGTTCTCCAGATCCCGATTGTTATACAAAAACTTTGAATCGAGACAGGTATCTATAATTTTACAAAATCAATTTGTTTCTAAAAATAAGTGTAGTAGAACAAACGTAAAGTTGGAAATGGGCACGATGATGCCTTTTGTTTTACGATTACAACTATCAGTTACCTCATGGCATGCATAAGTTAAGACTTAGTGCAAGCCCAAAGTGAAAATAGTAAAGAGTAAAAAAATATATAAAACATTAGCATGACTAATGTCTCCAGTCCTGAAATTTCTGATGCTCTTAATGCGTTATGCACTCAAGGAAATCACTAGTTGTAAGTGTACTTGATTATCTTATCATTTACAACACAAAATAAAGGCGTCGCAGTCAAACACTTGATGTTAAGTCAAATAGCAATGCAGGTCAGTCAGTAAAAATATATTTAAACTAAAACTACACAATAAGATTTTTATTCCAAAGTGTGGATATCCTACAGAATTAATAAGATATTTAAAATTGAGACATTTAGAATTGATTATTCCTCACAAAAACAAATATAAAACGAAGGGAAGGAGATAATTTACTCGTAAGATAAAAGCAAAGAGTAAAATAATCAATCAATAGTTTATTCCCTCTATGGATAGACTTTTTTTTCAACAAAATAATCATGAAAGTTTATTCCACAATGATTTTTTCTTTTCCTTCTAACAGCGTTTTCACATTTAAAAATAACATTTTTTAACTGTTGCAGATTTGTGACAACCTGCAAAAATGCACAACTTATGTTTTTTAGACCTTTGGAATCTTTGCAATTTTTGGAATCATTACGGATTTGTTATAGATGTTCATATGGGGTTGAAACTTTCCATACTTTTTGTGGAATAGACTGATACTTTATAGAGTAAAGTTGTGACTGGAATCAGTCAATAGTAGAACTCACACCTTATTAACAAATCGATTTCACTAAATTAGCATCATCAATGTTCTGCAAAGCAACTGCAATGATAAATTATATATACTTACGTCAGGCTGCTTAGTATATATAATTTATAGTATAGTATACATATTTTATAGAATATAAATTATAGTATACTTACGTCAAGTATATATAATTATATATACTAATTAATATATACTAATTAGTATTTATTTTAGTATATATAATTATATATACATGACGTAAGTATATATAATTTATCATTGCAGTTGCTTTGCAGAACACTGATGATGCTAATTTAGTGAAATCAATTTGTTAATAAAGTGTGAGTTCTACTATTGACTGATTCCACTCACAACTTTACTCTATAAAGTTTCAGTCTATTGATATTCTTAATGGAATCGTGATTTATTAATTTCACTTGTGTGGAGATTCTCCTAAAATCATTATGATTTATATTTTTTTTTGTGGAATATGGGTGATTTACAAACAACTTGTTATTTGATCTCACAAAACAGCTTTCAACGGCGTTTCTGCGGTCAGTATTTTTTTAAGGAAATGACAAAACAACTTTTACAATCAATCGTCTTTTGTTACGTCATCTTAAATCACAAAGAAACCAAATTGTTGAAATTTAGTGACGCGGGTGCTGGCACTTTTAACCACAAAAGCGTTTTTCTTCATGAAGAGACGCGAATTTAAAAACAAAATTTTTCTGTTTGACATCGTCGTAACGTCACACACATTGCTATGACGCCAACCGGGGGAGGTGATTAATCTTGCCAAGTTATATTTATGTCTTTGGCAATTAGATGAAAATCAAAGAGTATGGTGACAAACGGCATGACAGGGCGTTCAAAAACTTGATCTAAAAGAAAACAAAGCAATCATGCATGTTTGGACACAAACTTGGGCAAATTTTATGCTTTTAAAACGTTGACCTCCAAAAAAACATATTCACGCTTGTTTGATGACTAAAAGTGACATGATTTTGACTTTTAAAGCATTTATCTCCCTCAATGCTATGCCTTCCCGACAAAATAAGATTGTGCTTATTTGTGTTCTAAAATTGATTGATGCTATGATTGTTTTTACTTAAACGTAAGCGACCTCCGCCTTTTCATAAAAGAAATTGTTTCTAAACAAGCCACTGAATAGTACCACTGAGCTCTTGCAAGTAGCTGACGTTTTGCAGTTATACGGAGACCCGGGCGTGGCCAATAAGATAAAGCAATAGATTTATACTGTAGTGTTCCTGGCTACGTGTTGCTTGCCCAAATTTCAGCAAAGATGTTCTTAGAAACTGGAATTCCTCTTGATTGAAACAGCCTAAGATTTTAAAACGATTTGTTTGTTCATTTTATGAAGTGCATGGATGCATAAGTTTCGAAGTTATGGAGGAAGAGAAGCATTGATATGAATGGATTTTTGTAAATAACCCATTTAATATTAGGACCTTTACTAACGACTTTTTTGTAATTGTATTCGTATTTGTACAACCAAAAAACTGTGGCTGTGAGCATATTTTTGGCCCTGGCACAAAATTAACCAAAAAAGAGCACAAACCCCAAATGGAGAACCCACAGTTAAGTTTTTACATATGCAGGGCCACTATTAGTAATGTGGAAATCAAGAATAACATTTAAACCGACTATGCTTGATGCGTAGTTGTGAGAACAGTAACAACAAGAAAAGCTTTTTGAAGTAGTGAATTCTTGTTTCAAAATCAAAACTATTTTGTTTTTTACAGGAATCGATTAAAAAAATATATGATGGGGTTGCACATAGCCACTATGTTTCTCCGAAGTTTTTACAGTCCGTAGCAACGTCTTATTGGCCTTGTTAGAAACATGTGCTTAGGGAGTGGACTTGTTCACTATTGAAGAATCCAATAACTTCACAAATTGCTTTCGTTTATTTTGCCACTAGCATGTAAGCGAAGCAGTAAGGTTGTAGGAAAGAAAGGCACCATAAGTAATTGCTGTGTAATTTCCAAAGAAAGCTTTAGAATATTTGGCATATTACTTACGACTTTTATTTTGCATGACCTAAAATCTCCGGTTGAGCGCATATTGCGGGGTCCTGGCATAATCGCAGCTAGGGGAAGAGCAAACTAACTCAAAGTCATGCACTTACAGTTACGTTATTACAATAGGTTAGGTTATGATTTCAGAGCATAATTCATCTGTCAGGTTTATGAGCTAATAATGCTGATAATTTTTGCGATTCCTATAAGATTTCATGGGGGAATAGTCAATTTGTTAAACTTTGCTGCATTAAGGTATCATCAGAATCACAACTCGAGTTTTCAGAGTTCTCTGAAGACTCGCCCTTTAGTTTAGGTGAAGACGGTGGAGTAATGAGAACGGGTAGATCAGCAGGATGTGGGACAGGACGAATAGCAGATGGTAGGTTTCGATACAAAATTTTCCTCCTGTTTCTTTGGTTATAGCCTTTTGTTTTGGTTAAACAGAAATAGCAATCAGTAATGTGGTCTCTCTGCTCTCGTCAGATCATAGGCACAGCGAATCCCATATCCACTTTTTCCTCAAAAACCATTTGGTTAGTTTACCACTACAATCTGAGCAACAATAATGTGGAGACCAAACTTTATCTTGGTCTCCAACTGCACATCCAAAATAAGCATAATACAAACGCTTGATCTTGTCAGTTAAGTTCCTTAGATATTTTAGCAGAGTCCATTCTCCACAAATGTAGCAAAATGTATTAGGATCTCTTCAGTGCAGTTGGTGACCGACAAGAAGCTAGAGGCTTTTAATAAAGCATAGCTTAGACCGCCACACTTGCGGGATCTATACTAGATCAACTTGGTGGATGGTCTGTGACAACCGCCACTCATTCACGAATGATACGGCTTCGCAGAGTACTGACAGACCATCCACCAAGTGGATCTAGTATAGATCCCGCAAGTGTGGCGGTCTAAGCTATGCTTTATTAAACGCCTCTAGCTTCTTGTCGGTCACCAACTGCACTGAAGAGACCTGATAGGTCAAAACAGTGTCACTGTCTGCAGTTTTGCTATGTGCATCGCTAGCCTCTTGCATTACTGTATTAGGATCTATTTTACAAAATCGTCTCTTTTTTTGACATTTTAGCTTCCTTATGGGCAAAATCAATGTCAAACTGTATAATACGTGCAATACTATGAGTGTACTTGTCTTATAGCTTGCTTACAACATACCTAAATGCAAAAATTATCATTAAAAGAATGTCTGCTGTAGCTAAATCACAAGGACTGTTGATTTCTAACTACCTCCAAGCACCAACTTTGTGTTGCACTGTGTAATCAACATGATTGACAGATATAAGTAAAGATAAATCAAAAGTTTTCTATGAATTAACAAAAGCGACAAGAGTAGCAAGTGAGAAGAGGTTTCAGTTTCAAGTACAGAAGAAATTTTTGAACCTGCCGGAGAGCTTGAGATTGAAGAAGATCTTGAAAGTACAGACGAAGCTGAACTGCTTTTGCCAACACTTACCAAAAAAAGACGACAAGAACTGCCTAGATGGAAAAAAGTTTCTGGTTTTCAAAGAGATTTAAATTTTGATTTAAATTTAATTTTAAAAATGGGTCTTGAAATTTTAGCAATTTCATGCCTTTTGTGTTTGCGCACTGCAAATACATTTGATGTGAGAATATCCCTAATGACTTTCCACAACTGATATCTGGAAACTGTCATGCAATGTTGATTTTACTGTAACTTGCGCTTCCTGTTTTTTGATTTGTACTTTCCAAAACTCTTTATGCTCCAAGCTCAGATTGATGCTCCTCTCGACAACTGACGGTAAATCCATCACCTTCCTACAACGTATTCTTCCCCACCCTCACATGGCCCCATGCATTGCCATTCTAACGCCAAATGCAGAACAATATTACAATGAAAGTATCCAAAAGTGATAGGATATATTTACATATAATACTCATCTACATTATTCTTAAATATTCCTGGCTCACAGCATTGACAGCAGCAAGTGTACGCAGAACTCTTACTAATTGAAGTTTTGAGAATCATTAAATTTGTTACTCATGGAGAATTCTCTAACTAAAGCTACCAACAGAATTCATTGAAAAAACTTCTATTGCCCAAAGTGTTTAAATCGTTCTACAAATACCCTGATGTCATACACCATGGGTGTGCAATCAGGGGCCTGAAGTCACCGGGTCCGCAAATAAAAGTTCTGTGGCACGTGGAAAGAGTTTTTGGTCCCAAATAGAAGCCCAATATTCTTATTCAATCTTCGAAAAATCTCTCGCCGTAAGAAGCTGTAATTCGCTTTCCACCATGTGACGCATAATGGCGTTTCTTTAAACTCCTTCCCTTGCTCATATAATGTGCCTTTAAGAAAAAAGTACTTAAGCAGACTTTTATTGTATCAATTTGCCATTAATTCTGTTTAGGTAAGCGATTAAAATCTTTAATTTTTATTAATGTAATTTCAATTTTGTAATATAACACAATTTTTTATTCCCGCCATTTTTTCCATATGACACCAACATGGCCATATTACTTTACCCCATGCAGAGGTCATCAAATATTTGAACGGCCTCTAATGTTAAGTTTGTATAAATAACACGTAAATTTTTTCTAAAAAATTATTGATTTCTAGAAAAAGAAAGGTTTTCATATTCTTTTGAATGAAAAATGCAACCACACATTGTTTCATTCCTTACTTTGTGCGAGCAAAAAGTTTGGTTTACAAACTCTGATCGGCTCAAAAATTTTCAAATTAGTTTTAAATCGACCCGCTTGCAAAAAGTTTGCATATCCCTGACATACAACATTCCTTGTTTTATGCGATTTGGGGACAATATATTGACGTTTTTAAAAGAGAGTAAAATAGCTTACCAGTAACACTTGCAAAGGGTTGACCATGATATCCTTTACACTGAAAAACACTTAGTGGACAGGTATTTTTATTGTGAGCGGTCATTAATGATGAATATTGATTTTTTCAACTGAGTAGAGTTATTTGATAGTGATGCCACTTGAGTTCTGACATCTAACCCAGCTCAGCAAAGATTGTGGTCACAACAAGTAGAAAAAAACGCCACAATATAAAATAGCCGCGTAGCAATGGTATTTCACGCAACAAAAATTTTATCGTCATTGCAATGATTCAGCAGAAACACGTTACAGTGAAAAAATTTCAAAGTAAATTAATTTTAACGCAATCCCAATATTTTCCTAGAAAATGTCATTATGAGATAATTGCTTTAACGTGAAAAACAAATTACGGAAATAAACGTCTGAGGGAAACCCTTTTTTCCTTGAAATTAGAAAAATGCTATAAAGCGTTTTGCTTTACAGTAGAAGAAACATAAATTTTTTATTTTTCAATCGCAACAGATTCTATTGACTTCGCAAAATGAATCTTCAAGAACTGTATGACTATGATAATAAATCTGCTTCTAAGACAAGTCAAAGAAAAATATTTGGAAGAAACCAAGCAAAAGTTAAAAACTTCTTGATGATTTTTGGATTCTCATTGCTTTGTACTGGATTTTATTATTTTGGAAGAAAAAGTGTTGACCATAAAATGACAAAGTAAAAATATTATGTTTGGTTAATTAACAGGAAAAGCTTTCGATATTCATGTTTACAAGTTATTTGATAATTTCAGTAAAAATGATACTGAAGTGTTTTTGATTTAATTTGGTTGTACTGTAGTTGTTAGCTTTTTTATACTGTCATGCAAACAACAATAAAAAATATTGCCAAAAATAAATCGATAAAAGTCATTCCAAAGCTCAGGATACATTACAAGAACTAAACTTTTCAAATCAGAAATATTCCTGACTGTAGACACCAATAAAGTAAGCAAGCAATCAACAGATTGATCATGGTCATTTGAACTAGCCATAAATATTGTTGGTACTCTGGATAAATGGCTCTTTTCCTTTTCTCTTCGGCGAATGGGGCTTGTCAACTGGTATCTCTGTTGCACTAAAGCCACTTTTACATTTTCAGCAGGCCCAGTATGCTCAAGTTTCTCTGCGCAAGCCTGCGCCCTTCTGCAGGTCTCGGCAGCATCAGCAAGTCTGCCACTCCTTTTCTTCTTTTATCTGACTCTCCTTCTGTCCTCACTTCCCTGTCCTCTCTTCCATCTTTCCTTCTACCTCAAATTCTTTGGCAGATCTGGCAGGAACTGTCTTCTCTTTCCTCTAGTTCTATCAGGCTACAATAGGTCCCCGGGAACTCGTTTCTCCCGGGGGACAACGCGGCTGATGAGCTGGCCAGACGGGGAGCCCTATTTGCACCCTCAGCAAGCCCTTGTAGTCTTTCACCTCTTATCTCTCGTATTCACTCTTCTTTTTTATCGGACTGGGGGCGACTGCCTCATCGAAATTCTTCGACACACAGGCTCCCTCGATTTCCACCGAGGAACTTGTGCTCCCTCGTCACGCTCGCTGTGTCCTCTCTCGTCTACGCTGACTCTTTGCGCCGCTGACTCTTTGGCGACTCTCTGTCTCGTTACGACCTCTGGTCCAGACTGTGGAGAGTTTCCTGGCCTCTGGGGCTCCATGGTCTTTCACCATTCCCCATCCCTCGGAAAGTGTTAGGTAATGACAACATAAATATTCTTAACAAAGATATGAACCTTTAGTTGTATACATTCATACATAATATGTTTTTCTATCTCGCTTTTCGATTTAAAAGGTTTGTGAAACTTTCCTTTCTAAGAGATTTCTGTTAATTTCTTGAAGTGAGTTACTTATCAATATCATGATCTATTTATGCTAACTAAACTTATTTAAGCCTTAACCGAGCAGAGTTGCCTAAACGTTTAGTTCATGGGCCGCCAAGCGAAGTTTATCCCGTAAGTGCAACAAAAATAATTTCCCAAATGATTCTTTCTTGAGATATTTTGGTCACGCGATCAATACAACTCAGCTAATATATCAATAACAAAAATTCTCCTGCAACAAATATTATCAATTTGTGACTGACCTTCAATTTTCACAAAAATGTTTTTTGCAGCTTTTGGTCCCGATGGCTATTTTGGTGTTTATTTTTAAAAGGCCAGTCAATTCAATAATATAAAAGGCCACGTGGAGTGAAATATGGCCCCACTATATTGTAAAGTAAACGATGATCACTTACTTTTGGGAGTTTTATGCTTAAAACATAATTTTGGCTGAAGTATAAGTCAAAATGCACACCGCAACTACAACATCCTCTATCAGGACGACACAATAACTCATTTTAATTATTCGCAAAACTGCCGAACTTTGGCACAATCAATAATTTGATGAAATAAACTCATAAAGAAATTGTTTGAAGAGTTTAAAACATAATCCAAATGTGCATTAATTCAAATTCTTTGCTTGCCTACATGCCATTTCTTACTAAATTAACCTGCTATATCAATCTATATCACCAATAAAAAATAGATCTAGAAGAGATTTTTAACATAAAAAGCCGCGTGGGGTCAAAGCTGACCCCAGATCAAAACAATGCTAAAAAGGTAGATAAATAGACCTAGTTGTTTCTGGCAGCTCAAAGCATCATGGCGATCTAGCTTGAGTTATTTTTATAATAAAATACAAAGCTCAAAACAATAACTGCAACTCTGTAGTAACATTTGACCCCTGAAGACTTTTGAGGATTAAATGTGATTCGTTTCCATCAAGTAGAACAAAAACGAAAATAAATTAAAAAAACAACATGCCTTATTTGCAGCTTTTGGAATAAACGTATTACAAAGTGTTAATTTCAGACTTGAAGACCAAGTTAATGCAATTCAGAGTTTATTTAATGACGTCAAAACGAGTAGTCAGTTGAAAAAGCCCAACGTTGAGGTTTTAAATCATGTGAATAAAAGAAGTGCTCTGGATGGTGATGAAGAGGTGCGCCATATTATAAATTTAATAATGTATTTAAATGTACTTTAAGATAAATATTTTTAGTAATTGGTATGAAATAACTTTTTAAGTAATCTTAAGGGGTTTAGCAACAGAAAGTTTTGTAGTGATTTGGGAATAGACAATTAAAGATGTTTCAAAATTTCTTTAGTAAAATGGTATGATATAAAGATTAAACTTGTATAATAATCTATGATAATAATTTTTTCTTATTTTGTAAGTCAAATATATTCTTATTTATTATGTTTTTGTTTTAGTTGGATGATATAACTTCATCAAGTAAGTTTGTTTTCATTAAGTGGTTGCATTTATTAAAATTAACAACAAGAGTATTTGAAAACAATTCAAAAATTTTTATTTAATGTTGTTAGGCCTTGGTGGGGCAACTTATATCAGATGGGAAAGCAGAAATTGTGAAGGACCAGAACACACAAAACTTGTTTATGAAGGTAATTTTGAATTTTTAACTGAGAGCTTTTGAAAAAAAACTTTTAGTTTCCTTTTATTTTGTTTTTTGCTTAATAAAACACTAATTGAAAAAACTATTTTTATTAAACCTTGTTTTAAGTAGTTGCGCAACCATGAGGATTTAGGAAGCTGAACGCCATCTTCAATGTATTCTTTGGAAAATTTAACAATCTTGTGGTGGTTGTTGCTTACTAGCTCAAAAGCCAAGCTAGGATTCAAACTTGCAAACATAAAAAGCAACTTGAAAATAACGTTTGATGAACATTTTTGGTCGTACGTCTATATTGCAACCTCAAAAAATTCTGCCTTCTAATTTCATCTTTTTGTCTAAAAACATAAACTACACCATATAGAGGTTTGCAAAGTCGATACCAAATTGCTGGTTTAGATCTCCTGGTTATGTTGTTTGAAAAAGTTAAAATTGATTTCTGATGGGTAGAAAATTGTATGGTAACTATTTAAAACGTATTAATACGTGAATTGAAAATGCAGACTTGTAATCAAATGGATTTTAGCCTCCTCTTTAGAAAATACTTTTAATTCACGTTTTGCCTTTATATTTTTACCACAAAACATCGCTCTCAAACTTTTATCTTGCAAGAACGTAAACCAGACGATGATAAGATTTATGCCTCATACCTTTCATTGCTTTTGTCTAAGATTGTTTAGGTCGTGCAAGTGAAGCTAAGTCAGTTAAAACGTCTGAGTAATGTTTATTGAAGGAAATATCATCTAAAGTAAAAGAGTCAACAGAAAAGGCTGGTTCTTTATGCCAAATCTACTAGCGAACTTATAATACTCCCTATTCTCTTGCTGGCCATTTGCCAAATTTCACTGCTACTGTTCTAGCTATGACCTCACAAGTGTGCTTTATGACATTTGTAATTTATATTGTATACAGTATGTAAATAAGACTAAAATATTTTGTCTGTTGGCAACATTTAATTAGACTTTATCAAATATTTTGCTAGAAACTGAATACTCGACATGCTCTGTTTCAGAATCACATCCATAACAAAACTTTACTTTTAGTGAGGGTGAATAGATAACCCTTTTGAACTGCATGATACAAATTGAACAAGTTTTGTTACATAAATCCTTATCAAGATGTGTAAATTGCAAGTTTATCAGTGAAAATTATTCGACTATCATTGATTGTAACTGCGAGCTTAGAGTTTTTGAAGTGTATTATGATGTTCGAGTTACCTGTTGATGATAGCGGCAAGCTTTGAATAAAATAATTTACATATTCGACTAAAACTGTAGATATAATTATTAGATAGGAAATAAAACTTTTTGAAAATAATTAGCCATAATGAAAACTTGTAACTTACATAGGCATGTAGACTAAAATATTTATGTTTGACTGGTGCCAACAGGGCTGTTTCGGTCAATAAGATCTCTTTTGGGCACCTCCGTCAACGAGAATCGAGATCGGCAACCATGGCTAGTATTTTACCGTATTTCGTAGAAGACAATTATGAATATTTGTATTGTTGAAAACATTTTTTGTTAGTGGCACCCGAGTAAAGTAGCACAAAAAAATTTTTTTGCAGTTTTCATGCAAACCACGCTGCTTGCAGAGGTAGCCCACAAAAAACTGCTTATATATATGTGGCTAGGGTAGTTGTAAATAGTGGTCGTCTAGTCAGCTAGGCAGCACAAGTTATATTCACTATTTGTAGACTAAAAAATTTTGAAACATTTCCCGCATATGGTATATCCGCGAACCAAAAAAGTTCGTGTACAATGACGCATTGTTAAAGTTTTACATCAATAAATTGCTGATTTTTACATCTATGAATAAAAACGTTTATATTGAATTAAGTTATAAAAAAAGTTAATAAATGAACGAACTTCAAAGATGTTGCAAAGTTTAATTATTCAGTTAAGTGATAATACAATTCGCCAAGCCAATAATTAGTGTAAGAAAACAAAATAAAAATACAGTTTTCTTATCAAGAATTTCTAATTATGTTCTTATAAGGTTTGCTACCACATAATATGCTTTGTAAAAACTAACAAAAAGATAGTTTTGTTGCACTTTTCTACAAAATGTAATTATTATAAGTACAGTGAAAGCTTTTATTGTATGGCTCGAGTCGAACAGTAAATGCTTCAACATCAGCGTGAGAAGGCAAAGAAATTTCTTTCTACAATGCAGCCAAGAAAAGAGTTTGCTGGCGTAATCATTCAAATTGATCTCTCTCTAAAGGTTTTAATTATTACTCCATCAGCGAGAAAACAAAAACAATGAAAAGATGATTGTTTTCCGAAATTCAAACGACAGTCATATAGCCTTTGAGACAGAAACAAGCACAAAATGACTTGTTTTGTTTGTTTTGTGTGCAAGAAGTATGTTTGTGGGGAACACTTCCGAGTTAAATTGTCAGAAATGCTGTTGGTTGCTCTGCATTAAACACTGATAATTACAGGTGTTATTTGTCATTGTGGTTGTTGATTCTTTTTTTGTTGTAATTGCTATTTATTCATAATTATGCATTGTTTTGTTGGTGAGTATGTTTGTGATAGCCACAGCAGTTTTTGAAATTGAACACAATCTTAATTGGTTAAAAGTAATATAAAGAGTTTATAGATAGCTGTCTATTGAACAAGCGTGCATTATTTTTGCGAAGGGTTATGCCAAAATAATACAAAATGCTAGTTTAATCGTCATTTAGCTCCCCTGAACAAAATGCAAGCATAGATGTCAAAAATTACAGCAAACCTACAAGGGTCTCACTGATCCAACTGATTCACCACTAGAGTGTCTTTCCGTGGTAGACGGGGGTTAAGGCGACAAATAATTATTTATTAAATGCACAAAAATATAACTTTTCTAGCCGAATTAAATCTAAATTTGTCGCATAATGCTTACAAAAGCTCGATTTTATTAAATCAGTACAATATTTTAATCAATTGTTGCTGCGAAAATACGGTTTAATATATTACAGTAATTAATAGAAAAGAATTTATAGCAGTAGATTAATCGCCTAATATAACAAGTGACGTTTGACAAAATGTTTAGAAAACGTCTAATCAGGAAATATTTTGTTAGCCCTAAACATTGTAATGTATATGCTATCAAAAAACCAATCTTCAATGTCTGCGATTTAAATACTCGTATTTTACTACATCAAAAAATGAACAATGAATTATAACAGATGTTAAAAACAACAGTATTAACAGGTGAGGCAGCGGGAACGGAATATGACAAAACTGGTGGAGGATCAAATGTGATTTGCATCGATCTAAATGTCAGCTACCTTCCAGGAAAATACATAGACGGCAAACAAGGTGAAAAGTTAACGGAAATTGTCTCTCGTTTTTTCTTGCTGAATGGCATCAACAAATCTTTCAGAATTGATGGAACACAAAAATTTTGAAAATAACTTTGATTGTAAAATGAAGCATATTAAACATTTTTTGTCTCATAGAGTTAATAAAAGCTTATCTGTGTAACAATTCAATTTGTTCCATCAAATATTTGAACACTTTGCAACTTCAGGGTGCCCCACAAAAAAACCCTAAATTTGGTTTGATAACATCGTATAACTAAAGAGCAATTTTATTTAACGATCTTACTCAACACATACTGTAAAATAATACGTTCAAAACAATTTTTTACGAGATGGTGCTCTTACAGAAAATGTTTTTAATTAACTGCTGGACAAAAACGTAAGTGATCCAACCAATTTTGAGTAGCTCTTTAAATACTATTAAGTAAAATATCGGTACATGAATCAGTCATGAAATTCTTAAAGAATTGAATATCATAAATTTTTATTTTTTGCAACTGCCTTTTTTATTCAACAGCAGACTCCAAACATAGTAGTCCATAACACTAAAGTCTGAACTATTTGAAGATTGCTGGTGCTGCTTGATAAAATCTGGAGAGTTTCCTCGGAGCCAGACAACAGTGTTGTTAGCAGTGTGTGTCTTTGCACCATCGTTTTGCAAGATTCAAGATTCCCCATGCATTACTTGCTCAATGTCTTCAAACATCTGAGTGCACATCTCCGCTCTCAAAACAATCTGATTTACTCTCATTTTCTTTCTTCTATACTGAGGAAGACCTTCCCGCACAGTAGCATATTCTTTAATATAAAGGAGTTGAATGTTGCCTTATTACAAAACTCCACCATAGCAAAAAATAGACTGCATTTGTTTGTTTATTCTCACTAGCAGATCGTCACGGAAACGACTGTTCTGACTTCCAAAGCTCGATAAAAGTGTTCATTCTGCCAATCGAATGGAGCAGATACATTGAATGTTGCTTTCTGCGAACCATACCTGTTTTCATTGTTGATGAGCTTCAAAACGTTGACGCATAGCATCACACTTTATTTTTCGAACTTGTTAGTTTGCACCAGCTAAAACGTAGCATTTTGCTCTTCGATAAAATTTTAGATTTCACTTTTTGATTATTCTGTACAGAAAACATTTCGACACTCCCAGTTCTTAACAGATTTAACCTTGACTTGAATGTCGTCTAAGAGATCTGGTAGAGTTACCACGCAATCCAATAGAGCTCGTCTTTTAGGGGAGTTATGTATACAAGAAGTACGTACCATTTCTACGCTTCTTTGCTAAGGGAGATCCACCAGATTTGAACGCTGCGACAACACCTCTGTACCTATTAGTAGTAATTTCACCAACAAAAAAAGACGGGTAAAACTTTTCGACATTTATGCACACCTTGCATTGCATGTTCTTTCTTGAATAGGACAAATACTTCGCACTGGAAACGACTCAATTGAGACATGATAGAAAAACAACTACCTAATAACAAATGCAATACAAATCTAAAATAAAAAGTAAACGAATAAAAACAGCATTATGAAAAATGTAACAATTTAATCAACGTAAGCAAAATACAAAACCAAATGTTGGTTTTTTGCGGAGCACTTTTTAAAATGGTACACATGTTACAAAAGCTCGAAAATCAAAGATACGTTTTTATTATCTATGGTTGGTACTACTTTGAAAAAGTTTCTTATTGGCAAAAATCAAGTCTTCGGCTGCATCTGCGTTTTTCAAACCATTTTGACATAATTTCGTTTTAAAAGAAGTAAATTTTTACGGTTTGAGCTGGCTGAAGCCAAGAATTCTCAATGAACGAGCCCTCTGTGGCCCTTTTTCATAAACGATTTTGAAATTTTGACAAAAAATAGGCTAAAACTAATAAGCGTAACCAAAATTTATTACACTTTTTTTACAGGAAGTTCTCCCATTTATGGAATGGAATACAACTTTAATTCTGCATATAACACACTTTTTGATTTTTCACGAACTGAATCTAATAGTGTTAATGGTTACAACATTCCATGTGCTGCTTGTATGGCAACAGGAAAAGTAAACAAGGTACTATGCCGCGAAACTATATTGATTAAAAATAGTTTTTGGCAAATATAGAAGGCAAGTGTTATTAATTATGGTGAAGATCAATGATAAGCGGTTTTCTTAAACAGGAAAACAGTAGAAAAAGGGTAATAAATTTCTTTTTGAAAAAAATACACAACTACAAGTCTCATTTATTCAATATTTTTATCTTTCTTAAAAAGATCATTAACTGTCTTTAGTTGACTGATACTGTTTTTTAAAGCATAGACTCCTTGCTACTACCTGTAATTACGAAAAAAATTTATCGGCAACTTTTTGCTAGTCGGTTGCAAGATCTTTCTGTGACGTGTGAAATTTAGCAATAAAGCATACATACCACTAAAGTTTGCAACACCCGGAATAGATTTTTAAATTATTTTTCTTATTTTTTAAAAGTAGGATAGCTTTTATCAATTACCTATGGGTACTTATTCTCAAAAAAGTTTCGAAATTTATATTTTGTGAACGCAATGGTAGGCAGACCAAAACTCAGTGGACGCTGTTCAAAAAAATCAGTGGGATTGAATAACTCATGATTAATCAAAGTAAGCTTTTTTGATGAATAAAATTGCTTTTTGTGTTCTTTACTATCAATATTTATTATAATGTAACCAAAAGAATTCTGTCTATTTTTAAATGAAAAAAAAGGAAAACTTTTAACAGTATATGTAACTTATATTTAGTCTTCAAAGTAATCGCCATCGGCATTCAGCACCTTCTGCCAACGTGTCTTACTTAGTAAATGCCTTACCTAGGCGGCGCAGGTGAAGTCTGATTGTTTCATCAGAGACGTTAAATTGCCTTGCAAGTTCACCACACGTTAGACTACTGTCCTCTTCAATGGCCGCCTTCAGGGCTCTGTCTTTTAAAACCTTTGGTCGTCCACCGCGAGGCTCATCACGGAGGGACAAATCTCCCGACATGAATTTTTGAAACCAACGCCTTGCAGTTCGTTCATTCACAGTACTATCCCCAAACGCTTGACATATGCGGCGACTTGATGCAGCTGCTGACAAACCCACTTTGAAGTCATAAAGCAAACAGCTTCGAACGAGATCTTTTGACCTTTCCATCCTTCTCCACAGTTTTCCGGCTTATAACTGTTGGCCAGGTATAGTGCGGGCGTTTTTATAACGTCTGATATTCCTACTTATGGCTGTCCGAATTCGAAGACAATTGCTGCACGCATTGCGTACTTATTTCAACTTCATTTAATGACTTTCCGAAAAGCGGACAGAACTTTTTTGGTTGCCTTGTATTTAGGGTTTTGAAACTATGACTAAGAGGCTCTCCTGACTAAAACCAAAAAACTTTTTCTTCCGTGACATGCTGCTAGACAAGAACAAATGATACTTGAAGTACTTGAATATTGTTCAGTGAGCAGGCGGCGAAGGTAGAGCAGAATAGAATAAACAAAATTTCAATCTGATCACACTCTATTTCAGTTGCTATATCCCGTTGTTGTGCAACGCACTACCAAAGTCAGCTTGAATTCAGCTTATTGATTGCTTTCAATGACACTGACGTTGAACTTTTCCCCCTCAAATACGAGTATGCACAAATATTTCGGCAGTTTCTGCATCCTGCAAGTGCGGCACAAAATTCAAACCGCAGATTCAATCACAAATGAAATTCCTTTAGAGAATTTAGAGGATAACAAAACTTGCTCGCAATGAATTTATATATGCAGCGACATCATATGAAAAATTTGATCTGATATCTATAATTCTTGGTTCCGAGTTTTTGCTAGGTTTAAGCTTGTACTTGCTACAAGCCAATTACGTTTGTTGTAAACAACTTTAAACTTGAGTTAAGCCCTATAACACAGAACACAAAGCCATAATTTTTTCAATGTTTTTTTTCCATCAAATTGTTTGTTAAAAGTATCTTTTTAGATTACGGCACAGTCGTGGTGGCAAAGTTACAACTACTGTTATAGTAATTGAATCATTTTGTTGTTTTTTTGACGGAATATTTTATTTGTCTTGTGTTAGCTGCAGGACAACCTGCTCGCCAGCTGCCTTTTAAAAACGTAGCTATAAACAAAGAATAGATTTGTTTTATACTCAGAGTCTATGTCACAGAAAATATACTTTACTTTATCACCAGCCCAGGGACAGATTCAAAAACGATGTGTTCAAGTTCATTACCATATTTATGCAACTCCTAGCCAAAGCATTGCCGTAACAAGAATTAAACACATGTTTACAATATTTGCAAAGACATAGGCCGAAGGAAAAGGGCAATGGTTGCAGCAACAATGCATTACTAACTAACGTACAAATCTTTTTCTTCTCACTTAACACTAGAACTGCCGGAGTTGCGATAAGCTCTCAACGGCCAGCAGCGGTCATTTTGACCGCTTCTCCGAAAACGCGTTTTTACTAGTATATGCGTGGTGTTGTTGCAGCTTAAATGTTGAATAAATACTCAGATCACGTAACTCAGTCAATGTATCCACAAAAAACAGCTTTACTTGAATGAAAGGGCAAAAACTGGACTTACAAAATTGGAAAATGTTTTATAGTTGCGCTGTCGCTTATATAACGCATTTCGAAAGCTCCGTGGAGATACATTTGTGCACACAGTTTTGCTACATTTGCAACAAAGTTTGCTGGTTTTGTTATGACTGCAGTTTGCACCTATTTGACACTGTTTACGCTTCTCCGCCTCGGTTTTTTATGGAGTTGTCGATAGCGAGTGAGTTTTAGCAATAACAGCGTTTCTGCTTGATTTTTCAATGATGTAGTCTTCTCGTAGTTCTGTAGCCAGCTTAAACTTGTCTTGAAACCTTGTCACCTGTTCGTTTTTTTATAGAACAAAAATACATTGATGCTTGCAAAATCCATAATGTTGTAGAAAACAGCAAAAGGCCACCGATGGGTGCCTGATTTGACTGAATACAGCCTGGCCATTTGATCAGCCACATCAACACACATTTGGTCTTGTTATACAGGGAGGGGCGTAACTGTGGAAACACACGAAAATCAACAATTTGCTGATATGTACGATTACATAAAGGTCAATACAAAGCAAAATAGAAATTTTACTCGAAATGGCCCTCTTCGCAATTGATTACCGTTTGCAGTCTCCTGCGAACTCTCTCTGCAGAGCTACGCAGCTGTTCCTGTAAAATTTCTTGCCACGCTCGTAATCGAGAATGTTTTATATCGTCAACATTGCGGTGAATTTTTCCACAGGCTTTGAAGAGTAAAAAATTTGTCTCTTTTGGAGAGTGAAATAGGACACTATCTGTCTCTTTTGGAGAGTGAAAGAGAACATTTTCTGGTCTTTGTGGACAAGTCGTTTCAGGGTTCTTGGACTCATGTTAGCGTCTTCGCTAGCAACCTAGTGGATCTTCTCGGATTTTTCCTTATCCTCTCTCGGATGCATTTAATCATTGATTTAGACCGTTGGAAGCGTAGTCTGATACATCTCGGACGATCAGATAAATCACCTCTCTCTTTGAAACGTTTTAATGTTTTCCGGACAGTCGATCTCGCTATTGAAAGTGTCTTTGCGAGAGCGGAATCCGACTTTCCACCTCGTTGTAATGCGAATATAACTTCTCTATTGCCTGATATTTTTGAACTGGCTAAAGTTTCCCACAAAAACAAATGGTGATGGGATAAAGTATTGTAATGTCTATTCAATAAACCTTATTTACTAGTTAGGAACTATTATTGAGAATAGATAATTTAAGTTTTTTGTACAGGAACAGCTGCGTAGCTCCGCAGAGAGAGTTCGCAGGAGATTGCAAGCGGTAATGAATTGCGAAGAGGGCCATTTCGAGTAAAATTTTTATTTTGCTTTGTATTGACCTTTATATAATTGCACATATCTGCAAATTGTTAAATATGTTTTTTGTTAAATTATAATATTGATTTTCGTGTGTTTCCACAGTTACGCTCCCACCTTGTAAAATTCCACTGTCTCCGGTTTCTTTTTGCAGATTCGCCAAGTTCAACAAACATATGCAGAAAACTAGGAACACAAACGTTTTACTTGGACTTACACTGATACACAATCAGAGTTGCCATATGGCCTGCGTTTATGAGCTTACTAGAATAATACAATTTTGGTAGAGAGATGACTTTTAGTATCCAAGTTGTTATCATTGCTACTAGCAATACACCGTTGAACATAATAATACAATATATTAAGAAAATTAAAGGCGATATGTAGCGCCGAAAGCGACAGAGATTTCTGTCCGCTCTAATAAAGGCGCTTGCTCAAGGTTGGAGTCAGATGGAGATAGCTGGGTCGTTATGTGGATGGTATTAGATAATAGCTTTGCACGATTCACTTACTCAGGTTGTCAATATTCGCCCAGGAATAAATTCGCTGGTTACCAGGGTACACCACGTGGAGGTTATTAACATGTAACCCGCATCGCAGAGTATGCCACTCCAGTATGAAGCCGAAGCTCCCATACCAAAAAGCTGGACGTATCCCTGAATGAAACCATGAGAATCATAACCATCTGCGTGAAACCCACTCCCATACATCTCCTTCCTGTACTCCCATACATCTCCTTCCTGGTCTTGGTTCACAACGGCAAAGAAGATTTTGCGTCTTTATTTGACAAATTCTCATCTTTCTCAAACTTTTTTTGGTAACAGAACACGTGACAAAAATTCATGCTTGTATGTGGTTCACAATCAAAGGCAATCCTACTGCCACAAATGCGTCATAGCGTTTATATCAAACTATTGATTAAATGCGTAACCTACCACTTCGTTTTTAACTAGTTGTGTTTCTAATATTTTAAAGAAACGGTATTTATGCTCACCCTGAAAATATTTTTATGGCAATGGTAACTAATGGACAGTGGTAGGCACTAAAGACGCTAAAACAAGCGGCCTCCATTATCGCTTATAGCGCTGCGTTAGCGTGCGTTTTGAAGCGGCTATTATTGTCTTGACTACAGCAGAAGGTGTTACCTTTTTTAACACTAGAATGCATAAAGGATTCAAAAGGATTTCTTGGTATAGTTTGTTTCCGCATATCTTTTCACTTGCTTGTTTTCAGGAAAAATTTTCCAGGCTATTCTATGATTTGTGGGGCCTAATACTCTTTTGGGATGAGGTGAATTTTTGTCAACTTTGAAAACGATTTTTTAAATATTTATTTCTAATTCCCGAAGGAGTCATTTTGAATCCCTGTATAGAAATGTTTAGAAAGATAGTTAGTGGACATAAGTCAATAATACTGTTTTTGTGTTTTGAAGCAGAAATTCAAATTTAAAAAACCAATTGTATTTTTGAAACAGCTTGAAATTTTCTCAGCTGTCAAGTGTTTTTGCAAGAGCTTTTTCACTTTCTTATCAGTGAAATATATTAGTTTGTTTGATTGCGACATTCTGAGTGAATTATCACTTTATTGTATATTGTGTGTCATCAGTGCCCTACAAATAGCGGATTATCACCTTTGTTTCGACTTGTTGAGCATGATTCTGATTGCAAGTACAGTTTGATCGTAACTTCGCTTTAGTTTAAAACTTGAAATAGTCAATATTTGAGTATGTCTACAAGACAAGGACGCACAGCCAGAGAAGTTTTGTCTGTGCTAACTAATATTCCTGAAGATGCATCTAAATATGGGAATGAAAGCTACAGCCTTGATGCAGATGACAATTTCATACCAGCAGCAGATGAATCTAGCTCTTCTAGTGAAGATGAGAATGTGAATGCAGCAAGTATATGATGCAGATGGAGTTGTAATTTTTGTGGTTTTTTAAGTTGCATTCGCTTTGTGTTAGGTAACCAAGATCTAGGCACAAGCAGTTTGCAATGTAATTTGGAATCTGGTGAGAAGTATGGTACAGGGTTGACTGGAAATGATGGCACTACATGGAAGAAGGTACAAGTCGGTGAGTAGTTTACAGGCAGACTTGCAAGTCATAATATTCTGAAGGAATGTCCTGGCCCTTCGAGTTACGCGCGTATAAACATACAGGCTGCAAGTCCTGCAAGTGCCCCGGCTTTTGTTTATTGTCAAATTTATACTTGAACACATCCGTAAGTGCGCCATCAATGAAGCTCATAGACACACCAAAAACGAAGAATTTTGTCTAACAAACAATGAATTGCTCGCATTCATTGCTGTTATGTACTTACGAGGAGTAACAGGTTTAAATGACATGCCATATCATACTCTGTGGACTGAAAACTGGGGCATGCCCTTTTGTAAAAAAGCAATTTCAAAGAACCGTTTCAGCAAAATTTTGCGTTTTTTTTGCTTTAACACAAAGTCGGATAGTTTTCAAAGATTGAAAACACATAGATTTGCTCTATTTTTGGTGGTGAGAAACAGGTTCATTGAAAACTGTTATTCATGTTACACACCTGGGGCTTTCATCACTGAGGACAAACAGCTATTCCTCAGCAAATGTAGATGTCTATTCACGCAGTTCATGGCGTTAAACCCTGACAAGTACGGATAGAAATATTGGCTGGCTGCAGACAAAGATAGTAAATGTGTGGTAAACGGGTTTCCATACGTTGGCAGAGACGAGACTGGCTCTAGAGATGAACAAATCTCCAACCAGGTCTTCATGCGGTTGTTGAAACCGTACCTCAACAAAGGAAAAAACGTGACAACAGACAACTATTTTACCTCATTGAAGTTGGCCACAGAGTTTCAAAAATACAAAACCAGCTTACTGGGCATAGTTAACAGAATCCGCTAGAAAGGAAGTGCCTGAAGTGGTAAAATACATAAAAGAGTCACTTTATTCACCACACTATATAAATATGGTGAAATAACTGACTATTTATCCAGGTAAGACAAGAAAAATGTGGCTATTATCTGCATTCTTCACACCGCAACATCACTATTGCAGATAATGCCAAAAAGACACCAGAAATTGTTAAAGCATACACTGACACAAAATATGGTGTTGATATTGAAGATTAAATGGCAAGGAAATATACGGTTAGAACTTTCACCACAAGATGGCCTATTTATTGTTTCAAAACATACTAGACTTGACGGATACAAATGCATGGATCGTTTACAAGGAGGTCACAAAGAACAACATACCCAGAAGAGTTTTTCTTCAGCAGTTGGCTCAAAACCTATCTGGGCCTTAGATAGACGAAAGAAGCAATACTTAGAAAAAATGGTTGCAAGAATAAACATTTGATGAAGGAAATGGTAAAATGAAAAAAATACTGTCAAGTGAAAGGTGAATGTAAAAAGAATCGCACAGTTGGCACATGTTACGAATGAAGCAAAGTTACTGTGCGAAAGATATACTGATAAAGCCGTACGTATGGGAGTGAAATGCAGTTCCTCACAAAAATAAGTGTACTTTTGCGGCATTCTGGGATTTTTTTGCCTTTTTATGTTTTTGGTTTGTTATTTGGGTTTGGCCAATACAATGATTATTGGCAAAATTACTAAGTGAGCTGTCTTACAAAGCTATTCTACAGCCATAGTTACAGCAATGTCCTACAAGAAATGGTAGGAAGTCAAAATGATTCCTTAGAGCATTCTAGGTAAATATAAATCCCAGGCATTCTAGTGTTAAGCAATAGCGCTAGTGGATGCTGCACTAATATGACAATTTTCAGTCCATAACTTCAAGTGCCCTTGAAAGAGCGTTTGTATAAAAGGCATAAATCGATAGCAGCAACAGAATTTCCCTAATGTCATAAGAGAAAATTTCAGGAAATCACCCGATATTGGCCAGAGGAGCAGCTGGCTGGTAAACCTTGAACACTTACAGGGCCCCTAATGAAATCTTGCGTCAGGGCTCTAAATCCCTCGCTGTCAGGAATTATTATTTTTAAATGCGCGACTTTTTTGAATGGCTTTGTTGTAGGCAAACAAATATTTGTTTTTTTGTGCTGCCATTGCGACAGCTACTGCTTTAGTTATTGTTTTTTACCGGTATACTATACAATATTTTCTTTGCTGGACTCAGAAAAAATCAATGTTTTTGCTTTACATAGCAGGATTTTAAGTAATGTTCTAACTTCGGACTAGTGCTTTTAAAATACCAATAACTTAGAGCTAACCATAGTTCTTTGTTACACTCAACCATTAGAAAGAATGACCAAAATTGGTTGATGCTGCATACAGGAAAATTTGCGGCTACAAAAACAGAGACGATTTTATTTGGGCAAATTCAAAAAAAGATGTCGAAATTGAAAAACAAAAACAGCTACGGGCACGGACGATGACATGATTGTGGTGTTTTTTCAATTCTGAGTAGATACTGTAATTGCTTGGAGCTTTTTCGACTCCTATCTTATTGGTTGTAAAATGTACATATTGTTGCCATGCATCATGGTTGTTAATGATTATGAGAAATGTTTGGCGTGTAGCGTGAAAATTGAGTCGTGGCTTTTAATTGCACTAGAGTTTCACTTGAAGCAAAATGAGAACTTTTTCTAAAATATGCCATATTTCAAAACCACTGAAAGATTTAAACAACATTTTTGGCAATAATGTCGGTTCGATTCTCAGCAGTGTTTATGGCGATAACACGAAATACAAACAACCAATTGCAAATGCTCGCCCGATTGAAAGAATATGAAATGGAAAAATTTAGCTGGTTTTCCAAAAATTAGATTTTTTGCTCATTTTCAAGAGTTTCGCCTTCTTGATAGGGCTAAAGATGACAGTATCAAACGATTCAATTTTTTATTGCTAAGTTTCTGGTAAATTGAAGCGCCCAGGTAAAGTTTTGGCATGCTTTGGATACTCAATTTCCCAACCGCTGCCATTTTTGCCTTTGTTGTGTTATTAGGAAAGAATAGGCTGTTTCTGCACCGCACTAATCAACAAGTTATATGGTGCGGAACGGTCATTTTTGTTCTGGTGTCTAATGACTTCTTGACACAGTGTGCTCAAGCCGCATCAGCAGTAAGCTACATAAAGTTGCAGGGTGACGTAATGTAGCCAGATAGACGCTAGTAGGGAACTATAATAAAAATGTAGATGTTTAATTTGGGGACACCTATGGATAAAAGAATACATTGATCGGGATTGTAACTTCACATATTTCAACCCTAGAAAGATGGAGACAATTTCAAAAAACCAAAAGTTTAATTGACCACTTCACGTTTAAAAGCACAGAGGTAGACCTAATTATGTTTTGTTTATATTGTTTGTACCAGAATTATCAAACAGCAATTTAAAAGAAGTTTTTATCTGCTATTGTAGCTTTTAACCATGTTTTGTTCTCGGAGAGATAATTTAGTCAAGGATGCAGTTTGCATTTTATTGTTTTTTTACAGTAGTTAAATATTAGCACTACATAAGTTGCCTAGCACTAGCTTTAAAGGAAACTTTCTACACTTAATTTTGCGGAGGGGTCGTTTTCGACTACGATCTTGTTTTGCTAATTGCATTTTTCTTGCACTACATTCTGAACTGCTAGTATGCTGTATTGCAATGATTGCGCATAAAGAAATGATTTTACTTTTAAAGAATACGTTTTGTACATAATATAAAAGCATATAACTAGTCAGTTATACGCAAGCTAAGCACTTTATGTGAGCGACTCTGATATTGTCTTGTGAACATTTTCCACAAGTAAGATTTTGACACAAAATACAAGTTGAGGCTGTGTTATTGTCACAGCATACACTATGACACTTCCTTCGCTTCCGCACCCCTTCACCGACTCCTCTGAACTGCCTGTCGATGTTGCTCGGACAAGGTTCTGGCTTGCCCAGCAAGTTTTTTACATGCATTAGTAAGAACTGCCGGCGTGGTATGCGTTCTTTTGTCACTTTTTATATAATATGTAGGAATTGAGAACAGCAATGTCCAAGATGTTACCCCAAACAGCTACTGGTCTTCTTCGACTCGCTGATCTTGTAGTGAATAAGCGTGCCATTTGATCGAAGTAATCAACGCCTACTTTCATTGCATCATAAAAAAGATCATTTCTGGTTTTTTCTTTTCATTACTTACATTAACATCTGCCGAGCCATGAATGCTCGAAAGCAAGCAAACTGACTTTTTCTCTTTTGCTGGATACTTCAGAAATAAAAGTTTGTGGAGTCATGCCAACAAAATTTACTTGACTATGCAGCTTTAATCTTTGGTTCAGTCATTTTTTTTCACAACTCGCGTTGATTTTTTTGCATTGTTTCTGCAATAGATAGTTTGTCTCGCAAATTTTTCGGCAACGGGTAATGAGGTAAAAAAGTTGTCACATGTTATGTTGTCATCTTTTCCGTTGATACGTTTGCAAAGTTTAACAACCATGGATTTAGCAAGATGAACACCACCACGCTGTTCTTTTTCTTGACCTCCAGGATAAACATCAATGTTTAACACTAGAAGCCCGGACCGGTCATTTTTGACCGGTTTTAAATTTTGACGCTTCGTATTTCTGCCATTTTTGCTATTTGATTTTTCATACTCCTTGACTTTTCCTAACTTTGGATGATGTTTTGGTAAGTCAAACAATTCTTCTTTTATAGTATTTGTAAATGGAGCATTTTGCACATCTACCTATAAGCCCGAACCGGTCAAAAATGACCGGTTCTTAAAACGATTATAATTTGTCTTTGAGCTGATGAACTAAAGCATAATAGAAGGGTGAGAAAAGTTTGTTTTTCTACAAGCAATGCCTCACGTGTCAATAAGATTACGATTGACCACTGCTGCAATGGATAACTGATCAGCAGTAACTAAAATGATTACTATTTTGCTGGCTTCATCGAAGTAAAGTTGAATTTTATTTGCTGTCTCGAACAATGGCTGGTCATTGAAAGTTCTAATGTCTTTCTTAGTAGCGTAGAGTTCATCAGTGGTGTGTGCAAATAAAATAGATAGTTTATTACAGCGTATTGACAATCTCCTAAAATCTCCCAAGTTTGTCTTACAGCTTTGAAAAAATGCATATTGTAAAAATAATGTCTTAGGTATAGGAATTTTGTTACGAGTTTTTTCATCGTTTGTGACAAACTGATTTTTCTAATCATGAATCGTGGCAATGTTGCAGCCACTGCAACTTCGATGTTACAAACCACAAGTCAAAAGTCAACAACAGCAATCTTAAGTTATAAACGGAACGAAATCTACAAAAGTAGCTATTATGATAGAAGTGACTAGTCGCCATATCGAGTGCATTCTTTTAATGCCGGACTTCGGCCAGGTGCCTGCCGTTGCGCTACAATGGTGACCCTGACAAAGAAGCTACATCTCTCCCGATGTAGGTGGACCGGCAGCGCCTTCAATCAAGCAACAGAAGCCATCGTTGAGTCGCCGAGCCCAAACCTCAAGACCGCCTTCTAAATGTAGTCTCGACGGAAATCTCATTTACTTCGGCCGGCAAGCAAATCTCTCTCTCATCGATGGCGGGGAAGGCATGTTGCAGCCACTGCAACTTTGATGTTACAAACCACAAGTCAAAAGTCAACAACAGCAATCTTAACTTATAAACGGAACGAAATCTACAAATGTAGTTATCATGTTAGAAGTGACTAGTCGCCATATGGAGTGCACTCTTTTGACGCAGGAAGTCTTGACGGAAATCTCATTCACTTCGGCCAGAAAGCAAATCTCTCTCTCATCGATGGCGGGGAAGGCATGTTGCAGCCACTGCAACTTCGATGCTACAAACCACAAGTCAAAAGTCAACAACAGCAATCTTAACTTATAAACGGAACGAAATCTACAAATGTAGCTATCATGATAGAAGTGACTAGTCGCCATATGGAGTGCACTCTTTTGACGCCGGACTTCAGCCAGGTGCCTGCCGTTGCGCTACAGCAACAATCATACTGTCCAGCAAGTACTTCAGCGGTTACAAACTGATCAGCTTGATGACTCATGTGATGAGAATGGAGAAACTGAAGTGCAAGATAAAGAATTTGTTTTTTAATTGTTGTGCTGGTGTCGAAAGTTGTGACAGTGATACCGACAGCGGTGAAGACAAACAAAGCTCTGCTGCTGTTTCTATAGATTTTCTTTCTGAAAGTGATCAATCAGTATCTCAAAATACTGCCGGATAGGTAAACGCGCGAAACGGAACTTTGTGGAAAAACATAACAGGTGCTTCAGGTCTGGGAAAAGCATCTTCGTCCAATGTGTTTTCGGAACGTCCTGGCCCATCGTCTTATTGTCACAGATTTATAGTAAACGGTAGCCCTAACAGTACTTTTCATTTATTTATAGATAAACATATGCTCAGGTGTATTCAGAAACACACTATCAACCATGGAAAGAAAGATAATGACGATTTTGATTTACATGTTGATGAGCTGGAAAGTTTTATAGGTCTTCAAATCGTTCGAGGAGTGTTGATCGGGAAGAATACCCCAGTAAAGCAACTTTGGAGCAAGGAATGGGGACAACTAATCTTTCGAAATACAATGAGCCGTGATAGGTACCAGGAAATCATGAAACATTTGAGGCTTGATGACTTTTTTAGTCGGAGGCAAAGATTAGAAACTGACAAATTTTGCTAGATTTCCGAGGTGTGGAATTGCTTCATAGTAAATTATAAGAAATGCTATGTACCAAACTGCAATTTGACTATTGATGAACAACTTTTCCCATGCAAAACCAGGTGTCCTTTCATTCAATATGTGGCTAACAACCCAGACAAATTTGGAATTAAGTTCTGGCTTTTGACTGATACTCAATCAAAATACTTGTGCAATGGCAAACCATATTTAGGAATAGATCCTAGCCGAAGCAGATTAGCGCGATCTTTCCAGGTGATGTGTGCTTGACCCTTTTACAACCTTATTATAAATAAAAATGTCACCACCGACAACTACTTTACTAGCCTAAAGCTAGCGAAAGAACTTAAGCAGAAAAAAACAACAATCCTTGGCACTATACAGAAACAACAACGAGAAGTGCCAAGCACTGAGCTGATAATGAAAGGCAAGGAATTATATGCTTCTGAAATATTTTTTTTGCCATCCGGTTGCAGCTTGACAATATACAAAGCAAAGAAAAAGAAAGTTGTTTGCATCCTGAGTTCAATGCACAGAAACGTAAATATTGATCAATGCCACAAGAAAAAACTGCCAGAGACAAGACAGTATTACAACAAGTCCAAGGTGGGCGTGGATGTACTGGACCAGATGGCTCGATACCATACCAGCAAGAGTTCCACTAGAAGATGGCGTGTGGCTGTATTTTGTAATATTCTCGACTGTGCCTGCATAAATGCTTACATTATTTACCGCCTTACAACGAAATTGAAAGTATCAAGAAGACAGTTTATGCTTGAGCTCATAAAAGAACTTTGCAAACCAAAAAATGGATTGGGCTCAATACCTCCTTCTCCAGCAGTGGATCACATAGTCAGCATTCTATTGCCAGAAACCGGTGGTTTAGCACACCAAGCACGGAAAAGAAAAGAGTGCCAATTTGTATCATGTAGAAACAAATCTAGCTCTCATTGCCAAAACTGTGGGAAAGTATGCTGTGGCAAACACACATCCGAAAAAGTAACAATTGTAAAATGCAAAAATTGTGATGATTGAGTGTCAATAAATTTGTATACCATGTATTTCTACTTAATTAATTATAATCATAAAAATGTCAAAAAATTAATCAAAAAATGTCAAATACGCAAGAATAGTTTCATTGTGCTTTTCATACAGTATATGTCGAAATTAATGAAAGAGAGAACCTGGTAAAACCGATTTACAAATAACCGGTCAAAAATGACCGCATCCGTCCTTATAGGTAGGGAAATAAGTCAGGGTTTCTAGTGTTAAGACATACTTTGTTTCCACGTCAGCCATGACCCAAAACTCCACTGCATACTTATCTGGTTTTTTGGCATAAAAGTCACAAAAGAACAACTTGACTTCAAAGGCATCAGTTATTCATCCACTCTTAGTGAAAATTTACACCTATACTTCTTTTGATATTAATTAACATAATGTTCAAATACTTGTTTAATCGGTGCAAACTTGTCAGCACGGGTCCACTTCTGACTCATTTTGGTTTGTCATCAAACCACAGTTATTTCAAGACTTTTAGAAAATAGTCTCTTCTCATATTTTCATAAAATATAGGAATGCCATATCTTTTGCTTCACAAGAAAACTATGAAATGACCTTTGCCATAGATTCCTCTCGCATACTGGAGTCCAACAAACCTCTCTAAGTCGGCTAGGCTTACAGTAAATTGTTCATCGCCTCTTTAGTGAGCTTCTTCGTTTGTGTATCTGCAGATCATACGCTAAATATGTTCAGAAATGAAATGTTTCCACACATCATATAGGCTTCTTGATGAAGTTACATCCAGAGGAATCCCTAGCTTTGCTGTAAACACGTTATGAGCTCCAGCACGTCTACTGTTTACTGGATTGGAGCATTTTCAGGAAGTGCCATCTCTGCCTAACAAGCACTTAGAAGATGTAGTAGGCTGGGCGTTTGAGTCATCATCACTTTCACCATTACTGGAATCTGAATCAGTGCCTAAGTTTGCAGGTGATATCTCTTCTTTGTCTCTGACAGCACCGGAAAAAATCTATTCTTCATCTGACAGCTCATCATCAGTATGACATAATAATATTTTGTCTGCAACTTCGTTTGCGTTCATGCCATTATACAGTTTGCTTTAGACTACAGAATAAACAAATTCTACACTCTAAAGTTATGCAAATGACCTAACAAATAGTCACAAAATACCTTTTGTTTGCTCTAGTACGCTGTGGGTTAATTGTGTACTGTGTTTCACGAATAAAACTATCCTGTTATTATCGGCTAGCGCACATACCTTTTTGCTATAGGTACTCATATCACACCAACTATTGTGATAAACTTGAATGTAATGTGAAAAATTACTTTATACGCGAAATCTTTTGACCAGCGGTATTTACACTTTTCTTTTGAATGTTGTCCCCTGCTTCCTTATCTACAAAATAACTAATATTTCAATTGCAGTTGATATGATGCACTGCAAACAGAGCATTGTCTCTAAAAAGATCTTTTTAAATGGACTTACAGAGTTTGAATACCAGTGCCTGCTTTTCACCGTCATAGTATTTACTTAGAAGGTTCTTTCAACATTGTTGTCACATTTTGAACGGTTTCAGACCAGCTATTGTTTGCTACTGCTAACAAGATGTTTCACCATACAGCTTTGTTTTTAATAATGCCTGGTTCCTGCTAAAACGAGTTATATATATGAAAAGGGTCAAAAACGACCCTTCCATAAACTCGGGGTAGCTTTTTTTCCTGACTCAAAAACTCAACTAGTAAGCAATTTTTTAAAAGTTTCAAAACCTGAAATGTAATGTAGAATTAATTTTTGGAAAAGTCAAAGCATTTCATTGATATTCGGTTACCTATTTAGAAGATATAAAGCAAATAAACAACAACCAGGGTTGAAAACGACCCCTCCGTAAAGCTAGTGCTAGCAGGAAAAATAAGTTGCTGCTTTTTGTTTTTCCAGCAATAAGCCCTATAAAGCCTTATATCTGCATTCTACCATTTATTGTTCGCAATGCAAGCATATGCCAAATTATTCAATCTAACCGTAAAAAAATGAAACAAAAATTGGTGTACATTATTGAAATTATTCTATTTATGTAGTTGAATTGATATTAATGATTTGTTTCGGGATAAACCCATGGTCACAAGTCGATTTAGTTTTGCTCAAAAAAATTTTGCGTGCTGGGTTTTTATTATTAAATTGTAGTCGAAATTTTGAAAACTAATCCAGTAAAATGAGTGTTAATACCTTGAACGCTATTGACTCAATTCTACCAAAATCTGTTAGATTTAATGCAGTATTATATTTAGTCAGCAAAAAAAAGTAAATCATATCGATACCAGTTACAAAGTTGTTAGCTGTTGAAGTGGTCTAATCTATTTGATCTTTCCAGAAGTTCAAATCACAAAAAGTGCTTGGCCAAACAGAATGAAATTGCTAATAATAGCTGGTACACCTCACAAAGCCACAAAATAGAGTATTATAGATCATAGTTTGTATTTGGTAACACAGTTCACAGAATCATATTGCACTGTTGCATATAATATTTTTTGAATAATTTGAAGTAAGCCATATAGCAGGGCTAAAATATTAGTAACAAAAACGACACTTTGAGAAAGCAAATACGAGTGACAGCTCTTTAACATTACACTTTCAGTGGAAATTGGAAAGGTTGCAAAAAATTATTTTGTAAATATTTTATTGAATTTCAGTTGATGATTCCTGGACGTGAAACTTGTCCCTCCCACTGGAAAAAAGAATACACTGGATACATAATGAGTGAACATCCTGGCCACAAGAGCACTAAGCCATATCTGTGTATTGATGATAAACCTCAAGTGGTTCCAGGTTCTGACACTCGACTCACTGATGGAATACTATACATGGTAGAAACACAATGTCCGTCACTGCAATGCCAACCATTCGTGCAGGGAAGAGAGCTGCGTTGCGTCGTTTGTACAATATAATCTTTATAATAAATTGTGTAAAGTTTTTGTATATTTTATGTATACATATTGATTGTACTTTAATGTTTTTTAAGTAACCAATACGTTAATAAGAGAAAATCAAACTTAGTTTTTGAACAACAGCAACTTCAAATCATGTTTGTTTTTATGAATCGTTAAGAGTAAATATCTAATATATAAAATCCAAAGTCTGTTTGTTTGTCTGTCTGTCAGTCTGTTTGTCTGTTCCTTATGGAAAAAAAATTAGGAGCACCTAGAAAAAAATAAAACATGCATTCCGATGTATTTTTTTCCAGCGGAGTCAATGGGCCTATTTCCAAGTTCGTACCTCGCCCCCCAAGGGAGCTACGGCCCTTTTTCCACAGGAGGGTCTCAGATAACTCTTCGATTCTAATCGAATTGCGTATTTAGGTTTGGGGGATTAAATTGCAATTGACATCTAGCTTAGGCGCAAAAAAGTACAATACAGTGATGGTAATTTCAACTTCATACATGCACCCCAAGGGAGGAACAGACGGATTCCATAAGGAACAGACAAACAGACTGACAGACAGATAAATGTTTTTTATAAAATGTTTTTTAGATAAATGTTTTTTATAAATATTTTTATATAAAATTTATATAAAATTCCAAAATTTCAGCCTTTTTTAACTATATTAGGGGGCAGAAAGCCCCCTTGAAAATTTAAAGTTTTTGTTAGGTACCACAAACAGAAAAAAATTTGTGACAAATAAAAATCCAAATTTGACGGTTATGAGCAAGACTGTACTTTAAAAATCCCTAGCAGATTTACCCGTCGTAGATCGGGTAACTATAACTTTTTCCAGGGAAGCCAAGTACGGTGTTTTCATTTCGATCAGATTCGTCTATGGGGGGACTACGAGCCTATGGGGCTCTACTAGAGGCCTATTTGTACTGTTGTACGACGAAATAAAAATCATGAAAACACATTACAATATGGTTATTCAATGTAAAAATTTAATCAGTCTTTACATTTTACCCGATCAACGACGGGTAAATCTGCCAAGTACGGTATTTTCATTTCGATCATATTCGTCTATGGGGCTCTACTAGAGGCCTATTTGTACTGTTGTACGATGAAATAAAACACATTAAAATATGGTTATTCAATGTAAAAATTTAATCAGTCTTTACATTTTACACGATCAACGACGGGTAAATCTGCCATTTTACCCGATCAAGGACGGGTAAACCTGCTAGTATACTATAAAACGCAATTCTTTCTCTCAATGTGCGTGTGTTTGTCCATGTGTTTTAACTCCTCCGAAACTGCTAGACGTGCAAACATTAAAATTGAAATATTTAAACTTCACTTTGGGGTGAGTGTCATGAGGATGTTGACGACATCATGATTGTGAGATATACCAGCTGGTTCAATGGCGGCCAGATCAAGGTTCGAACCAGCTCTTACAATTTCCTGGTCCTTTCAGTAACGTGCTCGCATCTATCGATCGATTCTGAAAATCTTCCTGCGCCTCTACCACTGCCGACGTTGCTAAACAGACATTCAGGTAGAGCTTGGTGTAAATTGCAGATGACTTGGATATTACGGAAATTTATACAATGTAAGCAACTAACAAGAAGATTCAATGTCGAACGACAGCACAAGCGGTTACTAAATATTTTAGGCTATACCGTTCCCGGAGCTATCATCATTTCATTGCCAATTTCGCATACTCAAACTTGACAATTCACCAATAGACATAACAATTAAACTCTGCTAAGAAAAAACTGTTTCAATTGTACTGTAAGATTGCTTAACTCCAATTAGATAGCAAACTACTGCCAAGATTCTGGTGAGAAGAAACACTCTTGACGCCAAGGTAACAACTCCCGATTGCATGCGATGTAAACCATAAAACCTAGTAACAACCATCAACAATTGAAACACGCTTAGGGCAATTTAGTGTTTGTGCGATATAATACCAGAGCGTGGGAATCAGCGTTGAACAAACAAAAACTCATTCAAGCGCCGACGGCCCGGGTTCAACTCCAAATCGAGACAACAGAATGTAGCACACACATAACAATATTTTACAATGATTATGTTGCAATCAAAGCAAACCTTTAAACAGCGCTTTTCTTGTTGGCGAAAAGTGTTTTTTTCTTAAATAAGACCTGCACCCGACTACGTTAGATAAGAAACTAATCAGTGTTTATCCTCTGAAATCGAGAGCAGTAAATCATGAAGATGTCATCACATGTAAGCTGTTCACTGTTGAAGGTACAGTAACAATTCAAACCAATGAGAAACGACAGCTCACATACAAATTTTTTAAGGCAGCAAAATATATTGAGTGAAAAATCAATGTAAAAAAGAACATGTTGAGAGCCAAAATACATCATAATTGTTAAATTCTTTCGATGTTTCCTGCTCTCCATTATTTTGATACTATATAACGTACAATAATGTGCATTATCCTGGCTTCAATATACCAATATTAAATTTACCAGATTGCTGGGTTTTTCTAAAGAATCTTTCTCGCAGGCATTTACTAAAGCTTCAAACAGCACAATCGTATTGACGATAACGATCACACAACCAGGAATAAGGATAGAATTATCTCACTTTTTTTGATTTCCTCTTAACTAGATCAAAGGCCGTAACAAGCTGCTTAAAGAGCAATGGATTTTATCACGAGTAAGCCTATAATACGTCGAACTAAAAAAACAAATTGTGTTGACATGAACCAGCTAGTTTCTAATTTATACATAAAATACAGATAAAACAGACAAAAAAGGCACTGACAACGCAATATAGCCTCATGAAAAGTGAAAACACAGAAAACATTTTTAACCCATTTGCGCCTGGCGTCCTATATGTAGGACGCCTACTTAATTTAGGATTGCTCTTCGTATATTATATTTTTGAATATAGCTGAAGTTGGACTACATTTATGAGCAAATTTGACACATATGACAGTAGTATTTTTAAAAATTGCTTTATCAGGTGAGACGTGACGCCATTTTGAAATCGTCTGATTTCGCTTTTTTGAAAATGTTGAGAGTGCATATAGAGTTGAGCCAATAACTACGCATTTCCAAAGAAGTACTGAAAAAATTGTCAAGTGTATTTATTTATTAGTAATTCTTCTGTTTAATGGTGAATCTTAAAATTTTTCTGAACTTATAGTTTCCGAGAAATTTTATTTGAAACATTGGCGTCCTACATATAGGTCGCTAGGCACACGTGATAGCAAAATGTGCGCCGTTGCGAGTATGTTCAAGTAGAGTTTGCAAGTCGCTATTCTCACGCACTAGAAACCATAATCTCCAGCAGCGATCCCACGCTATTGTATTTACTAAAACAATCAAATAGATAATTAAACTTTTAAATAGATAAATAAGACTTGCAAATACGTGCTTTCAAGTCTTCTAATCAAATCCTTTCATCTGATTCTGCTATAGAATGGATCAAAATGTTTCAAAGTATCGAATTGGTTTGAGAGGTAAAAAGTGGTTCTGGTGTCTGATTTCATATATGCTCGATGTTTCCATCAACAACGCCTGGCAATTACAGAAAATTTGCAACAATGAAAATCCAATGGATATGCTTCAATTTCGACGATATATTGTTAGAACGTATTTGTCTCAATATGGCAAGCCGCCTGAAAAAGAAATGCGGGGAAAACCTCAAGATGTTTTATCGGATATTCGTTATGATGGATATAAGCATTGGGTAATACCGCAAAATGGACAAACAAAATGCCGCCACTGTCACATGAAAACTACAACTAGATGTGAAAAATGCGATGTTGGCCTGCACGTAAAATGCTTCAAAGATTATCATAGTCTGTAATGTCTTTTCTGTGATTTTCGTACATAGAGAACTGTTTTGAGAACTCTAAAATGCTCTTACCAATTTCATGTTTAGTAAAAACTTTGTTGTGCTTATTTGGTTACTCATCGAAATCAAGACTTCAATAAAATACGCTGATGGTTGTAACATTATAGCTTCGAGCGAAACAGACAAAGTAAGCAATAAAACCTGATTACACAACACGTACGCGTTACGCTCAGTCGCTCACGCATCTTCCACTTTGCTAACGGATTTGCCTAGCGTCCTACATGTAGGACGGCTTTTATCTCAAAAAGTACGCAAAAAGTTTTAAAAAAATCAATCGGAAAAAATTTTATACATGTTCACTAAGCAATCTTCAAGTTTTTATAAAAATATTTTAAGTATTTCAACCATCGGCACAAATGGATTAAATCCGACGTTACCTTGAAGAACAATCTTTTTAGCAAAACCTTTTTCTAACCCTCTAATTGCCACGCCTTTTTGCGTATCATGAAAAAAAATTGTGTATGTTCAAGCGCTTTTATCTTAAAAAATACTAAGCCAACAAACAAAATATAAACATAAAAGTGATTTGGTTTTTCATCAGTTTTTCAAAAAACTAATTATTTTTTACCAGTGTCAAAGAATAAAACGAAAAGTTAAAAAAACCTGATGTCACCAACAATTTTTTATATTTAAAATTTCTTTAAAAATAACAAAAATGTTTAACTTTATATGATTTCTTAGCCTCGCTATTGAATCAAGCTTTTAATTGGTGTATTAGTTGCTATGCTTTTGTGTTTGAAGCTTTGAGTTACAGCGTATCAAAGTTATGCCTTTTTTGCTAAATTTTTTGACAGTGACTGTGTTGACATCAACGACATTTTGCCCTTGGGGATTATTTTACCATGAGACATTTGTGATTGGTCAATTTTAATGATAAATTAAAAAAATGTGCCACCCAATCTACGCTTCCCCACACTGTGCATTACCTCGTACTATCACATACCTGGCCCTTCCACAGTGCACAGTGCTTTTCCCTAATTGCCCCGAAAGCAAAGATTCCAACCTGTAATCATTGTTTTTCAAGGTAGCTGCACTAGACACGTACCACAGCTTCACTACCAAAATTCTGGCTAATATGCCCATATAAACATACATAAATGGTGACGGAAAAATAGACACAAGGTAAAATGCCATCAGTGGCATAAAAACACTTCAAATTTGTTTTGTTAAGGAAAGATTATGCGAAGAAGGAAGATTTTGGCTGTATGTTATTATTTTCAGCTTAAGGGAAGTCTGGGTTGGTATACTCATTTTTCTTTTTTTTTGCCAAACTTTCTAAGGAATACTTTCATTAATCAGAAATTTTCGCTCGTCAAAACATCATTATTTCTTTTCATCCAAAGTGATTTTCAGCTTTTCATTTACATTATTGATGGATTATTTTTACTTTTATAAAATCCTCTTAGCCCAATTAAAAAACCCGACTAAGAGGGCTAGTTGATTCTTCTATTCGGCGTATTTGACTTAACACAGTGCACTTTTCCCAGAAAAGTAAAAAACTTTCGGTTTAACACTAGAAGGACCATGATTTTGAACTACCTAGAAGGACCAAGAGGCGTCAATTGACGCCCGCATGTTTAAAACCTGTAGTTTACGTCTGTTTCTTCCTAGGGTTACATACACATACTTAAAAAACACCGTGCATGTTGTTTTATTAAAAGAAATCACAAAAAATTACGAACATTTTCGCCTAAGTTCATGGTCATCGCGTCATGCAAGTTGCACAAAGTTTTTTTCCACATTTCCCACAGATCGGCTTTTTACAAAGAAAACACAGATCTGTTGTTCTGTTTTTGCAACATCTTATAGAACATGTGCGACGCACTTTAGGCAGTGGTGATCCAAGGTGGTCAACTTCACTGGATTCATCTGTTTTTGCCGCTCGGTGACTACTGCCAGGGTTGCTACCAGTGAGTTCTTCGCAGACCTTTTGTATAAAAGCTCTGCGACTAATTTTGGTTTTGCAAATGATTTTGTACAATATCCAGCCATTTATCAAGGCCATGTCAATTACGTTATAAAACACGTGTATTGGCCATCGTCTGCTTCCAGCTTTGACGGAATATTGACGGGACATTTGGTCTACTACATCCACCCCAACTTTAGTCTCATTATAAAAAAGGACAGTTTCAGGCTTTCGTTTAGGGTTATTTCGCTCCGGAATTGTCACATCTTTGTGCAAAAAGCTCAAAATGTTTACAGATTTAGATTTCTTGCATTGATATGATGTAATGGTTACCGCAGTAGCTCCCACATATTCCAGAATTGTGGATTCATGCAAAGGTTGAGTTTCTTTCAAAACTGTAGGAACTTCTCTACGATTTTGGCGAATTGTTCCTACTAGGCTGCAATGTTGCTCTGCAAGTCGAAGGGTAAGATCGAGTGACGTAAAATAGTTGTCACAGGTGACGTTGTACCCTTTTTTGAAAAGAGGTGACATCAGTTTCATCACCACATCTGTAGGCACACTCACATCCCCACTTCTAGTAGAATCTTTTCCAAGATATGGAAACCCGTTGTAGAGATATTTGCTTTCGACCTCACCAGCCATCCAAAACTTCAGTCCAAATTTATCAGGTTTATTCGCCATGTATTGTATAAATTTACATCTTGCTTTGCAAGGCAACAGCTGTTCATCAATAGTAATATTTGAATTTGGGTTGTATGATTTTTGACAGTTTTCGATAAAAGGGTCCCAGATTGAAGATCCCAAGCAGAATTTGTCAGTCTCCAGCTGTCGTTTTCTTTCACTTTTTAGATCAAATCGGAGGTACTTCATTATTTCGAGAAACCTCCGGCGTGGCATTGTTGCATTGAAAAGGGGGCAACCCCACGATTGATCCCACAAAGATTTTATAGGCAAGTTTCTACCTGCAATTACACCTCGAGCTATGACAAGTCCGATAAACTTGTCCAATTCATCAAGTGTGACTGTCCATTTAGTATCATTTGTAACGCGTTGCGCCTCAGCAATGGTACACTTCTGGATATGTCTCAACATCGGTTCGTTGAAAAGCAATCGAAACGAAGATAGTGGACTCCCATCTATGACACGACATGTAGCGTAAGACGTAGGCCCAGCACGAACCTTGACTACATTTTGCTGTTGTCTACGTCCAACAGCTACTTGAGAAGGAGTTGAGGTTTGCCAAAATGATCCATCTCTACTTTGAATTACTGGCGTATTGTTGTCATCATCTACATGTGAAACAAGATTAGCCGGTTGATTGTCATCTACTGTGCTATCTTGAATATCCTCTTCTTCATCATCTGTCGATTTTTCTGAATCAGATACCTCTGCCTTACTTGCCGATGCAAAAGCATTATTTATTTTTTCATTATCGCTGTCCGAAAACTCGCCATCGGATTCATCTGCAGCAATGTCTTGTAAAAACTCTAAAGCTTGTTCAGCAGTACGCCTACGATGCATTTTATCCTAAATCTAAAAGATACAATATGTTTCAATAAAATGTTATGAAAACCAACGCCCTTGAATGCTTCCACAATGTTTGTAGCAAACACATAACGTCTTTCTTCTGAGCTATTAGTTCTATCAGTCAAACCTAAACGTTAGGACTACCACTGATTCCACGAGACGAAACTCCTGTACTGCAGTACTGTATTGTTTTCCTTACCTGGCGTAAACTGATAATCTCTCTGTCTGCCAGAAATAGGTCAATCAATTCACACTGCGCGAAATACTCTGCTGGAGACCAAGCAGAGGATTTATTATGTGACAAGATTTATATTGCGACAAAATAGTAAGTGTTATAGTAGTGATTTCACTGCGTCAACTCTCTACCCGTCAATTGACGGGCTTGGTCCTTCTAGGTAGTCACATATTTTTTTCGGTAACCGCTGGCTGAAAAATCCTGAAATTTTGAAAGAAGACATGTATTGATAAAAAAATAAAACTCAGAAAATATCGTGTCATAAGATTTGACAGAAGCCATTTTACAAGCGTTTCGAAATGAAAATACGTCAATTGAACGTGCTTGGTCCTTCTAGTGTTAAGCATAATATGATAACAATTTCTGTATATCATGTACTTTAAATAAAGATTACAAGATGTATTGGCTTATATCTATGTAACTTGAAATTCTTATTTTTGAAAAATTACAATTAATGCCTTAAGCGGTCGTTATTGAAATCAGCCAAAAATCTTTTCTAATTATTTTGTAATTGCTTCTATGCAGCTACATAGTTTAGCTACATATTGAAAGCTACAATGTAGCTACATAGTTTATAAACCTTTTTTATATATTTTGCTGACTTTTCAGAGCAGGTAAAAATGTTTGGTGAATTTACCTATCAAAATACCAGTAAGTACTTTGCAACACATGTTCAAAAGCGCATTGAAAACAAGCACCACGGGAAGAAAACTCTCACACAAACAGAATAACGTTCGAGACCAAACTTCAAGAAACCAAAACAAGATTTCCTTGAATTGCCAAGCTGACAAAAACTGGTTAATTTATAAAATTTTTATTACATAGTTTGTAGAAAAAGTGTTATGTGGCATCAATAAACTCAAGATGTGCCCAATTAGAGCACGCCCTTTTCACACGAGGGATTTTTTCCAAAGACCTGCTTTGGGTGCACCCTATGCAAAAGCAATGAATCGATTTTTCGTCAGGGCGACCGTTCAGCCAAGCGTTGAAAAATATGCTACAAAACTATTCATTCATTTCTTTACTCACATCGGATTCCGAGCTGTTGTTTAGAACTAAGGACTCATCAGAAGAACTAGAAAACTGCCTGTTTTTTCTTTTTCCGAGTTTTTTTGCTTATGGCTTTTCGTTTTTATTTCCCTTTGCTTAATTCTTCTTTAGATTGTTGATCTTCAGGGCAGTATTTTTTTTGATATCTTGCTTTTTTTCATTATTTTATTGATTTTTTCCGGCGTATTTGTCAATATGATAGATTTTCTTTTCTTTCATTTTATGAGAGATTGGATTTTCTTGTTGGCCTTGGAAAAAGGCATTACATGAGATGCGGCAGCATGTTCAGAGAATGAGGGAAAACTATATCCTTTGTTTTGGGCAATGTTTTTGCTTACCAGTGATTGCAGCAGGAGATGTGATGATGCCAAACTTGCCTCTGTAAAAATTGTTAGGGTTAACTTCAATGATATTTGCTTCCTTGCTTTTTGAATTACACAAGAAAATAGCTGTTGTTGGTCTATTGGAAAACTCCTCTTGTTGCTCAACTTTCGTGCACTTGAGATAACTTATTGCATAATATCAGCCAGAAGTTATTCGGTAACATGTGAAGGAGCAAGATCTGCTTCCGTGAAAATATCAGAATTTAACGCGCAAATTGCAGTCGATGCAAAACCCGATAAAATATTATTTTGAACAAATGCAGAATGGAAAGCTTGTTTCGAAATTGCAGCAGTTTTGTGAATGATGAAATGAGTGTGTAGATGATCCCTCATCCAGTTGTCTGAAGCTATGTTATAATATCGCTTGAATGGACCAAACCGAGTTCTGTCCAAGGGCTGCAGTTTATGGGAAGTGTGCGAATGAATTGTTACCATGACAAAGCCTCTTTCTCGTCCTAATTTTGACACAACAAGGGATATGTGAAAACAGTGGTTGTACATGACAAGCAAAAGAAGATTAATATTTGAAAATTGTGAGAACTTTATAAAGTGTTTCATAAAATCTGTGAATGTTTCTGCATTCACCCAACCGCTAGGTATAGCATGTGTCTTCAGAAGTTGACTCTGAGAAATATAAAATTTGCAGGTATTGTGATACCAAGAGCATTAATTGTAGCTATCATTGTGACAAGTGATCCTTGGTCGGCTAATTTCACAAAACTAATCTGCTTCACTCCTTTGGATGCCACAATCGTAAAAGGTTTTTGTACTGTACAACACCCCGTTTCATTCTCATTACAAATAGACTCTGGAGGAGAACAATATCGTTTGATGACTTGAAAGATGTTGTCAAAGAAAAATTGCACAGTTTGACGGTCAAAGGAGTTAGCTTCCGATAATATCAGTGACAGCTTGTGGCGCTCCATGAAGGCTGCGAACCAATCTTTTCCAGCTTTTCAATTTTTCCGCCAGCCATTTGTTATATCAAAATTATTTTTCTCCGCGAGTTCATAGGCTAGACTTTTTATCCTTTTCACTGTCAAACCGCAATGTTGCCTAAATAAGTTTATGCAATGCTCCGCTAGATCCACTTTGCCTGAAAAATTCTTCGATGCTTTGGTACCCCATTCCCGCTTCAGTGGTTAATGACACCTTCTTGAGGTATCGTAAAAATGTGGCTTTAGGCAACCCCAAACTCTATTGCAGCAGCACGTTCGGATAAATCTTCAGTCATTGCTTTGGCAGCACTTTCAAAAACATGAAGTGGTGTATCTCCTCTGTTCTTTTCCTTTGCTTTTTACCCATATCTGGCTAATTGTGTAAAATCAGCTTGCATTAATAATTCTGCAAAATATTAAAAACATTTCAACTTTGGTACCGCAGTAAAGAAATTTAAAAAATGCCTCAAACCTAAATAGATTGTGTTCCAAGTCGAATCATAAATGTTATTAAAACAAAAGCTGGACATAAAAAGTACTAGTTTTGCAGTAACGAAAATAAAATTGCTAAATTGTAAAAATAGCAATTTTATTTCTTTGATGAAATTAATTAGCACATCATTGTAGAGCGGGTGTAACATTTTTATCGGTTTGACCGCCTGCTCATAGCATTATCAAAACCAAAATGATTGATGCTACTGCTCTCAAGGAATCCAAAAAAATGGCCACATCGTCATTTCTAGATTCAATATTGCTAGCTGATGTCATTTCACTTTATGAATTAAAAGCAACAACCAAATATGGATAAGTACACCAACCGATTTCTTTCTAGTCGTAACCGAGTGGTCGCATAAAATCTCTCTATGTCTCAAGTTTTGTCAAGAATTCCGCGTATTTAGTCAAAGAGCTCGTTATTGACAGGCCACCGCATCGACTATATCTAAACCTATTGCCACAAGGGCAGTCGGAAAAATACAATTGCGACCACAACTTTCATTTTAGAACTCCTTTGCAATCGAGCACTAGGATACTTTTTTTGCAGAACTACACTGAAATCTAATCACTCCAGCTACCAACAGCGCTATGCACTGCAAAACGAACCAAACGTTGCCAATAATTACTACATCTTTAAAAACGGCGTCAGAAAACGCACACGCATTGGTGACCACCTTACTGTGCTTGTTGACATTAGACTTGACTGGGTTTCTCGACATAAACATGATTTCGTTAAAACGGACGTTGAGGCAATTGATATTACGAAGCTTAAATTGATATTGATCAGGTCGTCCATTCAAACGGTCTGGTTTTGATTGGACTGTTTTAGGCCGATATGTGTATAAGTTATCTTCTGCCAATTGCTTGCTTTTCATGAAGTTGATATTTTTTGCCATATTACTCATAAATCAAGTGCTGACATTGTTGAAGTATGTAAAGCACTGTTTCATGCTAGCAATTTTGGTGAAATCCATAGTTTGCGAACTCCGACTAGCCTTGACTTTGTGGTAAAGGGTCTCCAAAGAAGTAGTGACCACAAACTCTCACATGTTGCTGAATTTTAATTGTTACCTTGTTCCAAGAGTAACTATTCACAACAACCTTGAATCCTTCAACCTCAAATTGCTGCTTCCCCAAAAAATTGACGTAAAATCTTGTGCCAGCCCAGTTTAGCGCCCTAGCATCGCCATTCTTACGTGTAACACAAAAGAATGACAAAACAAAAGAATGGCTGCTTAAGCGATACGATTGATTTAAATTTAATTAATATCTGCCTTCTCCTTTAAATGTAGAGCCAGCTCCAGAAACTAGATTTATGTCCGTCCACAAAGCTTCCAGATCGCACTGTGTTGGCAGCAGAAAATAAATGCAAGCTTCCTACAAATTGGAGATTTGGTAGTCTTTAAACATATTGCCCGAGGGGATTTCTATGCACGGAGACAGCCAACAAAAAGCACTGGTAAAGCTAACATTCTCAAGACTGTTTAAAACGTTTAACAAGTTTTTAAATATCATGCAGTATCTTGTTTAACTAGATGCAGCTAGGCTACGACATATCGACGTTTTCGAAAGTGAGTAAAAGTTGCTCAACACTTGCATCAGGCTGACAGTGACACCGATTACATTGAAAAATAATTTGTAGTCAGATATTTTATTGTAAATCGTCACTTGTTATAGAGATGACTACTGAATTTAGCTTTCATTATTTGTAGTTGTTTGATAGTAATGCCACCGGAACCCTGATCTCTTTTTCAACACAGCAAAGGTTGTGGTATGAAAAGGTAGAAACAAAAATCGCAAAACAATTGAATAGCATTGCAACTATCACATTTCATCAGAAGCAACAACTTGATTGTGATTGCAATCGTTCAGCAGCAATGCGTAGGAGCTAGTAATGAAAAAATCTTGTAATAAATTAATTTAAACATTATGCCAATATTTTCCTGGAAAAGGTCATTGTAAATTAATTGCTTTGAAGAGAAAAACAAATTACGGAAATGAAAGTCTGAGTGAAAATTCTTTTTTTGGGAAATCGGAACAATACATAGGGTGTAGTGATTTAAATGAGGCTGATTACAAACTGCATACTTTCAAATCGCTTAACGCTTTAGTTAAATTTACATGATGAAGCTGCAAGAAGTGTATGACTATGATGGTAAATCTGCTTTTAAATTAGATCAAAAAAAAGTGTTTGGAAGAAACCTAACAAAACTTAAGAAGTTGCTGCTGACGGCTGGATTCATATCAATTTGTGCTGGATTCTATTATGTTGGAAGCAATAATGTTGATCATAAAATGACAAAGTAAAATAATTATAAGTTAGTTAACTGGAAAAACTAAGAGTATTTTTGACAACAAAATTTTAGATATTTAAAGTAGAGATGACTGTTCTATCTAGTCAAAATAATGAAACTCACATTAAACATATGTAATACTTTGGACTCGGTTTGTAGTACATGTATAATTTAATTTTTATCGATAATAGTAATTAGCAAATAAATTTTTATATATAATTTTCAATATCATGCAAACAATGAACACAAAATATTGTAGAAGAAAAAAATAAATCGCACATTCGAAGACCGAAAAACATCACGAAACCTAACTTTTACTAACTTACTTAGAAAGATTTTTGACAGTCAACGCCATTAACCCCAAGAAGCTCCGGGTATTTTTTCCGGTAGTCTATTCAACGTTGTACTACAGCAGTACTTTGAACGCTTGTATCTCAAATACCACCAAAGCTTTCACAAAAATCTTTTCACTACTTTAATTTAAATTTATAATCTAGTAAAACAAACTTTTTTGCTGTGCAATGCGATTTTCATTAAACTTGAAATATTGGATTTTTTGTGAACAAATACAAAATACGAAAACAAGCTACGGGACTTCACGAGTAATCGGATTAGCTTAAATTAGTGCTGTTTCTTGGCAAAAGTTTATGAATACAAAACAAAAAAAGCTTGTTTAATCAAAATATACAAAGGGTAGAACAATGATTTTGGGTTTATAATAAAGTATAATAAAAAGTAGGAACAGTCAAGAAATTTAATGTAATTTTAAAACGAAAAAGCACATAACTACACAATTGAAAATGAGTTGGGTCGCTGCAGACCAACATTGAGCTGATTAGGGTTAAATTGCGTAAGCAGTGAACATACAGCACATAGCCAAATATAATCCCAGTAAAAAGTGCTATCAAAGCTACTAACATGTGGTTACATTTTTACAAAAATACTAGTTTGTGGCCAATTATTACCATCAAGAGATTTGTGATAGTAGCGGTTGTAAAAGTTTCTCATCAAGTTCTCTTCGTTTATTAACTATTAATTTCACGATTTACATTCTATAACTCAGCTGGACTTCAATTCCAAGCCAAATTTTTTAAACAACAAATCCACTCGAATCTTCGTTGACCAAGCGATGATTTTACAGTAAGATGATTATTCTGTAACAAAAATGTCAAATGTGCGTTTTTGAGGCATTCTACTTTCATGACCGAACCAACATAAGTAATAATTCCCAATGCAAAAATCTAGTGGCTTGACATTAGAAAATTTTTGGTGCTAAAAATTTATTCCGTTTGTAGTACATCTTTAATGTTATGCAAGTATTGTTTTTTCAGTTTCAAATCGTGTTTAATATTTTGGATTTTATCCATGGTTTGTTCCCGTTGAATAAAGTGAAAAAGAATAGAAAGCTCACTAAATAATTAAAAAATCAACGTGCCTCTTTTGCAGCTTCCAAAATAAATGTCAATAAAACATAACATTTTGTTTATTTTAGACTTGAAGATCAAATTAATGCAATTCAGAGCTTATTAAATGACGTCAAAATTAGCAGTCACGTGAACAAGCGCAATGACAAAGTGCTAAATCACTTGAATAAAAGAAGCGCTGCGGATGGTAATGAAGAGGTGAGCCTAATAATAAATGAAATTATTTACTCTCAACGTTAAATTATTGCAGTAAATGATAATGAATAATCTTAAATAACATTTACGACTTTTACAACACAAAAAGCTTCTTAATGTTTTGAGATTGGACGATTAAAAGTAGTTCAATTTATTTTCTGCCAAATAAAGGCATTTTGGTATAAATTTTTTGTGTAATTTCTGGTATAAAAAGCTGATTTCAATTTTGAAAATTAAGCAAAATAAGAAAATACATGATTTTTTATAATTTTTTTATTTCAGTTGGATGGTATTGCTTCATCAAGTAAGTTTTGTTCCATTATGCTAGTGTTTTTGCTTTATGTAAATTAAAAACAAAATATTTGAAGACAATATGAGAATCTTCTTTGTAAACCTTGCAACTAATTGGCAAAGCAGCATACGGGCGTAAGGGGCATTAACAATTTATTAAAATGAATATGGCAGGAAACAATAATGAGTATACCACCCAACCAATTTACACGAGACCATCCCTGGACGCGTTTTGTCCTTTTGGACTGATCAACAGGGCCCGTCCCGCCACAAGCAAAACCAACCCACTCATTAACGTTATCCTTAAAAAAAATCCAACTATGCACATTTAGAAGCACTGAGACTTAAACCGACGACGTATTGCTTTGCTTAGCAGGTCGGGTTGACAAATTGGTTGATTTTGGTTGCATATTCACTGGGAGATCAGTTTACACACTGATCTGAAAAAGCAGATTAAACGCTGCATTTATAGCCTAGCGCCTTGTCATTGCAATGCCATCACGCTCGCGGCGAGTGCGTTGACAATTCACAAGGTGGCAGCCGGGCAACCTTTGATAGACGTGTCGAGCAAATCCATGCCAACGAATAATAATCTCGTCTAAATTGGTTGGGTGGTATACTCATTATTGTTTCCTGGCATATTCATTTTAATAAATTGTTAATGCTCCTTACGCCCTTATGCTGCTTTGCCAATTGGTTGCAAGGTTTACAATTTCCTTCTTCGCTTATAATTTTCAAATCTATAGAATCTTTTTTGTTATTATTAGGCCGTGGTGGGGCAACTTACATCAGATGGGGAAGTAGAAATTGTGAAGGACCAGAACACACCAAGCTCGTTTATGAAGGTATTTTTGAATGTTATACACGCAGGTTCTGAAAACAATTTTTTTATATTTTTAAAAACACTCAATAATAAACATGTTAAAAATTTTTAGCATGTTTATTATTGAGTATTTTTGCACCCGCCTGATGAGACCCAAAAAGGTCAAAACCGGTCGCGGGTTATTGAGATGATGTAATAGATTGCTTTATGGTACCGTATGATGCTGGTGATCATTTTGAGCAAAAATTTTTCTATTGTACTTTGATGCTGGTGGCAGATCCCTCTTGATAGGAGATTGCCTTGAAAATTGCTGGCTAGCAACTAGCAACTCATGTATTAAACAGGTTGAAAAGTAATGTCAGGATGCAGATTCGTCAACAAAGAAGGGTTAACTAAAAATTTTTTGATGAGCGTATTTAAAGGTACTCCCATATTGTCACCAAAAATTATTGTCCTCAAATTCATTTAGCTCCCGTACACATAAATGAGAGCAGATAATAATCTGAAAAGACGCAATCACGATGAGAGCATAAGGGAGTTGAAGCCCCTTAGTTATGTTTTTGATTTTTGATCAATAAAAATTGTATGGTTGTTACATAATATGCACTGAAAGCTAATCTAGAATGCAGACTTGTAAAACACACAGAACTGGGTCTCCTCAGAAAATTTTTTTCATTTACATTTACGTTCAAACAGTCATCTAGAAAGATTTGACACAAAGGTTTCTGTTAAGATGAGAGCAAAACCATAGCCTCCCGCTATTTTGCATAAAATTACATTGGTTACCATAAAACGTTTTTTCTGCAAAACACAGATAGAGGCACATGCTTTAGCATTATCAAATGTGCAGGATTCAAGCTTAAAAGAAATCCCCTTTGATCATATTGAGATTTTTTTTATTGTAGACACAAAGACAAGAACACAAAAACAAAAACAGACAATAAAGCATAAATACAATATCTAAATCAAATTAGACCATTTCTTGTAATGAAATTGCAATTTGCTATGTTTCTTAGAAATACAGTGCTCTGATTTTTTATGGATTAAATAGCGTAAAAATACTGAAGCATTCTGGATGTCGTTTTTGAATATTTACTTCGGTAAATTAAGAATCTTGCTGATAAAATCATCAGGTTGATTACTTAATCATTTGCATATTGTGCATGAAAACCGAACAGTTTATGAAAGATGTTCGAATGGACATTAATACATAATCTTGCTAAAATCCAATCAAATACATTATTCCAGAAAACGTCCACAATTTTGCAATCACAAAATAAATGCATCAAAGTTTACGGTTCTTTACGACAAAAGATGCATAACTTATATCATCTGGAGGCAATATCAAGAACATACAGATGTACATTAGTAACAATCGATCTTAAGTTTAGTCTGATTTAAAATGACCGTAGTTTAGTTTCAATTGTAGCATAGTAGTTATTTTCATAAATAGTTGACCAATCAATTGCATCCGATGCAAGTTGCAATATATCACACCATTTTAGCTGTTTTTTAGCAGATAGCACTTTAATTTTGTCTCTCAAAAATTTATATGCAGTTTTGCTTGAGCTACCCAGAGCAGCATTCTATTGTTTTACGGTTTGCTGAAAATCAGAAAAAGCGTAAGAAAGTTGATGAGAGTCACTATTTGTTGTTGTAATTCAGGCCATTGAAATAACTAAAATGAGTTTAATGTATTTTATAAAGCTCATGTTATTTGAGATCATGTAAAATGCTGATGCCACTTCATCTTATGTGTATAATTCATAATCCAATTTAAGCAGCTGACAAAAATCAAAATTTCCGGGTTAGCAAAATTCTTCAACAAACATTGATTGCTTTCGGTATTTAACCGCTTTATTAAACCATAAATCTTTTGAATCATTGTCGACGTTGATAAATTGTTTTAAAGTTCTTACGGTGGTAAAAGTAAAGCGTGAAAAATGCACCCTATTAGCTAGCATGCAACTCAGTTTCAAAGTAGAACGCAAAATGAAAAAAAGATCATACTCATGAATACAGCAATTTTCAAGCGATTTCCAACTGGATTAGTAATTATTATCAAACAGTTTAAAAATGAAGATAAACCTGAGAAAAAGTACATATTGATTGATGTCAATCATTTCATCACCTTCTTCTTTCACATCACAACATAGTTGAGAACAAACAATCATTTCCCATTTGGAGTTCCAAATGAATTTATACATAATTTGATTCAGTTGTTTTATAAAAATTTCTTGAAATGTTACCGATGAATAAGTTGCTTTATACACAATTTTGGGAATAACCAGACTTTTTTAACGCTGTAATTTTTCCTAACTACGTGAAACCGCGAGAAGACCAAATGTTTAAAAAAGTTTGCACTTCTCACATTATTCTTGGAAAATTTTCGCTGAAGAGTAAATTGTAGTCAAAGTTGTTAACACTAGAAGCCCGGACCGGTCATTTTTGACCGGTTTTAAATTTTGACGCTTCGTATTTCTGCCATTTTTGCTATTTGATTTTTCATACTCCTTGACTTTTCCTAACTTTGGATGATGTTTTGGTAAGTCAAACAATTCTTCTTTTATAGTATTTGTAAATGGAGCATTTTGCACATCTACCTATAAGCCCGAACCGGTCAAAAATGACCGGTTCTTAAAACGATTATAATTTGTCTTTGAGCTGATGAACTAAAGCATAATAGAAGGGTGAGAAAAGTTTGTTTTTCTACAAGCAATGCCTCACGTGTCAATAAGATTACGATTGACCACTGCTGCAATGGATAACTGATCAGCAGTAATTAAAATGATTACTATTTTGCTGGCTTCATCGAAGTAAAGTTGAATTTTATTTGCTGTCTCGAACAATGGCTGGTCATTGAAAGTTCTAATGTCTTTCTTAGTAGCGTAGAGTTCATCAGTGGTGTGTGCAAATAAAATAGATAGTTTATTACAGCGTATTGACAATCTCCTAAAATCTCCCAAGTTTGTCTTACAGCTTTGAAAAAATGCATATTGTATAAATAATGTCTTAGGTATAGGAATTTTGTTACGAGTTTTTTCATCGTTTGTGACAAACTGATTTTTCTAATCATGAATCGTGGCAACAATTATACTGTCCAGCAAGTACTTCAACGGTTACAAACTGATCAGCTTGATGACTCATGTGATGAGAATGGAGAAACTGAAGTGCAAGATAAAGAATTTGTTTTTTAATTGTTGTGCTGGTGTCGAAAGTTGTGACAGTGATACCGACAGCGGTGAAGACAAACAAAGCTCTGCTGCTGTTTCTATAGATTTTCTTTCTGAAAGTGATCAATCAGTATCTCAAAATACTGCCGGACAGGTAAACGCGCGAAACGGAACTTTGTGGAAAAACATAACAGGTGCTTCAGGTCTGGGAAGACCATCTTCGTCCAATGTGTTTTCGGAACGTCCTGGCCCAACGTCTTATTGTCACAGATCTGTAGTAAACGGTAGCCCTTACAGTGCTTTTCATTTATTTATAGATGAACATATGCTCAGGTGTATTCAGAAACACACTATCAACCATGGAAAGAAAGATAATGACGATTTTGATTTACATGTTGATGAGCTGGAAAGTTTTATAGGTCTTCAAATCGTTCGAGGAGTGTTGATCGGGAAGAATAGGCCAGTAAAGCAACTTTGGAGCAAGGAATAGGGACAACTAATCTTTTGAAATACAATGAGCCGTGATAGGTACCAGGAAATCATGAAACATTTGATGCTTGATGACTTTTTTAGTCGGAGGCAAAGATTAGAAACTGACAAATTTTGCTAGATTTCCGAGGTGTGGAATTGCTTCATAGTAAATTATAAGAAATGCTATGTACCAAACTGCATTTGACTATTGATGAACAACTTTTCTCATGCAAAACCAGGTGTCCTTTCATTCAATATGTGGCTAACAACCCAGACAAATTTGGAATTAAGTTCTGGCTTTTGACTGATACTCAATCAAAATACTTGTGCAATGGCAAACCATATTTAGGAATAGATCCTAGCCGAAGCAGATTAGCGCGATCTTCCAGGTGATGTGTGCTTGACCCTTTTACAACCTTATTATAAAAAGGGCTACAATGTCACCACCGACAACTACTTTACTAGCCTAAAGCTAGCGAAAGAACTTAAGCAGAAAAAAACAACAATCCTTGGCACTATACAGAAACAACGACGAGAAGTGCCAAGCACTGAGCTGATGATAAAAGACAAGGAATTATATGCTTCTGAAATATTTTTTTTGCCATCCGGTTGCAGCTTGACAATATACAAAGCAAAGAAAAAGAAAGTTGTTTGCATCCTGAGTTCAATGCACAGAAACGTAAATATTGATCAATGCCACAAGAAAAAACTGCCAGAGACAAGACAGTATTACAACAAGTCCAAGGTGGGCGTGGATGTACTGGACCAGATGGCTCGATACCATATCAGCAAGAGTTCCACTAGAAGATGGCGTGTGGCTGTATTTTGTAATATTCTCGACTGTGCCTGCATAAATGCTTACATTATTTACCGCCTTACAACGAAATTGAAAGTATCAAGAAGACAGTTTATGCTTGAGCTCATAAAAGAACTTTGCAAACCAAAAAATGGATTGGTCTCAATACCTCCTTCTCCAGCAGTGGATCACATAGTCAGCATTGCATTGCCAGAAACCAGTGGTTTAGCACACCAAGCACGGAAAAGAAAAGAGTGCCAATTTGTATCATGTAGAAACAAATCTAGCTCTCATTGCCAAAACTGTGGGAAAGTATGCTGTGGCAAACACACATCCGAAAAAGTAACAATTGTAAAATGCAAAAATTGTGATGATTGAGTGTCAATAAATTTGTATACCTTGTATTTCTACTTAATTAATTATAATCATAAAAATGTCAAAAAACTAATCAAAAAAATGTCAAATACGCAAGAATAGTTTTATTGTGCTTTTCATACAGTATATGTCGAAATTAATGAAAGAGAGAACCTGGTAAAACCGATTTACAAATAACCGGTCAAAAATGACCGCATCCGTCCTTATAGATAGGGAAATAAGTCAGGGTTTCTAGTGTTAATCGGTAAAAACACCTAGGCCTTTGAAAGGTTTTGAGGCCAAGTTAAACTGTCAACTAAAAAAGGTTGAGAGGCATTGCCCTTACTAGATCTAACATAAAAAGCATTGGATTTGTTTCTATTGACTTCGCAGCCTGATTTTTGCCCAAATGCATTTAAAATGTCAAAAGCGTAGTTAAATTGCAAAGCATTTTCTTTCAAAAAATAGCAGCATGGGCTGCGAACAAAGATACTTAAAAAATCGGTTTATTTAACATAATGCCTTTGCATTGGCTGCTCTGACTCAGCATTATTGCTAAACATTCTATAAATAAAAAAATAGTTGGAAAGAGGGGATTTCCTTGCCTTACCCTCTTTTTGACATCGAAAACAGGACTTCGAAAATTATTGTTTACAACACAGCATTTTGGATTTTTGTATAGAACTCTTGTCTGGTTGATCAAAGAATTACCAAAACCATAACATTTTAACATAGTAGAAATAAAAGACCACTTTCAAGAATTAATCTCTTTGTGTAGATCTACTAATGATACAGCGCCCTGCATCTTTTTGTGGTTTGTGTAATCAATAATATCCAATAGTAAACGAATTTTATCTTCAATGTTTCTGGCTTTCACAAAGCCATTTTGTACTTTTTCTATTAGGTCATTAAAAAAGGGCCTATTCTGTCGGTTATAACTTTAGATATTATTCTTTAATCACATTTTAACAATGTGATTGGCCTGTATTTGGAGGCAGACAGTTTGTCTCCTCCAGGTTTACGCAATAACGTTATTACACCCTCATACCGGGAATCACTCAATTGGTGGGTAAGTTTGGAAAAATCAAGGCATTCCATAAATTGACTCTTGATTTCAGCCAGAAAGTTTTATAAAATTCAATGGAAAAGCCATCAAGACCTGGAGATTTATCGTTGGCTAGTTGAAGAATGACTCTCTGGCGTTCATCTTCAGTTATAGGGTCTTCACATTCCGACAATTTTGCCTTATTTGTACTTGGTAGCGATATCGTTTGTATGTAATTAAAACAATTTTTTTACAGCATTGTTGGTTTTCAGAATGTAGAGATTCATAAAAGGTTAACAGTTCTTTTAAAAGATCTTCTTGTTTATCAATCAATCTACCTTGAGCACGGCGCAAAGATTTGATTGATTTTTTTTGCATGCCACTTTTCCAAATGGAGAAAGTACGTATTATTTTTTCCCCGGAATCCATCCAACAAGCTCTACTTCTTGTAGCATCACCTTCAGCTTTGATTTCTATTAGCTTTTGAAATCGGTTTGAGTAAGATTTATATTATTCAAAAATTTCTTCTTTTTGTTTTGGATCGCTGAATAATAAATTTGTTTCCATGATGTCAAGTTTTGATTCTAGTTCTGGTTGTTCTTGTTGGAAGTCCTTTTTAGTAAAAAACAGTACTTAATAGTTTCCCCCCTAATTACACATTTAAGAGTTTCCCATCTGCTATGAGATGTAATACAATAGAACGCCGATTATCCGAACTAATTGGGGCCAAGGGTAGTTTGGATAATCGATTTTTTCGAATAATCGAATAACAATGCCAATATTGTAGCGCACTCCTATTGCTAGTTGATCTTTAGTCTCCAGCTTTGTCTCAATCGTCACTACATTCCGTTTTTTTCATGGAAAACATAGTCACTAGATTTGTCTAAAACTTAAAAGATTTTGCACTTAAACACGGTTTGTTATCAAGCGCAGATAGCCATTTCTCAAGATAAGAATGTAGATGTGGTTTCATAACGTTGGTCCGAGTAACGTTCGAATAATCGGCGTTTCGGATAATCGGCGTTCAGATAATCGGCGTTCTACTGCATGTTCTTTGGAATTATTGTTTTCTAAATCACTGATCAGATTTTTAATGAACACCATGTAGTTGTCATTTAGCAAAATAGAATTATTGATTTTCCAGCATCCTTTGCCCCATTTCTCCAATCTCGCTTTAATTGTTTATTAGGCAATTTTGTGATCTGACTTAATGTTTTGGCAGATGTTGGCTAATTGAATGTTCTGTCGCAGCCCATTTAAAGTAAAACAAATAATCCAGCCTTGAGGTAATATATGGTTGTGACTGATATCTCGTGAAGCTTTTCTTAAAAAGATTAAGTTTTCTGAAAACGTCACATCAACCAAAAAATAGAGATATGATTTTGTTTTTTCTTTCAATAATTGGTTTATCACTAGAACGGCCGAAGTTGCGATAAGCTCTCAACGGCCAGCAGCGGTCATTTTGACCACTTCTACAAACATGCGTTTTACTGGTATATGCGTGGTGTGGTTGAAACTTAAGTGTTAAACAAATACTCAGGTCACGTAACTTAATCAGTCTGTCCACAAAAAACAGTTTTATTTGAAGGGAAGAACACAAACTGGACACAAACTTGGAAAATTTTTCATATTTGCGTTGTGCACATGTAACGCATTCGGAAAGCTCCGTGGCGGTACACTTGTCACATAAAGTTTTGTTGCAAGTGAAACAAAGTTTGCTGGTTTTGTTTTGAGTGCAGTTTGCACCTACTGACACTCTTTACGCTTCTCGGCTTTGGTTTTTTTAAGAACAGTGGATAGAAAGTGAAGTTTAGGAATATCGGTTTATTGAGTTATAAAGGTGATCTATGCGCTTTAAATGCATGTTCACGCAAATGACGTGATTTTTTACAAAATAATAGCATTGCAAATAATAAAAGGCTCCCCATAATTTGACAAGACCATCCCTGGACGCGTTTCGTCCATTTGAACTCATCAGCAGGGCCTGTCTCGTTTATGTTTTTTGGTGATGCTAATGAGGTCCTGCTGATGAGCCTAAATGGACCAAACGCTTCAAAGGATGGTATCGTCAAATTATGGGAGGGTGCTTTTATTATTTGCAATACTACTATTTTGTGAAATAACCTCGTCATTTGTGTAAACATACACATAAAGCGCGTAAATTACCTTTATAACTTCATAAATTCATGTATGATACGGTTATGGTGATCATGTTCTATGTTCATAAAGGTAAGGGATTTAAATAGATTTAACTTGCTATAAACTCTTTGAGTAGTACACTGCTGGTCTAGCAATAGTAGCGTTTCTGATTGATTTTTCAATGACGTAGTCTTCACGTAGTTCTGTAGCAAGCTTGAACAGGAAATCTCGTCTCAAAACCTTATCACCTGTTCGTCTTTTATAGAGCACAAATGCATTGATGCTTGCCAAATCCAGAATGTTGTAGAAAACAGCAACATAACACCAACGAGCGCCTGCTTTGACTGAATACTGCCAAGCCATTTGATCAGCTACGCCAACACCACATTTGGTCTTGTTATAAAATTCCAGTCTTTGGTTTCTTTTTTTCAGATTCGCCAAGCTCAACAGACATATGCGGAGAACTAGAAACGCAAAATTTTTCTTGGGCCTATACTGATGTACAGTTAGAGTTGCCATATGCCTGTTTTCATGAGCTTACTAGAATAACGTTGTTGCAAGCATTTTGCAGATGCAGGCAACTCACGTCTAACCTTATTCATGGTTCCAACAAGGCTGGTATTCTTTTTTTCAGCTCTTTTGCAAGTAAAAACGACCTGAAAAAGTTATCAGTTGTAACGTTTCTGCCTTTACCAATGAATGGTTCCACAAGAGTCATGAAAACGTTGTCAATAATCCTTTGGGTGGATGGACGTAACTTGTCTTTGTCCAGATATGAAATGGCATTTAAGATATATTTGGACTCCACGACAACCGCTAACCAGAACTTTATGCCAAACTTATCTTGTTTGTTTGTCATATACTGGGTGAACCTACAATGAGATTTTGTTGGAAACAGCTGTTCATCAATCGTAATATTTTCTCCAGGTTCGTAACAACTGATGCTGTTGTCTTCAAACCTATTCCAAATATCCGAGATAAGAGCAAATTTGTCAGTTTGAAAGCGTGATGACCTTGTGCTACTCAAGTCGAAGCGTAGAAAACGCATAATCTCACGACAACGATTCCTCGACAAAGTTTGTTAAAAAATGTTACGCCCCTCGTACATATAGCAGTGCAATAAATGCCTTGAGCTCACAAACTAAAACGTTCCATTCTTCTTTGCAAAAGATTCTTTGAGTTTTTACATAGGTATATTGTTGAATGAGTTTGAGCATACGGTTATTAAATATAACTTGAAAAGCACCAACAGGAAGTCTGCCATTCTAAGGGCAAAGCGTGATAAACCTTATTGCTCAGTTAGGATATTTTGAGCTGCACGCCTTCCTCGAGCTTCTACGCCGAATTCCATAAATTCCCATCTTGTGCCATCTCTTGCTGTCTCGTGTGTGCTCGAACTTTCAGCAGCACTCGAACCAGAGTCATTATCAAAACAATTAGCAGAATGGGTTTCAACGTTAGTATCAGCAGTTTGTAAATCACCTATATGAACAATTGGTCGTGTATCATTAAATTAGTCACTTTCTTCGTCGTCTCTCATCTCATCTGAGGAGCAGAGTTCCCAATCTAACACGTCGCATTCTTCAGTTTCACTTTCCCTTTTTGAATCATCCTCGTCTATGGATCTGAGCCTAGCAAATACTTGTAGTCCAGTAAAACGTCTGGGTCTTCTAGACATGATGTAATAAATTTGACTATGTTATATTTCTTAGTCAAGTAGCTCACTTCACCCGTGGAGCCAGAATAGGTTAGTACTAATTGGGCATACACACAATGCTTTCATGAAAAAAAGTTGTGATCAACTTACTAATTTTATGCTAAAGGCTAATTGCCTGTGTGCTCCACTGCTATTTCTATCTGAGGATGTGGGCGGGTGATGTTTGGAGAGGATACCCGACCAGCACCGTTGGCTGAATGCCGATGAAAGTCCGCAATTGTCAATAATATAGAATAACCTATTTCAGTTTCTTAAACTCCTTTATAACCTGAAGAAAGTCTATTTCCAGTGCTAACTGATAACTGTGAAAACTTATTATAAATGCTTTCTAAGTTGTGCATTTCTTTCTGGTGACTTTATGATGTCACTGATATAATCAATTTATTGGAAAATAAAAAGACAATGTTGAAAAATGAGTTATACGAGTCATAGAGACGTTACGGTCTTATAACGTACAGCCAGATTTTCAGAAATAATGTTTTTTATATAGCGGTCATAATGACTGTTAATGGCTGTTGGAGATAAATCACCTTATAAATATTTGTGAAAGTAGTATTCAGCTTGATACGTAACAGAATATAGAATGATCTACCATATTCTGAAGAAGCTCCCCGGTAACTAAGGTGAGCAAAACGTCAAGGTTTAACACTAAATTTGTCAAAAAAACGACCTGATCTGGTTCAATATTGATACTTAATACCAGAGTTCCTGCATATTATTTAGGAAAACTCAAGAAATTTTACACCAATGCGATTTTTTTTAAAAAGATATTCCAACTTGAAATTCCAAATCGATCAAAATAACCGTATCGGTCGTTATAGTGTTAAGCGAATTGGGTCCCCATCTATATCTAGTTTATTGTCAAGCACTAGATTTTAATCCCAGCCTAAAACCAAGTCTTGTTTGGAATAATTTACAACTGTTGAAAAAAAGCGTCAAAGTAAGTTGGTTGGTCCTTTGTGAACATTGCCGATGACAGAAACCTTGTCATCAAATTTAACTTTGTTAAGCGGTATCCTGCCTGCTTTGATCAATATATGAAGCTGTTCTTTCGTATTTAAGAGCTTTTATAACTAGTATGATTATTACTATGAGAATAAAGTATATCCCCTCCCCATTCACCTTTCCACAGCTTTTCATCTGTGTGTTTGGAATGAGTTCCTTGTAGAAAAATAAAGTCAAATTTCTTGTTTTTAAGAAAATAAAATATTGTTTTACGTCTAAGATTGTTCCTAAACCCATTAATATTAAAGCATACATTTGTTAACAGCATTGTCAGTATATAATAGAAGCTAGAAAACAAGAAAATGCAGTGCAAATTATGCCTAATTAATTTTAATTCCAAGGTTTGTATTACAGGGTGTCCCAAAATAAATGAAACCCACAAAATTGCTAATAAATATGTTGATTTTAACCCTATAGTTTATATTTTTCAGATTTGATAACAGTTATAAATAACAATTATTATTTTAAAACCCCATGGCTTGGAAATTAGAAGAAAAAATTTTTTGCGTCACGACTTATATAGAGACTAAATCCTATAAGACTGTTCAAACACGCTTCCGCAGGAAGTTTAATTTCAACACTTATCCTGGAAAATCCCAAATATTCCTGTGGCATCGTAACTTTCAAATCTATGGAACTGTAAATAAACGTAGCAAGAAATTAGAGAATCCATCTAGTGGAAGGAAATTGAGTGCAAGATCTGCAGATAATGTGGAAGCGTCCAGAGTTTCTGTTGGCCGGAGCCCGAAAAAGTCCATTCGAAGACGCAGTAGTGAGCTCGGCATTTCGCGGTCCTCGCTGCATAGAATCCTTACTCAAGACCTTCATCTGTATCCTTACAGAATACAGATTAAGCACAAACTTACAGCAACTGACATGCAGAAACGTGTTGAGATGTGCCACTGGTTTCAAAACACGATTGAAGGTGACCCAGATTTCCTTAACCATGTATGGTTCAGCGATGAGGCTCACTTCAGAATGGTGGTCATTTGGAGCATGTATTTAAATAAACCTTAAAATTTAGCTTAAGGCCCCAAACTTTCAGTACTCAAATGTTATTATATGAGCTCACAGAAAATGTTAACATTTTTAACGTATTTTGTTTTAGTAATAAATGGTAATCGAATTAATAGGTTTCATTTATTTTGGGACACCCTGTATATTCAAATTTATATCCGCAAAAACACTGGTAAGAGCTTTCAAGCTCTTTGTAAATTGTTTTATCACAATCGCAATGTACTGTGAAATGTGAACAATTGAAATTAGTGCATTTAAAATTCATCGTTTTAGTAGGCAATTTGTTCATATTTTGGCACACGCAAACGATGGAATATTTTGCGCATTTTAAGCACTCAAACAATTTATTACAAGCAGTTGTATGGGTTGAAATAGATTGCAGCACGGAATTCGCATTATGTCTGATTTGCAAACACAACATTCTGTATGGCGTTTATTGATTTTGACAAAAGAGCATTGATCTGAATCTTGTTTATCCCTTTCAATACTGTTGGGTTATTTTGATCCCAAGTTACCAGCATTAGAATACTATTATCATCGTTTTGCATTCAAATCCAATTGGGATGGGACAATTCAGTATTTGGAGGTTAGGTGGTGCTGGTTTTATCATATATTTGTCCGCCAGACTTTGTTACGCTTGGCTAAACACACGTGTTGGCATAGCTTAGAAACACATTGCGATTTTTTGGGGCTTATATGCTAAAGAATTCTGTTTGATTTATGCTGCCACGTAATAGAACCAAAAAGGTTCGAAGGCGTTCTAATGCCGCGGGAGATCACTTCCGGTGAAATAAAAACAAAAAAGGGGCTGTGTAAGATGTGCATCAAGAAAGAAGGAGAAAAAAAACCAGGATATTGTGCCAAAAGTGCAACGTGCTTTTGTGCGTGGACTGTTTTACCCCACATCACACCTAACCGTGAGAAACTAAAGATCTTTCGATAAAAGTAAATATTTTTTCTGCAAAACTTACGTGTTCAAATTCGTTTTTGGTTTTATGCAGTTAATGCCTTTGGGACAAATGAATCCCACTATTAAATACTGTAGGGATAAAATCGTCCCACTTTCGGTATGCAAAAAAATCCGTATTGAAAGGGTTATGAGAGCCAGGGCGCACCACATATTGTTCTTGGTCGCATTCGTAACAAGTAGTTTCAATAGAGGTTTCTTCGGTCAGAATTTGTACCTTACATGAGATGCAGCCAATCTGGCATGAAGCTTGCACCAATCTTGAGATAATGTAGGTGACTGAATTTGACTATCGTTTTGATTATTTCCTTTAGGTTCGTACTCTGTTGTTGGTGGTATTTCAGTGGATAAATGCAGGACGTTGTCGAATTCAATATTATCAATTGCTTTGCTTTGATTTTCAACCTGATCAGTTAAACACTAAAATTACCGCCGAGTCGATTTCGGCTCGGCATGTTTGTTTATTGTAGCATTCCCACTTTATTATAGCAAAAAGATTTCTAAAAGTCTTTGACTTTTCCATTAATTTATCGTAGTTTCTAAATTTAGTTTTTCTAACTTTATAAGTTGACCGGAAGCCGACCTTTGACCCCCGCAAAATTGGCACCCCATGTATTACCAACGAGTCGATTTCGACTCAAAGCCTGGATTGTGCGTTTATAGTTATGTATTTCGACGGGAAGCACACAGTGCTACCAGCTGGTGATCTAATTATTGCCAGATAATAATCTTATTTACAAATATTGATCCGGTTCGTTTTCACAACATGATATTGAGGTCATCGCCCTTGTTTCGTTGATATTTGTTCTAAATGCCGTAACGTGCAGAAGCTTTCCAGCTACTTTGTTATAACTGTACCTAGTGTTTTCAATTTCCATTTGAGCTCAGTTGAGCAGAATCGTCAAACCGTTTTAGAAAAATCAGGCTATTAGTGCAGAATATAAAGCATCTTCGATATGTGCGTATTAGAGAGAATTATTTGCCCGAGCAGTTAGATCATCCGCAAAATAGTCGCGGTTTTTGCAAAATTGTTAGGCTATAGTTCTACATATATGAATTATATTACTCATTAGTTGCCTAATGACCATACTAGTTTTAGTGCTTCTTTCACTTTTACAGATAAGATAGCCAAAAGATAAATTGAACGAAAGCTTTTTTTAGCAAAATTTATTTGATAACTAAAAATAGTTGATATGGCTGATCAAACTACTGCTGATGAAGCTGCGAATATAATTGTGTCTTAGGACACAGATGATGATTGTTCAGATGAAGACGACATGTATTTTGCAGATAGTTTAGGTGAAGACACTGCATGTGACTCCTCAAATTTAGCTGTATCAGATGCCGAAAGCAGTGACAATAGTGACGATGAGAGCGACAGTGAACAAGATAATCTCATGCTACCTCAAACTACAACATTGTCATCTAACCAGGTGTTAAGAAGAAACGGTGCTTTGTGGGAACGTTTTTCATCAACAGTTACTGGAAGAATCAGGGCACATAACATTTTTGCTCTCTCTTCCGGTGTTCCAAGAGCAATTGCAAGAAGTATCGTGACCCCTTATGATGCTTGGAAGCATTTTATTCATAAAAGCATCCTGAGAAATATTGTCAAGTACACCAACGAGGAAGCGCAACGCAGAGTTGCTACTTCATTTTTGTTGGATTTGCAGAAACTTGAAGCTTTTATTGGTATACAGTACGCACGAGGAATCTACGGAAAAGGCCATCCAGTTGCTTTTTTGTGGAGCAAAAGCTATGGCATTCCAATATTTTACGAAACAATGGGGCGCAATTTGTTTCTCGAAATTTTGAAATTTATGCGATTTGATGATAAGCCAAACAGAAACAAGCGAGGACCTGATATTGAAAGTTTGCACCAATAATTGTAGTCTTTGAAATGTTTACCTCACTGTGCCAAAGGAAATATGTGAGTGATTTTTCTCTCACTGTCGACGAACAACTTATGCCTTGTAAGTAACGGTGCTCTTTTATTACATTTATGCCCAACAAACCCGACAAATATGGAATAAAGTTTTGGGTAATTGTTGACGTAAATTCAAAGTATGTCTCCAATATTATACCTTATCTCGGAGCGCAAGAAAAAGATGAACGTGGTGGTGTGCCTCTTGCTGAGTCGGTTGTTATGAAGTTAGCGCAACATGTAACTGGAAAAGAATACAACATCACTTGCGATAACTTCTTTACCTCCTTGCAGTTAGCAAAAAGGCTTGCAAATGAAAAGATTTCCATTGTAGGAACAATGAGGAAAAATCGAAGAGAATTGTCAAAAGAAATGACAGAGGCAGAAAATGGAGGTCTACATTCAAGTCAGTTCTTTTGGAATAGCGACAGTGGAGACCTCTTTGTAAAGTATCAGCCAAAATCAAAGAAAACAGTATGCTTGCTATCAAGTATGCATCGATCACCAGATTTGGACCGAACAACGGTAAAGAAAAAGCCAGAGATCGTACTGTTCTACAATAAAAACAAAGTTGGAGTCGATTGCTTTGACCAAATGGCGCGTCTGTACACCACACGATCTGCAACTCGAAGATGGCCTATGAGTGTTTGGGGAAATATGCTAGATATTGCTGCAATCAACGCTTGGATACTCCATACAAAATCAACACGAAAACAGATTAGCCGACGAAAATTTATTCTTTGTCTTGTGGAAACACTCATCAACAGAATGGCAAACAATAGCGCAGACAGTGACCTCCCTCAATGTAGACCAAACAGCAATGCAACTTGGAAGCGTCGGCATTGTCATGGAGCAAATTGTAAGAATATGACTGTAACATTGTGCATGACTTGCAATCGTCCATCCTGCGGAAGCTGCTCACAAAATAACACAAGAGTTGTGTATGTAAAATGCAAACAGTGTGCTTCATCCCAGTAAAACATTACGGTTGCATTATCATCCGGTATTTTATTGACATCATTTTAGAATAAATACAATTTTTGCATATTATTTGCATTTTTAGTGATTGTTGTTGGTCAAAAAAAACATATAGAAACTCACTTAACAGATCAATTATAATGTTGAGTCGAAATCGACTCAATGGTAAGCAAAGGGGTAAAAAAATCGCGGTAAACCTAGTGTTAAGGTGGTTGGAAGTGTTATCAAGTTCTTTTCGTATCTTTATTGAGCTTGTAGTAGATACTGAATCCGTTTCGCTAAACTCTAATTGTAAAATCTTCTTTTGATAAGCCCTTTAATTATGGGAAGTACTTCTAGACATCAATAAAACGTGAAATTTAGGTATGTTGCTCTTTGAGCCTTAACTGAGACTTACCAACCCTTGAAAACAAAATTTGCGTTCATTTTTTATGTTTTCTCCTGTGTTCCCAAAATGAGAACGTTGTTAACTACTGCCACCTAATATTTGAAATCACGTTTGTAGCGCAACAGCGTGTGAAACAAGCTCCTAAGCACAAAGACAATTGCTCAATTACTGTCGCAAGTAATTATTATGATGTGTACCCGATTCAAAAAGTCGAGAGAAGAGTAAAAAACTAACAAAAGAAAACTGTAGACCAACCCTTCCTTATCAAAATGTACAACAAAGGAATGGGAGGTGTGGATGTTTGTGACAGGTTGTTGTCGTCATACAGACCACGGCTTCGTTCTAGAAAATGGTGGTGGAACTTGTTTTCCCATACGCTAAACCTTTTTGTTGTGGCTATTTACAAGTTCTATAACCATTAGGGTGATGCAAAAATGGTGACCATTTCAAAATTTGTGGGGCACCCCTTAATTTTGTTCATTTTGGTATAAAAACACCCTGTGTAATGTTTTTTTCAATTCTAATAATATTTAGAGTATGCTACCACAGGTCAAAGTTTGTAATTTTGTTCTTTTTTTTATTTTTCAGATTATTAAATATAAGTTACATAACCTAGTTATATTTACTAATCAGATACTGTAAAATAGCAATTTCATCACTGCTGCATAATTTTCACACTATCATTGAGTTAAAAGCTAGTCTCACTCTGTTTATACAGTAGAAGAACTGCTCTCCCAAACTTGTCCCCACCTCAACCCCCTGCTATAAGCCCCACAATAACTTGAGCCAATTGTAAGACAGAGCGTCATAGCTTCAGTACCCTCACAGCTGTCACAGAAGGAGGTTGTGCTTCTCTTTGTTCTAATAAACAGTAAGCAATCTTCATTTTAATACACAGTAAGCAATGGCGTCTCGCCATCCAACCAGAAGCATTACAGATATATGGCTAGTTGGTCAGCCCATAGAAGCATTAAAAACTTCTGTTCTTCCATCTAAAAGAGAAGCAATGTCATTATTCATGAATTATAAAACAAATTGTAAGCAAACTGTTAGAGAAGCTCTAACATCAACTGCTAAAGATGTGATGCAAGTCTGGGAACAAGCGCGAATTCCAACAAAACTGAAAAAACATGTAATTGAGAAATTGAATTCTATTTACAATGAATGGTTGAAATTAAAGAAAAATAAAGAAAATAAGAAAAAACAAAGTCAAAATTTGCTAAATAAACAAAAGAAATGGGATCATGACTTGGATAAATTATTTGATATTGCCCATGCTGATGCTCTGAACTTAATGGACAATGAAGAAGATAAAAAGTTTTTGATGTTGCAAAGGCAGCCTAAGCGTGAAGGAAAAATGGCTGGTGGGGATAAAAAATATTCACAACTTCAAAAAGCAGCAAGTGAAAATGAAAAGAAACTTGAGATTAAAAGAAAAAGACAAATGAGTGATTTTGAAAATACAGTTGAACTTGCTGATAGTGGCTCATCATCAATTACTTCTGCAGAAAACTCCAGCCAGGATGAAGACGAAGAGTACACAATTGATCCTAGCAAACCATCAACATCTAGAATCTCTTCAGCAAGAAAAAAAGTCAAATTAATGGATGACAGGCTACTAGCTTCTCTTGATGTTGCTAAAGTCAGTGATAGAAGTGCTTCATTGATTATGATTCCCACTGTGAAAAATTTAGGTCATGATCCGGATGAATTTAATGTCAGTTATTCAAGCATCAGGCGTGCAAGGCAAAAATTTCGCAAAGATATTTCAGAAGCTCTAAAAGCTGAAATAAAAAATGATGTTCCCTTAACTATCCACTGGGATGGCAAACTATTGGAAGATATTTCGGGAGAAGAAGTTGTTGACAGGCTTCCAGTTTTAGTTTCAGGAAATGGAGTTGATCAGCTCCTTGGTGTACCAAAACTCAGCAGTGGCACTGGAGAAAACACTTCAGCTGCTGTGTTTAAACTTGTTCTTGACTGTGGTCTATTAAATCAGGTAAAATGCGTGTGTTTTGACACAACAGCTTCGAACACTGGCCGTAAAAATGGAGCTTGTGTTTCACTTGAGCACAAAATGGACAAAGATATGCTCTAGCTTGCCTGTCGTCATCATATTTTGGAGATAGTTTTAGAATCAGTTGTGTCCACCTCATTACCAGCTTCATCTGGACCAAATATACAAATATTTAAACGTTTTAAAGTAAATTGGGATAAACTGAATAAAGAATCCTTCCAGACAGCTGAGAATAACCAAACTATAGCCACCAAAATTGCCAAAATAAAAGATGATACAATAACATTTGCCAATAACCAGCTGAAAGAGCACCAACCCCGCGATGATTACAAGGAATTGCTTGAACTGAGTATAATATTTGTTGGAGGAATCCCATCTTCAGGAATACGCTTCAAAAAACCAGGAGCCTGTCATAGAGCCCGATGGATGGCAAAGATAATATATTCTATGAAGATCTGGATGTTCAAACAGCAGTTCACTTTGACAAAGTCGGAAGAGAAAGGTCTGAGAGACATCTGTTGCTTTGCAGTTGAAGTTTATATTAGATCCTGGTATACAGCACCTGTTCCTCGTTATGCTCCTCGGCTTGACTTGCAACTATTAAAGACTTTAGTCAAATACAAAGAAAGCGAAGAAAAAATTGCAACAATTGCACTCAAAAAGTTCTCAAACCATCTCTGGTATCTTTCTGAAGAGCTTATAGCACTTGCTTTCTTTGATAAAGAGATCTCCATTGAGATGAAGAACAAAATGAGGGAAGCTCTGGAGAACCCTGCTGAGCAGAATAATATCAAACGAACCACTATTGACCATGCAGTAATTGAACAGAAGCAGCTTAATGATTTTGTGACTTCACACACTAAAGTCTTTTTTGAAATCCTTGGCCTCCCGTGCAGTTTCCTTGAATCAAACGCAGAAAATTGAGACTCTAATGATGAATATTTGAAAGCACGTGAAACTGTAATGAATATGAAAGTAACAAATGATTTAGCAGAAAGAGGAGTGAAGCTAATGGAAGAATATAGCAAGATCCTCACAAATGATGAGCAACAAAAGCAGTACCTTTTGCAAATAGTGAAGAAGTTCAGATCTTCTCTACCGGACAACAACAAGAAAACAATTATGTCACTGAAATAAATCGTCATGATGATACATGCTAGTGGTTATGATAGGCTTACTGGGGAGTTTCCACTTAAAAAAAAGCAACGCGCCCATGACTATACCTCAATAGGTGGTGTGAAAATTAGTCTCCAAAATGTAGCAAAAAAATGAAAATTTACTTTAATGTTAGAATTTATAAAGGCTGGTAGCAACCTCTAAATATCAATTGATTGACCTCAAATTTTGTATGTAGTGTTTTTGAGGCAAACAGTATCAGATTAGAGGGTGCCCCATTAAAATTTCAAAAAATTTTCAAAACCCCCCTTTTTGCATCACCCTAATAACCATGTAAACTCAAACGGCGTGAGTCATATTCAATTTTGAAGAGGAATAGCAAGAGCCCTGGCAAAAGTGAACTGTCCCAGAAAGCGTTTCGGCCGACCAACTGCTCTGCCAACCAAAGCAGTAAAGTTCGACCGAAGCAATGACAACCTCGAATCCGTTACCCAAAGAAGATGTGCGCTTTGTCAAAAAAATACCAGATTGTGTTCCGGTAAGTGCGGAAAACGGTTGCATAAGTTGTGCAGCGATCAATATCACAGAAAGTAATTTGCATTCTAATATAAGCAACTGAACATTACCGCGGTGTGCTATTATTTCCGCTTGTGTATTTCGCATGTTTATTGAAAGGTCAAAAAACTTCACATCTGCAAGCATTTCGTCAATTGTGCATGCAAGGTTGTGCGTTATGTAACGTAATTTTGCCTAATAATTACCACAACACTTTTTGTAAAAAAAAGATTTTTTGGACCGATAAGTTACCAACGTTCCCATTTTGGGAGCATCGCAGCAAAAACGTTATAAGTGGTAAAACAAACCTACAATCATATATTTTTAAGTTAAAAGTAGTTAATATGACCAGTTCTTGCTGATGTATAGTGTTAGCATAAAAAAAAACTTTTTTTAGTTTGTTTATAATAAGCTTACGTACAATAAACAAAAAGCTAATTTTTGAGTTTTTTCTTTCATTTTTTGACTTTTTTTTAAATACGCTCAAAAAGCTTTTGAGAGTAAAGATAATACTCTAAAAAAACGTAATAGAACAGAAAAATGTCACAAGCTTACTGTCAAAAATGATTTACGTGTTTTCTAAGCTATGTTCCCATTTTGGGAATGTTGGACTCTAAAGGGTTAACTGGTTCAGAGTGTACATTTGTTACAGGCAAAACTGCGCTTGATTCACGTGGTTTGCTACGTGTTAGTGCAGGAAAATCAGTTGTCCGCTTGCAGCATAGTTGCACGTGACCTGCGTCACCACAGCATTTACAAGTGACTGAATGTAAGCCATAACTGTGCTTTTTATCTGCGATTTTTAGTATAATACCAAAACTAGCTTTCAATTCTGGTTTTATTGCCTTTTGGGGCATTGCAATCGGTACCCATTCTAATAACATGTTTATATTCATTTCTTCATAAAGCGCGAGGTTGTAAATAAATTCGATATCTTAGAGTTTTGAGTACAATTCTAGTATATTCTACCTGTATTCACATGTTATGTTGATACTTCTGTTTCTCATTTTTGCAGAGCTGACTAAGTTTTCAGTTTTCAAGTTTATTTCTGATGACATTGGTAATACTTTAACTCTTCTTATGTTTATCTTTGTTTTAAAATTTAGACATGTTGGTCGGCTATGGCTAGGTTGATAGCTGTATTTCCATGGACTATTTGAGCAAAAAATGGATTGTAGTTGCCTGCCTTGCTTACTCGCTCAACGCTGAGACTCTATCAAATCAAGATTTGTTGTGATTTTTTTTTGATATTGGCAATAAAGACATTATTAAGAAGCAAACACTTCTATTGCTGCATAATGCAATGCTTTCTTTTGTATCAATCAAATGTTTTTGACGTCAAAAAATTGATTGTTAATTTATATTGGTAGCATGTTGCTAATGTTTCAGCACAAATTGTAAGCATGTAAAGAAGTGCTGCATTTTTTTGTAATATGAAATACATTATCTAGCTATGAGCATCGATTTATACGTAGGGACTAAATGTTTAGGGTAACTGCAAGGCTTTTTGTGTGGACATGAAAAATTAAAAACATGACCAGAATAGCCACAACTGCACCATTTTCTGCGTCATTACTTGAATATAAGTAAGCTGTTAAGTGGTTGCAAACAGTATGATGGTTTGTTTTTTCTCGGCGTTTTCTCGTTTTTTACTCTCAAGCATTTTAGTAAAATTTTTACCCGTTTAGAAATTTATATAGTGTTGTACAGAATGTTTTTGTTGTGTTAACAACCGAGTGTTAATAAAAAACCTTTTGTGCGTTTGTTCAGAAAAGTGTATGCACAAGTGATACGTGTTTTCCAGAAGAAATCAAGTATTTTACCCATAACGTATATGTAAAACATCATACACCTGTACTTATCCAAACGGATGAAGCTTTTGTACCAAAATGCTTGAGAGCAAAAACGAAGATAACTGAAAAAAAAGCCAACAAATCCACACACAAAGGTGCATCGCGTACAACTGCTTTTGCCGCTTACTCGTACAGTTATGATAAAATCAAGAGTTTTTGTTAATCGGTGAATATTCAGCATTATGCAGGAGATAGAGTACCAATCGTAGGATCAAACCTTGCTCTGGAACATTTGCTGCTTACTGCAATCGCAAATTAAAAAATAACTTAAGAATCTCACTGACATTGGATTAGTAGGAAGGAAAGCATTGTTTTGTGCATTAGCAGAAGTAGTTCGATTTAATGAGTTATAAAGGCAATCTACGCGCTTTATACGCATGTTCACGCAAATGACGCGGTTATTTCACAAAGTAATAGTATTGCAAATAATAAAAGCCTCCCTCCCATAATTTGACGAGCCCATCCCATGACGCGTTTCGACCTTTTGAACTCATCAGCAGGGCCTGTCCCACATCACAAAAAGCCAAAACCCCATATTTGCAATAATATGAAAAGTATAGTATCCTTTTATTACAAATTCCTTCTCACACATCACGCGCGTGGTGCATGGTACCACTTTGGTACGGGAATCCCATTCGTATCGAAGATGCAGTATACCACTCAAAGAGTTTATAGTAATCGAGATCTATTTAAAACTCTTTCCTCTATGAGCATAGCACGTGATCACCATAACCGTATCATAGATCGATTTATTGCATTATAAAGGTGACGCGTTTTATTATTTGCAATACCATTACTTCGTGAAATAACCGCGTCATTCGCGTGAACATGCATTTAAAGCGCGTAGATTGCCTTTATAACTCAATAAATCGATATATGATACGGCTATGGTGATCACGTGCTATGTTCATAGAGGTAAGGGTTTTAAATAGATCTCAATTTCTATAAACTCTTTGAGTGGTACACTGCAAAAGAAGTAGCTGTCACGTAATAATAAGTAAACCAGCAATAAAAAAGATTCAAATTACTAAAAATCTGAATGTAATAGAAAAAGCTGATCAATGGTCCTTAATTATTCTAAGTCGGCTGCTTACTTACATGTCAAAAAGATTGTGTTTACTAGTGTTATTTTTGTCACACAAGTGAAACTACGTCTGTAAAGCGTCACACTTAATTAAGGCGACTGGATTACGGTTTTTTAAATATCGCCTCAAAGTAAGAGCGTCAAAAAGTGTTAGTTCTTCATTTTGGAACTACAGGAGAACTTTCATCGCTCCACAAATAATCATCGGCCGATAGCCAAATTTAAATGCCATTGCTCTAGCTTTAATTTACGATTGTACTTAATGATATTTGTAATTTATATTTCTAACGGCTTTTTAATCTGTTGCAAAATATTTTTTGCCGTCGCGGCTACGTACCTGTAGAAATTTTAAACGTTTGGAAAGCATTGAAGCAGTACTGCATCAGATCATATTACTTTTATGTTTCTGTAGTGGAAAAACGTTTGTTGTAATGAATAGTAGAAATTCTTTCAAGGTTGCCAGCGTGGCAATAATGCTGATACAACGGGCTGCAATCACAGACATTCGACCTCTAAATGTAACGAACTGGAAAATTATCGTTATTGGGCAGAATGTGCACTAGTGTTGTGGTAAGGATTCACCACTCGAAAGGGATAAATCTTCTATTTTAAGTGTCACAGGCGGACTGCCGGGACCTTCCACGCACTGTTCTCTATCCAACCGATTAAAATCAAACAGTAGAATTCAACGAGTATATTGACAGCAATAACAATAAAAAACTTTGAATAGGCCAGCGCGAGAAAATTGACCAAACGTTTATCCTCCAACGATTGAACCAGCAAAATTCAAAACCAAAAGTAGATAAATTTAAGGTCACTTCTTTTTCTTTATATAGATAATTAGCAAGAGCTTGAAGCCGCGCGTTTTGTGTGCTTGGGTCAGACGGTAGAAATAGGAAATTGATAACAAAGTGAAGCGCGACAATACAAAACGTGCAATAAAACTTTTGTTCCCAAAGCTGCAGTTCGATTACCGGTGAGTTAAAAAATGGGCATTGGTGCGATAACATGTTGATCTTTTGGTCTTTTAATTACAAATTTAAGTGTGTTGAGCCACAGCACTCTGCTCGCTTCGCAGTATAAACTGCAAAATCTTTCTACAGTAAATACTGAGGTAGCTGCTAAGCTCTCTCTCTATCTTCTATAGAACAGAGTCACGACGAAAACAAAAATATTCATTTTTCACCTTAGTTCTAAGGTATATTACACTTTTAGCTTTAAAGTTTGCCAATATTTGCCAATCTTTTACAGCTTTGTGTTCCTTTTAAAATAATTGTTTCTTCCTTTTTTTTAATTTTTATAACCTGTTTAGCTTTTCTCAAAATGCTAATGTTTACACAATATTCAATAAAATAGACGCCATTAGTGGAATAACACGCCGTTTCATTGCAAATGATGTTTGACAAAATGTTTAACCCTAGAATACCAAGATTTTTTTATTAGAATTACCAAAGGGATCAACTGACTCTTGCGTTAAATATGAACGGAATTTTCAAAAATATCGTCATTGTTTTTGCTTTTCTTTAATTTTTGACTTAATGGTGAGTTCGATACCCATAAACAACAAAACTCAAAATGTTTAAGGCTACCAGCAAGAAACAGGTTTCCTAAATTTAAAAAGAAACATTGAAAAAGATTCACTTGATTTGTTTGGTAGTTCAGAATTAAACAACGTTTAACTCATTAAGTTTTGTCAGTTTCTTCCATACTTTGATAAATTCTGGTAGCAATTGATATTTTGTGAAAAAAAATCACATACATCGAATAGTATACGTCATCAAATAAACAATCTTCATCATCTGCTCTTTGAATAATCTCAATATTTTAACGTTATCAAGAATAATCAAAATTATAACAGATATTTTAAATAAAAATATTAACAGGTGAGGCAGCAGGAACGGAATTTGACAAAACTGGTGGAGGATCAAACGTGATTTGCATCGATCTAAATGTCAGCTATACTCCCGGAAAATATTTAGATGGCAATCAAGGTAAAAAATTAAAATAAATGTTTACTCATTCTTTCTGCATTGAACCTTGCTGCATAGCATCAAAAAATTGTTTAGAATACAGGATGCAAAAAAGTTTTAAAACTTATTGTGTTGTAAAATGAAATGCAATTACAAATTTAAATCTCATAACATTAACAAAAGCTTACATGCGGGCCAAAGCAAAGTATTTTGTCGAATACTTTAGTTCTTTGCAAATATTCTCCAAAGGCACATGATTTACATGAGGTGTAAAGCCAAAAATATGTTTTGATTAATTTTGGTTGGTCTGGATAAAAACAATTTCTTACACCGAAAATGTGGCCATCAACAGCAAATATGCTTTTCAAAAATAATTTCGACGTAATTCTAAAGTTTTAAAAAGTTGTTGTTTAAATTATTGGGTGAGTTAAAGTTAATAGCGATAAAGAGTGGCAATTTTGATCAAAACTAAGGAAACTGAAGTTTCATGGCTCTAACGAATTTATAAAAATTGTCACAAAGAACTTGAAAATATATTTGTAAAATTAGTTGAAGTTTTATTTATAATTGAGCATAATTTTTTTCAATTTATGTTTTGCTGATAACTATAATTTGAGAGTTGCATAACCGAAAAATCCCTTTACTTCATTTTTATCGAAATTAGAATGTTTTTGAAATTGCCATACGAACATGTAATGTCTGCTTTTGCCTTTTACCCATGTGATTTCTTCTCTCTTTGCAATTTTCTATTTCCCGTAGATAATCAAAATGCGCTTTTAAACAAACTGAACAATAATATATGAACGGTTCAAAAAGTTTTTTTGTTGTAAAATGTATGAAAAGCACCGTATAACAAAACAATGAAAGCGAAATGTAATACTTAAAGCCAAAACTGTGAGCTGACAACTGAGGCTGACAAGTGGCTCTAGACCATACTGTTTGCTTGCTCTATGTTTAGCCTAACCATAAGGAAGGAATGTTTTTAGTTAGATTTCTATTCTCTCCGAAAATAAGATAATTCAACTTTAACCCTGCTGTACTATACATGCAATACATTCTGTTCTCATTGTATAAGTCAGTGGTTCTCAAACCTTTTGCGATGCGACGCATTTAAAAAAGCTTGCGAGACTTTGCGACGCACCAGACAGCATCCCAAGGTTTAGTTTGCCGTATTGCGAGATAAACGTGACCCATAATGTACAAATAACTGTCCTTATGAAACCGAGATTTTGGATTGGTCTGTCATCTTCAATCGTAAAATTACGCTCTTCTAAGTTAGTAACTCAACTAGTCATCTTTCATGTTTTCGTCAAACATACAACTGAATGCTTTATTCTAAATATATTTTTCGCCAATTAAGTTAAACTTTTGCAATTTGATGCTTAAATAACAAGTTGACAGTTGCAACAGTGTATTGAAAACACTATTATGAAAAAACATTTGATTATAAATATTAGAAAAAAGTAAAAAAAAAATCTACGATTAGACCTCTTTTGACGCAATAAAATCTCGATTTATTGGCATTAAATCAAATTATCCCACGACGCCCTTGGAATACTGAAACGACGCACCGGGGCGTCGCGACGCACAGTTTGAGAACCACTGGTACAAGTTATCCTAAAACTGCAACGTACACTGTAAAATGTCGCAGTCTAGAATAGCCTGCTTCAGCTATTTCAAGGTTCCTGCGGTCCACATTGTTTCAAGGAAGCACAAAAGGTCTGCCAGCTAAAAGACTTTAAAAACCAGTCTGCAGTGCACTAAGAAATTGTTATACCGTAGAAGCTGGGTATTAAACATAGACCAGTCACAGCATTTGGTTACTGCTCTTATTTCGCGACGTGAATTTCACCAATTTTACTAAAACACAATACTTGCTGAACAGATTAGTTTTAGCTTACAAAATTTCTGATCACTGTCTTTTTGCAGCTCAAGCAGTGAAATTTCTATTAGAATCCAAAACCTAAAGGTTACGTGTTCTATATTTGGACAAGCAAGTCCTATGAAAGTGAACGCTTTTGTAACTTTTAGCAATGTGATACAAAAATTTCTTTGACCAAAGAATGTTTAAAAAAATGGTCTCGTGCAAATTTTTAGCTTTCTGAAGTCGCCAAGCAAAAGTTCGCAAAGTCAAAGAAATTTGTATAAAGGCTTTTTTATTTATTATTTCTCATACCCAGATATAAATATTGGAGGGCTTTTATGACAAGTTTAGAAAAATATTGAAACCATGTGAAAGCAGAAAAAGGTAACCAACTGTTTAGAACAAGCGCTTCATTTCACAACGGAAGCAAAAAATACATTGTTATACATATATATACTTGCAAGTGTAGTAGTTTAATGCTTTGCCTTGTAAAAAAGTTCGGCAAGTTCTATTTATTGAAAGAGCGTTTTTGATTGATCAGAGAACTGTCCGCAAAATCATTGATAGTAAATCCGTTTTAAAAACATCTTGTAAGCTACAAGAAAAAGAAAATCGTACGCAGCATGAAACTGCAAAAAAATACGAAGAAAAAATGGGAGCAAATGAAATACTAATTGCAAGTAAGGATGACGTTGAAGAAATTTTTGGCAAGGAATTCTTTGAAGATGGTAATGACCAGATAAATCAAGACAAATTACTTTAAACTGGGGATCTCGATTTTAGTTCTTTTCTTGGTGACATCTTGAAAAACCAATCTACAGTTTCCTTTTAATTCTTCAGAAACTTTGGATATATTCAGAGTCTCAGACAGAACTGCTCTTTTATGCCTCTACTCTTTTAATAGTAGAATAGCCGTGGTTATTGGTGGTCTCAAACAGCCAACAACAATGATTTTGACCGTACACATTCTGGGAATAAATTAAAAAAGAAAGATCAAACTGCGTAATTTATTGAATCAGATTTAAGTGTGACACTTCCTTAATATTGATAGCAACTATTCTCTAAAAAAATTTGTTTTTATTACTTTTAGTTGAAAACTTACTCTTAATTTACCACTTTGCATTTGCAAATTTTTTTCATCATTTGTTCATGGCATATGTGACACAATTGACCAAATCATAGGCTGTGCACTTGCCACACGCCATGCTGTTGCATTCATTACAGCATTTCATAGTTTTAGTTTTGCTTTCAGTTCGCAGTAAAATGACACTGTTTCCGTTTCAGAGATTTCTTGCTGGTTCTTTTTGATTTTTGTTCAGATGCACTTTTCCTGGCTCTTCTTTTAGTTCTACGTCTACAGCCAACCAGAACTTGATCTTAAATTTATGTGGCTTTTTGAGCATTAACTGTGTAAACCTGCAACGAGCTTTTGTTGGAATGGGTTAAACATCTATTGTGATATTTGCCCCAGGTTTTTAGAAAAATATGCAGTTGTCCATAAACCTATTCCACACATCTGAAACTAAGTTAGTTTGGAAACGGACTGACCTGGTGTTGCGGGCATCAAAGTCAAAAATCGTAGGATCTCTCCAAAGCTATTTCTAGCCATAGTCTCTGGAAAAAATGGCAGCCTCCATTGCTTTTCAAAAAATTGTCTAAAAGAAGATTCTTTCCTTCGTATGCTGCCCGTACATAAAGCAATGCCATAAAGCCAAAAGCCCAAAACCTGACACGCTCCAATCTTCATTACGGAGTAGTCTTCGATCTTCCTTATTTCTACAGTAGTGTTGAGGGAAAATTATGTCACTGTCTAGCAGTAATCAAAAGCTAACCGAAGGTGAATCTGGCATTGGTCGGTTAGGTCTAGACAGACGCAATTGTTCTGTACGTACATTGTGTGTAGCACGTTTTCCTATTCATTCCGAACCAGAACGTATAAACACACATTTTGTTCCGTCATTTGCTGTCTCTTCCACTGCCGTTAAATCGGATATGCTTAAATTCGAACTAACCGGAAGCTGATCCCTGTTAGACGTTACAGGAAGAGTAGTAGCATCACTTGTGGCAAAACAATGAGCTGCATTTTCTATCTCATCTTCACTCAACAGCTCTTCTTCCGAAGCCGATAAATCCCAGTCAGAATCATTCTATTAGTCATCAGCGTCACTTTCTCCTGAATCTTTTACTTCGAGAAAATTTAGCGTAGCTAGCACTTGCGCTCTTCTAAACTTTTTTGGCCACTAACCAGACATTATTTTTGAAACTATTATCAGCTATAGTGACCACAAAGCAAACATAAAATAACCAATGTGTAGTGGTGAAATTCTGCTGGTTTGCCTCACTCTTCTACTCACGGACAATGTGATGATTTTCGCAGTTTACTTTCCCACCAAAGTTAACATTGTATTGTTCTCAATAAAAGTTGCTTTTCACAGCTAAACACAACACAATATTGATTGCAGACCATTTTGTAAATTAGAGATATCGTACCTTTGTACATTTTCACTACTTTTAACAGTCACAAAAAGATCTTTCATACTGCTTTTTTTTGTAGCGGTCAACTTGACCGCTTTGGGCTGTTTGTGATAATCTGTCCAAAAAGAATAAGTGAGTGGAGATTTTAACTTGTAATTTTTATAGATTATGCAGAAACAATACTTCGGAAAAGTCCAGAAATTTTATGACGATTCAATATGTATAAGCAAAAATATAAGACTTTGAAAACGTAAAACGATTAAATTGACCGCTTTGGCTGTTCTAGCTCTAATACAGTGTTTCTCAACCATTGTGTCATTGCGTACCCCTTGAAAAGAATTATTTGTTCCACATACCCCCTTGCATTGTCATTTAATTTATAACTTTCAAAACACGAGACACAAATTAGTTTTCAAACGAATTCCTTATTCAAAAAACATCATTTATTGGTTAATGTTAATCTATCAATTCTTGGTGGCAAAGAAGCAACAGCTGTAATCAAGCTGTTTTCAAGAGACAATCTGTTTCTTTGTTTAGTTTTGATAGTAGCCTTTGCTGAAAACGTAACTTCGCATAAATAAGTGGATGCAAAAGGTAGCAAGTGTTCCAGAGCCTCATTTCCAAGTTAGGGTGCTCCTGTTTGACAAATGTTCAAGATTCGGTCAACAAAACACCGCTAAGTAAGCCGCGGTCCGTTGATATTTCTAAAAGTATTTCTTGCAAGTTAAGTGGCAGTGCGGCCAAGTTTTCTTCTGGAACAGAAAATTGGTCTCTCCCTCAATCTAGTTGCTTTTCGATTTGAATAATATCAGGAAAGTATTGATGAAAGTTTTGACATAGACTTGTTAAATGATCATCTATCATTGCTTTTATCATTTCTATTTCTACTTTTTCCGTGAAAATGAACTTCTGCAATTGGGTAAAGCATGTAAAGTCTGTTTTTAGCACGTTTTCTTCCAGAGATCAATTTTTTTCACGAACCCCATTATCTTATCATGCAAGGTGAGAATGTTGGCTCCTTTTCCTTGAAGGCCAACGTTTAGATCAACGAGCTTATCGAAAATTTCTGCAAGATAGCACAGCTCGCGAGCCAACCGACATTTTCAAAAATTCACTATAAAGAAAGTTGTGTTCCTGCAATACATGCCAACTTCGGTGCGGAATTTAAAGGGCCTGATCAGAATTCTTCCTCTGGAAAGCCAGCACACTTCCGTGTTTAGCAGCAGTTGTGTATGTTCGGCTTCCATTTTTTTACAAAGAAGGCAAAACAGACAGGGGTTAAATGGTTGAGATTTGATGAAGCTGATGATCTTCATGCTACAGTTCAAAACGTCATGTAGTTGGGAACTCATTCTTTTTGATGCCAAGGCCTCTCTGTGCATAATACAACGAGTCCATTTAACGTTAGGATTTTTTTCTTTAGCAAGGGTAACAAACCCTTTAATGGTGCTGATCATAAAAGCAGAAGCATCGGTGCATATGCTGCTACAACGTGTCCAGTTCAGACTTTTCTCCGCGAAGACAGCATCTACGACGTTGAAAATATCTTTTCCAGTCGATCTCCCATGCATGCTTTTGCAGAACAATATGTGCTCAGCTATGTCATCAGCATCGCGGTATCTCACAAAACCAACCAGCTGTGCACTTCCACTTACGTCGATTGACACGTCTGATTGTAATGCAAATGAGCCTGTAAGCTTTGCAACAACTTGATCTACAATGTCCGTTGCCATGACATCTACTCTGCGACAGATAGTGCCATTAGACAATGGGACTGCGTTAAACTTATCTGCAGCGGTTTTCTCAATCATGGTCTCTGCTAGCACTTTTGCAGCAGTTCTTCAACAATTGTAAAAGGCTGTTTAGCCTTTGCTACTAGTAGAGATACAGCATAAGAAGCTTGTAGTGCTCTCTCTGAAAATGTAACTTTTCGAATCACATCTTGCGAGGATCGAAGTTCCGAAAATTTTTTTTGAAAAAACTAGAAGGCTTACCTACACGACAAGCATGTTTTGTGGTCAAATGCCGCTGCAGGTGCGACGGTTTCATGGAGTTGTTTGACATTGTATCACCGCAGAAAAAAACCACTGCCTTGGGTGGCTTAGAGTCGGTGCATGTGAATCCCATTAAATGCATACGAATCTTTGTACTGGCGATATTTGACTGCAAACTGTATTTTTGCATTCTTGTTTAACCGCCTTTGAGAATCAGAAGCACCAACTTCGCTGGTAGAACGTTTTAACCACGATTCCATTATATGCAATACAAGCTTTAAATTTAAAATGATTTATAAAGTTTATACTTATAAACTTAAATATAAAATTTATATTATAAATTTTTAAAGTTTATAACCTCTACTTCCTTGGCTGTTGTCAATTTAAGTTTACTAAATCTGAACACTCCACAGCTCACCAAGAATCACATATCTGTTTAGAATTAGATAGATTGGGTATTGTGACGTCACAACTTGTGACCGTTCATGAAATTTGCCATTGCAATCAATTTAATAGTATGCAATTTGGTATGTGAGAGTAATGTCTTTTATCATTTGTACTCGCGTACCCCTTGCTCGACCCTCACGTACCCCCATTTGAGAACCACTGCTCTAATACATACTCAAGGCAATGATGCAACAAATCAAGTCAAAATTTTGGCCCAAGAAAATTAGACGGGAAAGGGTAGTTTGAAGAAAGAGTTATAAACCTCTTGCGTCGCATTTTATCCAGTATCCAACTGGAATGCAATTTGACTCCAGAAAAGATAAAACCTATTGTCAAGAAGAACTGATTGGCACCAGCATAAAATGCTGGAGAACGATTTCTGAAGAGAACATCAACTTAATTATGGAACCTGGGTGACACTATTTATCCCATGTAGTGCCTGCCCCTAGAAATGCCAAGGATATTAGCTAATCTGTTATCAGGTGTTTGGAAGTTAATTAAAATATTTATCTATCAAATTTAGCAGCTATTAAGGGCAATTCAACTGCAGACAACACCGGCAAGAAGGCAGATATGATTCTGTTACATAAAATAAAATTTATAAAGCAGCTTCAATGGATGTTATGCATTTTACATTTAAATGAACTTCCATTGCGGCATTTATTTTGCTGCTTGGATAATGGAACCAGCAAATCTCGATCTTTTTCAGCGCAATTGTTAAAGCCTTAATGACTTCCGAAAAGCTTTCATTAATTACACTTGAACCAATTGAACCAGCGAACATTTATGTTTTGTTGATGCATCATTGTTCTGAGCACATAGGAGATTTTTTACGAAGATCTACTTTGCTGTTACAAGCCGAGATTTCCCCGAAAGTTTTGGATACATATCACATGCAAAGTAGTTGACCACAACCAACCGAATTCTTCGCCTTTAAGCAAGCACACCTGAAACCTGGAATACGCTATAAGTGCGTGCGGTGTTTAGTATTAAACTACATGTAAATATTCTAATGTGGTTTTATGTTAAAATAAAACCAGCTATTGCAAATGCTGCAATGCACTTTTAGAAATGATTAAACACAGCAGATATTTTCCCGGAGAAATAAGAATGCCGTTATCTACCGAAATGCTTGCTATGAACATTAGAAGCATATATTAATTGCCTTGATTAACGATCGAAGACAACATGTGCGGGAGTTAAGATTTCAAAGGCTTTTAAGAGCCTGTGAGATCTTCGGCAAAGAGTTTCCTAGGCGGTATTCAGTTTCCGCATATCTTAATGCATCAGAATATACATAACCTCTTGACTGGCAGGACAGTTCAATTCAGTTTATTTTTTTGGTTCGTCTATAAAGACGCGCATGCAATACAATATTGCAATGAAATTTGAAGACAGGCATACAAAAACAAAAGTATTTACAGACCAGGAGATACCGAAAAAAAAACACCAGGTTGTCAAGTCAGGTATCTCCTGAGAACATGTTACATAAGCAGACATGTTCAATTTCCAGAGGTAATAACAGATTGAAAAAGAGAAAAAAAGGGAAAAAAAGTACAAAAACAAACAAAGGAAATATTTATTGGATGGAACCAAAATTCTTTTCGAGCATATAAAAAGACAGTTTCAGTGACAACAAACAATGATTCAAAGACACAACATAATAATATAAACCTGGCCATAAAAGGTACGATCCGAATCAGGAGACTTAAGATAAAATAAAGAGCAAGCTTTAATCATCGAATTTTTCTAGAAGTTTTCTTTTTAAATGTTTTTTAAAGGAAAGCCAGCCAAGACTTTTTAAATCAGGGTCTAGTTTAGACCAAAGCTTAACTCCTGCAAATGACAGCATTTTGTGACCGTAGCAAGTATTTACTCGGGGTAAGTGGAATTTATTGCAAGTATGTCTAGTGTAATGTTTATGTACAGACTTGAGATTTATAAAGTCGTTATTAGGACAACAGTCTCAAACCAACAAAACCACCTGTCGCAAGACACTTGCGGACAAAAATGTTAAATTACGTATCTCTCGTGACACGAAACTTCCTCAAGATACATTTTAGTTCCCATGCCATTTACCAGCTGTGGAAAAGCGCGTGAAGGTAGTGACGGAGGCATCTCTGACTGTTTGCAAATAGTTAAACCGTGATGACTAGATCAGATCGAAACTTGAATTCAGAAGAAAATTGACAAAGTTAATTCTAAAAAGGACTTTACAAGTTTGTTTTAGAGCTAAAAAGTTGCAAGTTTTGGCATATTCTGAAGCTTCAGCAATAATAAGCTATTTAAATTCTTAAAATAAAGCGTTTACAGACAAATGGTTCCTTATTTATGTGACATTTGCTGATAGTGTTGAAACTTCCAGTGCCAGCAGTAGGAGTTAAGGTGCCTGGTCATTCCATTGTAATTTAGGCTATTGCTTTAATACTGATTTTGCTATTGATTGGACTACTGCATTTAAATCTGCACATCCGATTCAGAAACCTAAGATATGCCATCCCTCCAGAAAATGCTTATAATCCCTTCACTACTCTAGTGCCGGTACTGGCTGTAGCTGCTCATAATAGTGTTCTTATTATTATTTCCATTTATTGAAATGTACGAGACATGATTTCGGTACAAAAACGATGTAACTCTCAACTATGAAGTTTTACATCAGTTTTGAGATTTACAGTGGTAAAAGAAACTATCTGAGAATGAAAAAATTTGAATAAAATGCACAAAATACAAGCTATTCATTTTTGTGGCAATATAAAACATGATATTACTTTTATTAAATGAGTTAGCTTATTACATTATTCAACTTACAAATTGTAGCTATCAGCATAAAATGAAATATAAAAAACATGATCATATGGTATCAAAATTTTGATCATTTTTACAAAATATTGGTGTGTTTTCGAATTTTCAAGTGCTGTGCGGCAATTTTTATCAATTCCATAGAGCCCTGACATTTTCGATCCCTTAGTTTTGACTAAAAAGAAAAAGTTTTAGTGCGGTAAGAAATCGAAATTCAAAAATTTCTATTTTTCGATGCATCTTATCATGCAATTCTAATGAAGGAACCGCTGATGATCTTTGTCTACAATCCTTCTAGTTGTTTTAAATTTAGATAGACTAAAACTTTTGAGTCTAACCAAGTAAAAACTTTTTTTACAGGAAGTTCATATATTCATGGAATGGAATATTATTTTTCATCTACTTTTAACAGATTTTTTAATTTTTCACGAACAGAAGCAAATAGTGTGTATGGCTACAATGTTCCATGTGCTGTTTGCATGGCAGTAGGAAAAGTAACTCAGGTACAGCAGAATGTTTTTGTATTGCTTAACAACAATTTTTTGGGAAATATGGGATGAAAGTGTATTTGATAGTAGTGTTGATAAATTACAAATAGTTTTTAAACAGAATATATTTTTCATTCTAAAAGCCTTTCTACACAGAAGAAGAATAAAAATGCAGTGATAAATTATTGTTATTTTTTTTTTGAAAATTCATCTATTGACGTATTTTCAGCTTTGTTAGAAACGTCATTGACTGTTTTATGGTGCTTGATGTAGTTTTATAAAAAGTGTTGTCGGTACCTGCATTTGTTGCAAATAGATTATCGGCTGCTTTCTACCGGAGAGTATTGAGATAGTTTGGAGAAATGTGAGGTGAAAACACAAAGCAGTGCAATCGCAAGAGCTAATAACACAGTAATGGACTTCAGCAATGCTACCTCCACTTTTAAAGTTGAAATAATTGTTTTCAACAGCCAAATGTTCATGAACTTATTTAGAGACAAGTTTGCTAAATATCAACCAAGTTAACGCATCTGTTTTATTTTACTCATGTTGTGCCACTACTACAAAGGATAAGCCCTTCTATTTTAAAATTAAAAAAAATTACTCAAAATCATAGCAATCCAACGGTTAGTTTTTGCTGTCAAAATACTGCAAATAAACTGTACTGAAATTTAAACTATTTTGCTAATAACATTGACAAATTTTGAAGCAGCGTAACTCTAAAAGTGCACACCATCAATAAGATTTAGACTTTTAAGTAGTTTGCTATGCGTTGGTAATCAGAAAAAACCAGGGGTACTACGCAATTCAAAAAGATTACCGGTGCTAAATATTGGTTGCTTCAGATTCTCACTCGTTTTCTCAGCTTTGATTTGATGTTTTTTGCCCTACTTGTTTCTTTATCGCAATTATCTCGACCTGCGGTTATGGATTAAGCAGCAGTACTGCGTTTACAGTCAACGTTATGCATGCATATATTCCAAAAGAACTACAGTGTATTGCAGAAAATCTCCAAAGTCTAGCTTGTTAGAATTTTTTGGTTTCAAATTGTTTTGCAGATAAATAGCAACTGTCTTCAACGTTTATATTTGCATTCACAAATAACAATTGTAGGTTTAGCATCAGCAATTAGCCCAGTTTTTTTTTAATTCAAAGTAAAATTTTAAGAATTCTGTCGCCACGTGTTGAACCTCTTTAACAAAACAGTTTGTTGTGGCTTTTATTCCATCGAGTTTTCAATATATTACTATTTATATATATACAGGGTGTTTCAAAAGTCATTCATAAATTTCATTTTTTCTTTTCTCTGCAGGTTTAACCCTAGTTTACTCAATTTTGGTCTGCAGCGATCCAACACATTTTCAGCTGTTTGTTTATGTGCTATTTTCTTTTCAAAATTATACGACATTTCTCCATTTTTCGTAAAATGCATGTGCATTAGTACTTTAATGTAAATCCAAAATCATTTTTCTACCCTTTGCATATTCTGAATGAGCAAGCATTTTTTGTCATGCATTCATAAATTTTTGCCAAGAAATAGCAATGATTCTAGCTAATCCGATTCATCGTGAAGTTGCGTTGTTTGTTTTCGTATTTTGTATACATTGAAAAAAAATCCAATCTCTCATATACAATGAACATCATATTGCACAGCAAAGAACTTTATTATATTCAGTTACAAATTTGAATTACATTTGTGAAATTAGTTGTGGTATTCGAGATACAAGCGTTGAAATTTTGTTGTACTGCTGCAGTGCAACGTTGGGTAGGGTATCCAAAAAAATGTCTTGAGCTTTTTAAGGTTAAGGCGTTGGGTGTTAATTTTGGGCTACTGCCTCTTTCAGCAACTGAGAATTGTTAGCAGAAACTTAAGGTTTTGCATTGTTTTCTTGAAATGCCATGCTTATTTTAGAACCGAGATGAAAAATCGCTGCATGGATGGAGGTGCTCCAATATTTGACTACAGTGTAGCAACAATTTCGGGTGCTGTACGGAGCTCATTATGCACCAGACCTAAATACAAGTTTTAACACCCACACGAAGTTTATGAAGACTGCATGTGTGATATATAGATTCCGTTCAGGAAGACTCCGATCTGGGAAGAGTGAGGAGAGTGTTGCAACTGTGAGGGAAGCTTTTGATCTCAGTCAAAGAAACTGCATCTAAAGAGCATCTTCAGAATTGAATATCAGCGCTATTTCTCGCCAGAGGATCTTGAAGTGTGAGCTCCAGCTCTTTCGCTACAAAATCCAGGTTTTCCAAAATCTTGAGTTTTGAGATACTCTTATGAAAAAATTGACAAACATTGTTTCTATACCAGTAAGCTTACTATAAAGTCGGCTGATACAAAGAGGTTGATTGGATACCTGTTTTTTAACTTGTTTGCAACCGTTTTAGGGCTACCAGACGTTTGCTTTCTGAAGGACATGTTTTCCTGATCCCGCAAGTGTGGCGGTCTAAGCTATGCTTTATTAAAAGCCTCTAGCCTCTTGTCGGTCACCAACTGCACTGAAGAGACCTGATAGGTCGAAACAGTGTCACTGTCTGCAGTTTTGCTATGTGCATCGCTAGCCTCTTGCATTACTATACAAAAAAGAAAATTGTCTACCAAAAACATTAAAACACGACCAAACGTCCTTTATTTTGCTACTGGATCTGGAGCACTACTTTTAGTGCTTTTTTATTATTTATTGCCAATATTTATAGTATTGACAATAATATCAAAAACCTCTTTTTGTGTTTATTATCTCATATGTTCAAAAAAGGTTACGTTTTGGTTGTTTTATTCATATTTTTTTTGTTATCAATCCGCATTAAAGTAATTATTCATTTACATCTCCACTCAGATTGGAAGAGCGCATATCAGCTATGTAACACTGACATTTACCCGGTTATTGACCTTTTCAGTATGTTTGATACACTTCCTGTTTCCTTGGCAAAGCAGAAAGGTCATTTTCTGCGCCACGTCTTCTCAGATCGGATTTTTTTGGATTTTTACTTTAACCTAATCAAGACTGCATGGCCTTAGTTTGATATATATATACGATCTATATATATACATATACACAGTGGCATCGCCATTGGCACCAGTAATTTTGTCACCGAATTTGCTGGTAAGCGCAAAAAAATCGATGTATGATGAAAGCCTTCTTGAGAGCTTTTTGCGATGTTCAGAGTGCTGATGTGTTATGATTACTCTATAGAACAGAGCTACTCAACTGGCTGACCGCGGTCCGAATCCGGGCCTTTCGAGTATTAAAACTGGACCTCAAGCTCCAGGATGAGAAACAGTAGGTGCTGTCAAGGGTTGCAAAAAAGCCCATACCCATTTTACCAAACCTTGTTAAATTGTTCGCAGTACTAAGCTATTTTCCAACGAAATAGCAAAAATTTTCCAGTCTTCGGTGCAACTGCACATCCTTAGCATTGGCTAACAGCACTATTTAGGCCGGGCTTTTTTTTGCTTTCTATGTCTGGCGAAGGGGGGGGGGGGTCGATTCGACTCGACATTTTGGCAGCTAATAACTTTTAAACCGCTTACAATAGCGATTCCGTATTTGCTCAGATAGATGCAGAATTTATTTTTCAAGCTAATTATACACTTTTGGTTATGATCAGATTAATAGCGTTATTTGCAAGTTATTGCAAGTTATTGCAAATTAAATGTACAGCATTAGTTTTTACATTTTTGACTTAATTTAAAATAAAGAAACAGCCGACGAATTTTCTTTTTACATAGTGTTTACTATTCGACGTTGTGGTTTTGCAATCGCCTAAGCGGATTTTGTCAATGTCAGCTACCAGGTAGAAAGTTCAACAACTTATCATCAATTTGCCATTTTGCTTTTTACAGAAAGTTAACAGCCATGATGTTTGTAAAACATTTCTTATGTTGAACTACTCGGCGTATGCCATATCTCCAGCTAGATTTTTGAAAATTGAATTGACTGTTTGTAAATGTAAAACAGGGTGTGAAATAGCATTTCAACGACAAAAATTTCATAGGTTTATGAAATTATTACTATTTTCATTTAGACAAAAAATGCAAGCTATGCTTGTTCATCGCGGATAAATGTTTTTATTGATCAAGACATAAATCTTATTCAAATTAAGGAATGCTCTCGAATCATATAGGGCGTCCCAAAAAGAATGTAACACTTTTACATTGCAATTAATTTTTTATTTTAGATTGAAATGAATAGTATTTTTGCCAATAGATAGAGTACGTTAGGGAAATTTTTTCTGGAAAAAATGAAGTCATAATTCTTACTTTGAAGTCCAATTCAGTTATTTTTGCTTTCAGCACTGATCTCTGCAGTGAATGAAATGTTCGATGTGTCCTTCATTTCGATTCATGTAGGCATTTAGCCTGACAGCAAAGTTTTCAACGATCCGTTGGCACATCTCGTTTGGGATTCTCCTGATAAACTGTGTGATCTCAGCCTTTAGTTCCTGAACAGTTTGGGGATTTATTTTGTAAACATTTTCTTTGGCATAGCCCCACAAAAAAAAGTCCAAAGGGTTGAGATCAGGTGAGTGAGGAGTCCAAATGTGTTCCGTATTGAATGAAATTAAACGGTTTTCAAATTTTTGCCGATAAACTTGTGTGCAGACTTAGACGATTAGAATTTTTTTAGCATTTTCAAATTAAATTAAACTTGGAATTAGAGCACTAATAATTTTCTCAAATTAGGGTACAATAAAATTAGAACTTATCTGATTATCACAAATTAAGCCAAATCGGAATTAGAATTAGAGCTTTCCAGTTTTTCTGAAATTAGTTTGAAATTTTAATTATCAAGCGAGTTTTGATGCCATTTGAACATCTTCGCAAAACCACTTTGTATTTGGGACATTTCTATAACTTTTTCATTTTTTGCCACCAAATCATTTTGAAGACCTTTTTTCTTTTTGGAGATCACCTAATTTCGATTTTGATTTTTGGCCAAACTTTTCGCAAATAATAAAAAAAGGTTCTTGTCATTTTTCAGATTCGACTCTTCGGTCAGAAACTTCTTTAAAATTAGATTAGATATGAAATTAGGGATTTTTTAAACTACACTAGAATAAGAGACATTTAGTGTTTTTCAAATCAGAATTAGCGACTTTTTGCTGTAATTTACCGAATTAACCAGCTAGAATTAATCAGTTGTCCAAGTATGCGTATGTGATGAGTTGCATAAAAAAGTACTCAAGCAAACTTAATTTTTGGATTTGCTATGAAAACCTGTGATATCGAATGATTATAAACTTTGATTTTTTTTAATAGCAAGTTTGTCCTACAACGATATGTCTATATAGCTTATCTTTTATCCCTCTCACCATGATAACACCAATACGGCAGTTTTGTTTCCTTCTGGTATTTATGATATTTATACGGTCCTTACAATTTTGTATTCCACGGGGATCAATTATAATGTCACCAATTTGAGCTTTATCTTCGTTACTAGTGCTTTGAGGCGTTAGTGAATTTAGAGCTATTAATTAAAAAATCTCTTGCAATTAACAGAATACATTAAAAATGTGAAATAAAATGGGCTATTTCTGGATTAGCTAGTGTATTGCAGTCATGCTGTTTCTGCTGATAATTTATCGTCTAATATGAAAATACGGGAACACTACATTAAATTTACGGGTAATATCAACAAAACATATATCATCGACAACAGCTGCAATACACTTGTATGCTTCAAAAACAACTGCGGCAGTGCAATTGTTTCCGTAAGTGTAAGCCTAACAACAGTTTAGTCTAGCAAGGAAAAATCTCAAGTGCAAATAAGACGCTTACTGCACAAAGGCTTTGCACATTTTTGGCCCTGGCTCAATTGCTTAGAAATTTTGTTTTTCTTTTCTTTTGATTGTTTTCCTTTAATCTTACCGATACATGCATCGTATCGCCTTCGTTTTTGACTTTGATGAGGAAAAAAGCCACTTGATGTTTTTACATGTTTGGAGGACATTTTTTTCCCCAGCACTATCCCTCAATTTTGCAAACCACAGAAGACTTTATGCCAATTAAACTTGGTTGTTCTATGTGTGGGCGAATCAAAGACATAGCTAGATTAAATCCGAAATCTACAGATTTTATGTTTTGAGGCTGCAGATCATTGTTCATTGCATATATCGTGCCAGCGTTCACTCGACATGTGTTCAAAACGTATCAAAATGCATTCATAGTCCAGCGCTTTGATTTTGATGTACAGCTGTAGAGACCCATTTTTTGGTCGATGATGTCTGTTTCGCCTTTTGAAAAGTCGTATAGTTTGTAAATAGCGGGCTTGCTTTTGTTGTCATCTTTTGTAGTTGCAAGAAGCGGTGGCACTGTTCACAATAATAAAGCATTTTGCTTTACTAAAATTTTTGTTTTTACCACATACTAGTGCAGATTTAATATGCCGTTATTCTTTTCCCAATAAATCTCGTATGAGTTTGTTTCTCGGTCTTTGATTTCTCTAATTTCGGCTGGAATTGCTTTTCTATTTGATTGTAAAGTTCCTACAGAAGTTATTCCGCGGTCAAGCAGTCACTGCGCCATTGGTATTGAAGTATTCAATCTGTCATATAATGCGTTTCTTGCCACTAAATTTGTATGGCATTCCAAATTTTGAATTAGGTACTTTACTGTTTGTGACGTCCCAGGAGTGTAGTAAGATGTCGGCTCTGCTTTTGGCTTATCAGAATACACAGCAGTTGAATAGGTAAATTAATAGCGAAAAACATTAATTGATTTATACAGCATTCTATGCTTGGCTGGTTTGCTCGGATTAAATTGTTTGAAAATGATTTGCGTTCTCGTAGGATAAAAAGTATCATCCAGCGACAAATAATCATTAGGAACTAGAAATTTCCCACAGTTTTTGCTAGATTCTTCAAAAATTTTGCCAAAAGCTACAAATCTATCGTATTGCTAAGGAATAGGACGCGTTGTATGATCATCAAGTGATATGTGGGCAATCAAAAATTTAAATCTATTCCCTGACTTAGCTGCACTAACAACTGGATTGCCAAATATTTCATGAAACATCGCATTAGTGCTTTGATGTGCTTTCTTAGTAAGCCTCGCATGTAAATCATTTCAATCAGTACCAATACTTTCGAAGGTGGTTCTGATCCCTAACATAAAAGATCTTTTTATTTTTCACACCCCATTCTTCGGTCAGGAAATTTTTCGAAATGAGATTAGAATTGCAATTAGGAATTTTTCAAATTAGATTAGAATTAGAGACTTAGTTTTTCAAATTAGATTAGAATTAGCGACTTTTGGCTGCAATTCACCGTATCAGCCAACTAGATTTACGCATATTTTTGTCCAAGTCTGCGTGTGTATGTGATGAATCATATGAAAAAAGTCCTCAAGCAAATTTTAGTTATGGATTTGCTACACAAAGCCTCGTGTATCAAACGATTGTAAACTTTAATTTGTTTTATCATCAAGTTTGTGCTACAACAATAGACCTAGGTAGCCTATATTTTATCCTCTCCCCCATAATAACCCCAATACGGCAGTTTTGTTTCCATCTGCAGGTGTCATGTGATATTTATACGGTTCTTACAATTTTATAGTCACCGAAAGCTAAAGTGGCTAAGTTTTTAATGTCGTCGTTTTTTCATCAGATACCTCATTCAAAATTTTACTTAACACTTCTTTAGGTCATACATTGACATGGGCTATTTTTTACTACTTTTGTTTGCGATATTTATATGCCTGAAGGAAGAAAATTATTCGTTAAATATCATATAATCATCACTATCTTATACACCGGCAGCATATTTAAATTTTAATGGAAACGAGCAATTTGAACATTTCAAACATGGAACTAAAATGTAGTGGCTGCATTCCAAATGTCATAAGAAACTTTTGATTTCTTAACTATTCATGTATTGAAGTAAAACAATTAGAAATTTAACTTTTCGAACGTAATATGAACGTAACATGAACGTAGTTTGGAGTAGGGGTGGGCAAACTACAAACCACGGTCCGCATGGGGCCCGCCAGAGCTTTTTGTGCGGTCCTCCAAGCTTATACAAACTTCCATGAATTCAATTCAATAAGAAAGGGTTGGCCGCACTTGCCGTACTGAAGAACCAAAAACGATAGAAGCCATCATTGAAAGAGCCGCTACGCAATTCTTAGTTTGAACTGACGCATTTTCCATCTAAATAAAGAGTGATGATCTTTGTTTTTGGACGCCATCATTATCAAAGCCCCGTAATACGTCTTTACAAGAAGTTATTGCAAGATTTTAAGCTATTGCAAGCTCTTGCATTGCATACAGCTATTACAAGATTTTACGCATTGGCCCTCGGCGAGTTTTTGAATGGTCGATGCGGCCCTCGGCTAACTCTTCAATGGTCAATGCTACCCTCCGACTAAAAAGTTTGCCCATTTCTGGTTTAGAAGAATGGAAATGACAAGATAATATTTGAGTCAGCATTCAATCTCATAATGTTGTGGTAGTTGACGCAAGCTGTAGTTTGAACTTGAAACGTCAGCTTCAATGCAATTCTGCTCGGCCGTGCAGCAGGAAACGTAATGCTTTTGTCAGAGGCGTCTTTATAAAAGTGGATAAATGAACACGGAAAAAAATCTTCATTTGCATTTCTAAGTGTGTAGATGTAGAATACAAACACATCGCTTTTGTCACGCGGTCAACAGAAAAATATTTTGGTGTTGGTCACAATCTCAGGAGACGTTTCGCAGTTCCTTCTCCCCTTAAAAAATTAAATTTTGTGATTCACGATTGGCTTCTTGCGTTTTGGATTTGTATTTGCTGATAAAATTCGGTATTCAATTAATTATTAATACTAACAGCTTACTCGTAAAGCAACGGAAATCAAGTTTTATAAAACTCCTAAATTAAATTTTGCTGTCTGTCGCCCCTGCGTCCCTTAGTCTACCACTACATATTTTCCATCCAATAAAAATTGCAAGTGCGCTCGTTGCTCTCCCACCAACCAATTCCCAATTTTAACTGGTAACAACATTACAAATCATTATGAAAAGCGTGAACTATATTATCACGCCGCCAAATTAATTTTCTGGCTTTGCGCTTGAAAACAATTCTTTTTGCTTTGTTGCATTTGTCAAGTATCAAAATTACGAAATTTTTTCTTGCATTACTTTATCGGTAGGTTATGGCTTAGCGTCAAGAAGGTATTATTTATTTAACTAAAAGTTACAAAATAGCCGTGTATCTGAAAACACTTTGATGTTTTTGGCTTGTCAAATTAAAAGTTGCTATTCACAGCGAGAAGGTTTTGAGAAAAAAAATTTCTGAGAAACCGTACAGTTTTACAGTCAGTGCGTCAGTTCAAACAAGCTCTGTGGTTTACGTAGCTCGTCACGGTTTTGCGTGTGCGCTCTTTCTCCTTTTTTTCTTTATTATATAAAAGCGATCGATGAAGAAATTTGCCCGAGTGGGTTTCGAAATTGCTATGTTTAAGTCAGAACTACAGTGAATATCTTTGTCAGTTTATAACCAACCAAAAGCCAGATAAATTTTAGGAAAAGTCAAAAAATTTCAAACATTGATCTCAAGCGGTGGCTAAGTTACAACAGTTTTAATTTGCTGTGAGTCAAATCGATCCCCCTCCTGGGCCTAATAAGGTTAACAGGACTAACAAACAACACGATCAGCAAAAAACAGGAAAAAATTTATTTCTAAAAAATTTCTTACAAGCTTTTTGAGCGGTTACCCTTGGGGCTTCAAGAATCTGTTTTTGACCCCCAACTTCCTGAAAAACAAGCTGACTTCAGGCCTAATCAATGTATAACCAATCAAGTGTTTAAACTAACCTGTGACGTTGAACACCGATTTGAAGAAATCAATAAATCAGGCATTGTATTGGCAGATCTTACCACTGCACACGACAGCCAACTGTATGGTACGAAGACACAACGCCCCACCACCGCCTTTGAATTTACTGTTACTTCAATAGACCAAGTATTCAGAACTGGCTAAAAATAAGAAATGCGCATTTTTCAAAAAACTGTCTGAATAAACTACACTAAGTTCATTTTATTTTTGATTTCGATTATTAGTGTAGAGTGTGTAGCTTAAGAGAAAATTTAAGTATTTTTTCTATTTACTGACAATGAGGGTTTCAGTTTTGTTATTGTAAGTCAAAAATTTTTCTGGACCTCTGGAAGTACTAATTCTATCCAACTGGACTCCTGTCAAAATTAGTTGAGTAGCTCTGCTATAGAATGCTAAAAAAACTGCTGCTTCAAGCGGTTGGTTGTTGTGACGTGAATCTTTTGGATATTTGAAAACTTAAAAACTGCTACTGATACGTTAAAAAACTGCGAAGAAAACACGCAACTTCGGCTTAGCATGTAGATCTGACTCAAGAAGAACAAGTTTACCAAACTTTGTGTAACCGGCATTGATTTATTGTTTGACCCCCATATATTTTTCACTAGCTACATCCCTGTTAGTGGCGTTGGTTCAGGCTGCTTGGCCGGCTTTGAACAAATCATAATTTTAAGAACACAAGTGATAAGATGGTACCAATGGGGTCATCGCAACTATTCCCCAGATCCCGATTGTTATACAAAAACTTTGAATCGAGACAGGTATCTATAATTTTACAAAATCAATTCGTTTTTAAAAATAAGTATAATAGAACAAACGTAAAGTTGGAAATGGGCACCATGATGCCTTTTACGATTACAACTATTAGTTACCTCATGGCATGCATAAGTTAAGACTTAGTGCAAGGCACAGGTGAAAATAGTAAAGAGTAAAAAAATATAAAAAACATTAGCATGACTAATGTCTCCAGTCCTGAAATTTCTGATGCTCCTTATGCATTATGCACCCAAGGAAATCACTAGTTGTAAGTGTACTTGGTTATCTTATCATCTACAACACAAAATAAAGGCGTCGCAGTCAAACACTTGATGTTAAGTCAAATAGCAATGCAGGTCAGTCAGTAAAAATATATTTAAACTAAAGCTACACAATAAAATTTTTATTCCAAAGTGTGGATATCCCATTGAATTAATAAGATATTTAAAATTGAGACATTTAGTTTATTCCCTCTATGAATAGACTTTTTTTTCAACAAAATAATCGTGAAAGTTTATTCTACAATGATTTTTTCTTTTCCTTCTAAATGCTACTACAGCGTTTTCACATTTAAAAATAATTTCTTTGAACTGTAGCAGATTTGTTACAATCTGCAAAAATGTACAACTTATGTTTTTTAAACCTTTGAAGGCAATTTTTGGAATCATTACGGATTTGTTATAGATGTTCATATGGGGTTGAGACATTCCATACTTTTTGTGGAATATGGGTGATTTATAAACAACTTGTTTTTTGATCTCACAAAACAGCTTTCAACGGCGTTTCTGCGGTCAGTATTTTTTTAAGGAAATGACAAAACAACTTTTACAATCAATCGTCTTTTGTTACGTCATCTTAAACCACAAAGAAATGAAATTGTTGAAATTTAGTGACGCGGGTGCAGGCACTTTTAACCACAAAAGCGTTTTCCTTCATGAAGAGACGCGAATTTAGAAACAAAATTTTTCTGTTTGACATCGTCGTAACGTCACAAACATTGTTATGACGCCAACCGGGGGAGGTGAATGATCTTTCCAAGTTGTATTTATGTCTTTGGAAGTTAGATGAAAATCAAAGAGTATGGTGACAAACGGCATGACAGGCCGTTCAAAAACTTGATCTAAAAGAAAACAAAGCAATCATGTATGTTTGGACACAAACTTGGGCAAATTTTATGCTTTTAACCCCTATCAGGACGCTAATAATCGCATACGTAGAAGGACGATAGACTACATTTTGTAGTCATGGCCTAACATGTGGCTTTAAGATGTAAATTTATTTTCGCGATGATAGTTTATGCTTCATTGCAGATTGGTACTTAATTCCTCAATAGAAATGAATGAAAAACGGCATTTTGTTCAAGAAATATGTGGTTACTAACAATGTCTCTAAAAGATAAACTTATTTTGCAGATACAGCTAAAAAGTGAAAATGCAGGCTTGCTGCCTGCGTCTAGCTGGTGCAGCCCTATAATAGAGGATGGGTAACTTGTTCTTTGTACTCATTCACTAAAAATAATAATCAGAAGCCACAAACGAATGTAGGCTAAAGAATACAACTTGATCATTTTTAACGTCAATTTAGCAGCAAAAAGAAATTAACGAAGCACAACGTTGCATCTGCATGATAAAACGCATTGTTGAATATTGAAACATACAAAACTATACAGTCTTGCGCATAACTCATCAGAAAACACAAAACAAAGTACAGTAATTTTAATACACAGGCCACAAAAGTTCCTTTCGTTTAGAAGAAGAAAGATGTCTTTCTTCAATCATCTGCACAATGATGACATTTACAAATTTTCAAAACTACGGAATGTTGTGGGCAAACCGACTTTTTGCACAAACTGCATTGCCTTCTAGAGTTCCTTTTGCACACTGTACATTTCTTTGGCAGATTCGGTGCTGTAAAAACTTGCGAGTTGTTTCCTCTTGCAGCTGGTGACAAAATTCCCATTGCAGCTGCTGCCTCGTGAACTGATCGTCGTGTTCTCGTCTTGGTAAGCCTCGCTTGTATGGCAGGTGTAGCTAGTTGCAATGTTAGGTTGGTAAGAAATTCTTTCCGATCGCTTTGGTACCCACATTTTTTCAGGATAACGTAGGCATTGAGTGCAGCTGCATCCAACATGTCGTAAAAAAACAAAAGGGGCCAGCGCACAGTTTTTCGTCGACAAGAGAATGCTTCTATGCTTTGGTCAAACCTATCCACACCACCTTTTCTTTCATTATAATCCAAGATCAAGTGGGGTTTTTTACTTTCATCACTGGCCACTGATGGTTCGGTGTGGGTGGAGCTAAGTAGCATTACTGGTTGTTTGTTTCGCTTGGCTTGGTAAGCAACCAAGCATATTCCATCAGAGTGATTGAACACAAATTGGCTGCTATATAATTCGGTCTTTTGTCTCAATGTTAGTGGAATTTCCCGACGATGTCTCCGTACGGTACCCAAAATCGTTAAATTTTCTTGAAGCAATTGTTGTGTAAGACTGTAACTCGTGAAATAGTTGTCAGTGCAAACATCCCTTCCAGTCCCGTACCAAGGTTCCAAAAGTTTCATCACAACATCTTGAGCCAAATTATGATGAACGCGATTACCCTCCTTACCACCGTATGCAATTGCATTCAATCCATAGCCAGTGTTAGATTCACAAGCCCAAAAAATCTTTATACCATACTTCCGTGGCTTAGAAGGCATGTATGTGCGTCCAGGAATTTTTCCTCGATAGCCAACCAGCTGTTCATCGACAGTAATACATTCTCCTGGAATATAAACACGCCTTGCATTTCCAAGAAAAATATTCCATATTTCGGATACAGCTGCAAACTTATCTATCCGCTTTCGTTCATCACGTGTGTGACAGTTATCAAAACGAAGACACCGCAATAAAAGCTTAAAACGATTCAAGGACATCACAGTACGATAAAAGGGTCTGCTATCACTTGGTTGCCATAGACCTTGCAGATCTGAAAAATTATCTCTGGCACGTCCAGCTCTCAAAATCAGAGCCAGTCCTGCTTTTAACTCCTCCATCAAAAAATTTATTGTTGGATAACGTACGTGAAGGCTCCTTCGTATTTCTCGCAGTTTCCTGTTCGTATGCATGAGAATTGTACGCAATATTTCTTCACTGATCAAAGCTTCAAAACTTTCCACCTCACTCCGAGGGTTAAGAATTGCTCTTGGAGTCTCCGTTAGCACATTTCTTCGTCGTCTTCTTGATGGAATCGGACGAGATGTGTACGAAATACCACTTGGACTTAGAAATTGATTATTATCATCTTGATCGTTTTCTTCTTCACTGTTTACTGATTCTTCATCATCATCTGAACTATCACTTCCTCTTTCAACGAACACTTCAACATCACCTTCATCATCAGCAATTACACCAACTTCTTCCTCGTTATCTGACGGATCCCGTAGACTGTCGGCAGTTTCGATCAAATCGTCTTCATCCTCATCACCATCATTATATAAATCATCTTCTGTGATGCCCAAATTAGCACAAAGTTCACTAAACATTACTGGTTTATCCATACTGTACCATACAGCGTTCACAGGCCTATTACTAAGAACAATTACACTGTAAAAATAATAATGATGCACTAATTTAGATTCTCAGACGATCACTAATAAAAGAAATATCGTGGGTAAGGCACCAAAACTGGCGAGGTTTAATCTACAGTATGTGTTTGAGTAAGGAAATAACAATTGTTCGAGTAAAAAAGTTAATAACCATCGACCCACCTCAGTCACAGGGACAAAAACTGATGGAGCCTAGACTATTCTAAATTAGACCCCAAATTTGTGTGCAGCCCCTTTCACACCGAAGCTACCTGTACTTGCATATCGAATACATAACTTTATGTAACTATACGCCAACAGTACTTTGCGGCTTCAGTGAGAACGGGGCTGAAGAACTTTTCCTTCCACTTTGTGACGTCACTATCGCTGCTAGGAGAAGGTTTCATTACTTAGCCCCATAGCACTCATAGTGTACGTTCCTGCTATTCTACAAGGTATGATTTTGACCTTCCTTTTTATAGAATTGTTTAGAGATGAATTCACTGACCTTCAGTTAAAAAAACACGTCACATATACTGCTAAAATGCTGCAAGACGCAAATTGATTATAGCAATATTTGCTGCTAAAATTCTGAGAAACACAATTTAATTATAGTTGTTTTCGTAAAACAACCATGGTCTTAGCTTTTAGCCAAAATAAACACACCGATGTTGACAACTAAGCTTACTAACTCAACTGCATGAACAGCAACTGAATAAACAGTGTCTAGTTTTACCTAAGTATGTTTGGAGAGTGAAATTACACTTCTAAAATAGCGTTATGCATTGATTGTAATGGTAAATATGAATGACTACATTTTGTAGTCTATCGTCCTTCAACGTAACTTTTCTTGATTACTTCAAAATCAATGAAGCGTGAACAAAAATTTTTGCACACAGCAAACATCTCATAAAACCTTTCATCATAGTTGGAGAATGCCTGGATATCTAGAGAAGTATGGGTGTGGCGGGGTTTTAAATACCCCATGACTACAAAATGTAGTCAATCGTCCCTTTAAGGGTTAAAACGTTGACCTCCAAAAAAAACATATTCACGCTTGTTTGATGACTAAAAGTGACATGATTTTGACTTTTAAAGCATTTATCTCCCTCAATGCTATGCCTTCGCGACAAAATAAGATTGTGCTTATTTGTGTTCTAAAATTGATTGATGCTATGATTGTTTTTACTTAAACGTAAGCGCCCTCCGCCTTTTCATAAAAGAAATTGTTTCTAAATAAGCCACTGAATAGAACCACTGAGCTATTGCAAGTAGCTGACGTTTTGCAGTTATACGGAGACCCGGGCGTGGCCAATAAAATAAAGCAATAGATTTATACTATAGTGTTCCTGGCTACGTGTTGCTTGCCCAGATTTCAGCAAAGACGTTCTTAGAAACTGGAATTCCTCTTCATTGAAACAGCCTAAGATTTTAAAACGATTTGTTTGTTCATTTTATGAAGTGCATGGATGCATAAGTTTCGAAGTTATGGAGGAAGAGAAGCATTGGTATGAATGGATTTTTGTAAATAACCCATTTAATATTAGGACCTTTACTTACGACTTTTCTGTAATTGTATTCTTTTTTGTGCGACCAAAAGACTGTGGCTGTGAGCATATTTTTGGCCCTGGCACAAAATTAACCAAAAAAGAGCACAAACCCCAAATGGAGAACCCACAGTTAAGTTTTTACATATGCGGAGCCACCATTAGTAATGTGGAAATTAATAATAACATTTAAGCCGACTATGCTTGATGCGTAGTTGTGAGAACAGTAACAACAAGCAAAGCTTTTTTGATGTAGTGAATTCTCGTTTCAATTAAAAAATTATATGATGGGGTTGCACATAGCCACTATGTTTCTCCGAAGTTTTTACGGTCCCTAGCAACGTCTTATTGGCCTTGTTAGGAACATGTGCTTAGGAAGTGGACTTGCTCACTATTGAAAGATCCAATAACTTCACAAATTGCTTTCGTTTATTTCGCCACTAGCATGTAAGCAAAGCAGTAAGGTTGTAGAAAGAGAGGCACCATTAGTAATTGCTGTGTAATTTCCAAAAAAGGCTTTAGAATATTTGGTATATTACTTAACACTAGAATTACCCGGATATTTTTATACCTAGAATTACCACGGTGTCCTGTAGGGCACCATAAGTGATGTGGCATTTTTTCTGTGTAACTGCTGGTGCTTTAACCGTATTATGCATTTTACATGAAGGCAATTTCGAAAGAACACATGTGCATTCAATTTGTATTGTAGAAAACCGATTTCGAGCACTTTTTGTTTTCGATGATTGCACTCAGCAGCATCATCGTTGCCGCCACGCTGAACTACTAAAGTGTCTGAAATGTAAACATAAAAGACTTGCTGTTCGATATTACAACTGTTACTGATTAGAGAAACAACATTTGCCTGGACAAGAAAACAAGATAACCTCATAATAAGTCAGCTGCGACAGGCAGCTATTGATAACAAAAGAGATTTAAACTTGAAATTAAGGCTAGTAGGCCGATAGATAAGTTTACAATGCTCTTTGGTGTCCTATAGGACACCATGGTAATTCTAAGATGAAAAATTGAAAAAAAACGCAATAATTCCTTTAACAAATATCCTGAGAATTCGTACAACTCAGCAATATCAAGTAAAGTAAATTTGGTTAAAAGTCAAGGAATTTCAGAACGAAAGCTCACAACCCGAAGCGGGAATTGCAAATAAAGGAAGACCCGGTGCCCTATAGGACACCTAGGCAATTCTTGTGTTAAGACTTTTATTTTGCATGACCTAAACTCTCTGGCTGAGCGCTTATTGCGGGGTCCTGGCATAATCGCAGCTAGGGGAAGAGCAAACTAACCCAAAGTCAAGCACTTACAGTTACATTATTACAATAGGTTAGGTTATGATTTCAGAGCATAGTTTATCAGTCAGGATTACGAGCTAATAATGTTGATTATTTTTGTGATTCCTATAAGATTTCATGGGGGAATAGTCAATTTGTTAAACTTTGCTGTATTTTATCAATCAAGACTGGTAATACTCAAAAAAATCCTGCCACAAATTATTATTAAGACGTGTGAGGGAGAAGGGATTGAAACACACTCAAAAATGATGGTAGTGGCCAAATGGTAGTTGCTTTCACAATTACGGAATACGGATATAAATTATTTAGTGGTACTGGTAAGTATGTTTTGCGATTTGGTGTGGCCCCTTTCTAATCTATATTTGTGGTAATAAGTTCTTTGGCTGCACCATTGGTCTTGTTTTCCGCATTGCGACAAAGGCGTCAATGGCTTTTCCAAAATCAATCACTATGTTTTGGTAGAAGCTTATCAGCCAAGTTTTTTTTAAACAACTGTTCTCTCTAAATTCAGTTTCACAAATTGTTTGGCTATGGTTTATTCCGAATTTTTTCTTGAACTTGGGATTTTATTACAGTGCTGTATAGTATAGACATAAATACCTTAACAGGTAGCATATTATCAGCAACAGAAAAAATTCTTGCATCTACAACATATACAACAGTGTCGCCCGCAGAGCCCCCATCAATTATGTCGGAATTGAGAATGTCGGTTAAGCCGGCTTCACCTATGAGGCTCTTATGTGAACAGTTACCAAACATTGATATGTTTTCAGGACTTTGTGTGCTCCTTTTCCTAATACTGTTTCTGATTTCAAGGTCCTGGCTATGCTTTAGGCCTGTGTGTTCTGCTCATTGCTTACGTGACACCAGGCCTTGCGTTTCCCTTGGTTTGGAAGAAGGAAACACGTTTGTGATATCAAACCATTTCAAAGCAAAAGAGCAAAAATGTTATTTATGTGGTGCATTTTACACAGAGACCAATAATATTGTAAAGCAAAATACCAATAATATCTTTTACGTGGTTCGATTTGACACAGTGATGTTTTTTCTTGTTAGGTATGCTCAGAGGAGTTAAAAGAGTTTTTGCTTTTCTCAAAATGTTTGGGTTTGATTCCGGTATTAGCAAACAAAATAGAAAAATGTTTCCCCTAGGTATGGTGCGACTTTACCCCAGCAGGAAATGTTATCACCAGTGCCGATTTAACCCTATTTGGCCGGGGGGGGGGTCGATTCGACCCACAGCAAATTAAAACTGTTATAACTTAGCGACCGCTTGAGATCAATGTTTGAAATTTTTTGACTTTTCCTAAAATTTATCTGGCTTTTGGTTAGTTATAAACTGACAAAGATATTCACTGTAGTTTTGACTTAAACATAGCAATTTCGAAACCCACTCGGGCAAATTTCTTCATCGATTGCTTTTATATAATAAAGAAAAAAAGGAGAAAGAGCGCACACGCAAAACCGTGACGAGCTACGTAAACCGCAGAACTTGTTTGAAGTGACGCACTGACTGTAAAGCTGTACGGTTTCTCAGAAATCTTTCTTCTCAAAACCTTCTCCTGTGAATAGCAACTCTTAATTTGACAAGCCAAAAACATCAAAGTGCGTTCAGATACGCGGCTATGTTGTAACTTTTAGTTAAATAAATAATACCTTTTTGATGCTAGGCCTTAACCTATCGATAAAGTAATGCAAGAAAAAATGTCGTAATTTTGATACTTGACAAATGCAACAATGCAAAAAGAATTGTTTTCAAGCGTAAAAGCCAGAAAATTAATTTGGCGGCGTGATAATATAGTTCACGCTTTTCATAATGATTTGTAATGTTATTACCAATTAAAATTGGGAATTGGTTGGTGGAAGAGCAACGAGCGCACTTGCAATTTTTATTGGATGGAAAATATGCAGTGGTAGACTAAGGGACGCAGGGGCGACAGACAGCAAAATTTAATTTAGGAGTTTTATAAAGCTTGATTTCCGTTGCTTTACGAGTAAGCTGTTAGTACTTAATCAAAGACCGACTTTTATCAGCACATACAAATCCAAAACGCAAGAAGCCAATCGTGAATCACAAAATTAAATTTTTTTTAAGGGGAGAAGGAGCTGTGGAACATCTCCTGAGTTTGTGATCAACACCAAAATATTTTTCTCTTGCCCGCTTGACAAAAGCAATGTGTTTGTATTCTACATCTCTATACACTTTCGAAAGCAAATGAAGATTTTTTTCCGTGTTCATTTGTCCACTGTTATAAAGATGCCTCTGGTAAAAGCATTACCGGTACGTTTCCTGCTGCATGGCCGAGCAGAAAGGCAATTCCATTGAAGTTGACCTTTCAAGTTCAAACTACAGCTTGCGTCAACTATCACAACATTATAAGATTGAATGCTGACTCAAATATCGTCTTGTCATTTTCATTCTTGTAAACCAGAGTTGGGCAAACTTTTTAGTCGGAGAGTAGCATTGACCATTGAAGAGTTAGCCCAGGGCCAATGCATAAAATCTTGTAATAGCTGTATGCAATGCAAGAGCTTGCAATAGCTTAAAATCTTGCAATAACTTCTTATAAGGACGTATTACAGGGCTTTGATAATGATGGCGTCCAAAAACAAAGATCATCACTCTTTGTTTGGACGGAAAATGCATCAGTTCAAACTAAGAATTGCGTAGCGGCTCTTTCAATGATGGCTTCTATCGTTTTTGGTTCTTCAGTACGGCAAGTGCGGCCAGCCCTTTCTTATTGAATTGAATTCATGGAAGTTTGTATAAGTTTGGAGGACCGCACAAAAAGCTCTGGCGGGCCGCATGCGTCCGTGGTTTGTAGTTTGCCCACCCCTACTCCAAACTACGTTTATGCTGCGTTCGATAAGTCAAATTTCCAATTGTTTTACTTCAATACATGAATAGTTAAGAAATCAAAAGTTTCTTATGACATTTGGAATGCAGCCACTACATTTTAATTCTATGTTTGAAATGTTCAAATTGCTCGTTTTTATTAAAATTTAAATATGCTGCCGGTGTATAAGATAGTGATGATTATATGATATTTAACGAATAATTTTCTTCGTTCAGGCATATAAATGTTGCAAACAAAAGCAATAAAAAATATCCCATGTCAATGTATGACCTGAAGAAGTGTTAAGTAAAATTTTGAATGAGGTATCTGACGAAGAAAACGACGACATTGAAAACAGCCACTTTTGCTTTCGGTGACTATAAAATTGTAAGAATCGTATAAATATCACATGACGCCTGCAGAGGGAAACAAAACTGCCGCATTGGTGTTATTATGGGGGAGAGGATAAAATATAGGCTACCTAAGCCTATTGTTGTAGCACAAACTTGATAATAAAACAAATTAAAGTTTACAATCGTTTGATATAACAGACTTTGTGTAGCAAATACAAAACTTAAGTTTGCTTGAGGACTTTTTCATATGACTCGTCATATTCACACGCAGACTTGGACAACAAAATATGCGTAATTCTAGTTGGCTAATTCAGTGAATTGCAGCCAAAAGTCGCTAATTCTAATCTACTTTGAAAAACTAAGTCTCTAATTCTAATCTAATTTGAAAAATTCCTAATTGCAATTCTAATCTCATTTCGAAAAATTTCCTGACCGAAGAGTCGGGTGTGAAAAATAAAAAGATCTTTTATGTTAGGGATCAGAACCACCTTTGGAAGTATTAGCACTGATTGGAATGATTTACATGCGAGGCTTACTAGGACAAGCACATCAAAGCACTAATGCGATGTTCCATGAAATATTTGGCAATCCAGTTGTTAGTGCAGCTAAGTCAAGGAATAGATTTAAATTTTTTGATTGCCCACATATCACTTGATGATCATACAACGCGTCCTATTCCTTAGCAATACGACAGATTTGCAGCTTTTCGCAAAATTTTTGAAGAATTTAACAAAAACTGTGGGAAATTTCAGTTCCTAATGATTATTTGTCGCTGGATGATACTCTTTATCCTACGAAAACGCAAATCAGTTTCAAACAATTTAATCCGAGCAAACCAGCCAAGTATGGAATGCTGTATAAATCAATCAATTGTAAACCTTGCACCTAATTGGCAAAGCAGCCTACTAGATGCAGCATTAGGTGCAAGGTTTACAATTTTCATATCTTCGCCTACAAAAATCAATCAATGCTTTTCGCTATCCATTTGCCTTTTCAACTGCTGTGTATTCTGATAAGCCAAAAGCAGAGCCGACATCTTACTACACTCCTGGGACGTCATAAACAGTAAAGTACCTAATTCAAAATTTGGAATGCCATACAAATTTAGTGGCAAGAAACGTATTATATGACAGATTGTATACTTCAATACCAATGGCGCAGTGACTGCTTTACCGCGAAAAAACTTCTGTAGGAACTTTACAATCAAATAGAAAAGCAATTCCAGCCGAAATTAGAGAAATCAAAGACCGAGATTTATTGGGAAAAAAATAACGGCATATTAAATCTGCACTAGTATGTAGTAAAAACAAAAAGTTTAGTAAAGCGAAATGCTTTATTATTGTGAACAGTGCCACCGCTTCTTGCAACTACAAAAGATGACAACAAAAGCAAGCCCGCTATTTACAAACTATACGACTTTTCAAAAGGCGAAACAGACATCATTGACCAAAAAATGGATCTCTACAGCTGTACATCAAAATCAAAGCGCTGGACTATGAATGCATTTTGATACGTTTTGAACACATGTCGAGTGAACGCTGGCACGATATATGCAATGAACAATGATCTGCAGCCTCAAAACATAAAATCTGTAGATTTCGGATTTAATCTAGCTATGTCTTTGATTCACCCACATATAGCACGACCAAGTTTAATTGGCATAAATTCTTCTGCAGTTCGCAAAATTGAGATAGTACTGGGGAAAAAAATATCCTCCAAACATGTAAAAACATCAAGTGGCTTTTTTCCTCATCAAAGTCAAAAACGAAGGCGATGCGATGTATGTATCAGTAAGATTAAAGAAGAAGGAGCAAAAGAAAAGAAAAACAAAATTTCTAAGCAATTGAGCAAGTGCCAAAAATGTGCAAAGCCTTTGTGTAATAAGCATCTTATTCGCATTTGTGGTTCTTGCTTGCAAGACTAAACTGTTGTTAGACTTACACTTAAGAATAAAATTGCATTGCCTTAGTTGTTTTTGAAACATACGAGCGTATTGCTGCTTTGTCGATGATATATGTATTGTTGATATTACCCGTAAATTTAATGTAGTGTTCCCGTATTTTCATATTAGACGATAAATTATAAGCAGAAACAGCATGGCGTATGACTGCAATACAAAAGCTAGTCCAGAAATAGCCCATTTTGTTTCACATTTGTAATGTATTCTGCTAATTGCAAGTGATTTTTTAAATAATAGCTCTAAATTCACTAACGCCTCAAAGCACTAGTAACGAAGATAAAGCTCAAATTGATTACATCATAATTAATCCTGGTTGAATATAAAAACTGTAAGGACCGTTTAAATATCATATGACACCTCCAGAAGGAAACAAAACTGCCGTATTGGTGTTATTATGGTGGGAGGGATAAAAGATAGGCTACATAGACCTATCGTTGTAGGACAAACTTGCTATTAAAAAGAATCAAAGTTTACAATCGTTTGACACAGGTTTTTGTAGCAAATTCAAAACTTTGAACTCAAGCTTGTTTGATTACTTTTTTCATTCAACTCGTCACATACGCAGACTTGGACAACTGATTAATTCTAGCTGGCTAATTCGGTGAATTACAGCAAAAGGACGCTAATTGTAATCTAATTTGAAAAAACTAAAAGTCTCTTATTCTAGTGTAATTTGAAAAATCCCTAATTCCAATTATAATCTAATTTCGGAAAAGTTCCTGACCGAAGAGTCGAATCTGAAAAATGACCAAGACCTTTTTTTATTAGGGATCACCTGGATTTTTGAAAAGTTAGGCCGAAAATCAAGATGGAAATTAGGTGATCTCTAAAAAAAAAAAGCCTTCACAATAATTTGGTGGCAAAAATGAAAGAGTCTTAGAATTGTCGCAAATACAAAGTGGTTTTGCGAAGATGTTCAAATGGCATCAAAATTTGCTGGGTAGTGAAAATTTCAAACTAATTTTAGAAAAACTGGAAAGCTCTAATTCCAATTCTACTTTAATTTGTGGTAATCAGAAATGCTTTAATTTTATTTTACTTCAATTTGAGAAAAGCATTAATGCTCTAATTCTAAGTGTTATCTAATTTGAAAATGCTAAAAAATTCTAATCGTCCAAGTCTGCACACAAGAATGGAGAGGCTTACAAAAACGTCGTATTGCGTCGCATAAGGTAGAAAAAGAATAAACGAGTCATATGATTCGTGAGCATTCCTTAATTTGAATGAGATTTATGTTTTGATCAATAAAAATATTTATCCGTGATGAACAAGCATAGCTTGCATAATGAAAAGAGTAATAATTTCATAAAGTTAAGAAATTTTTGTCGTTGAAATGCAATTTTACAGCCTGTTTCACATTTACTAACAATCAATTCAAATTACAAAAATCTATCTAGAGAGTAGACATTTGGTCTAGTCCAGGGGTTCCCACACTTTTCCAGCCTGAGAGCTACTTATGACATGACCAAGTTAAAGAGATCTACCACCTACTAAAAATGCAAAACATATTATTAATAAATAGTAATTGTTCAGTACGTGATGACCTTTTTTTTTTTTGGAGAACTCCACCAATTTTATTGGTATTTGCCAAGTGAAGCCGGGTTGTGATGTCTAACAATTGTGACGAAATTTTGTAATGTGCATCATTTCAGAGGCGCTGGGCTATATGGTGAGCCTGCTGTTATTTGTAGTATTAAAAGTGCGCCCAGACTGTATAAAGTTTGAGAACTGCTGCTTTACTCTCATGCCTTGCACTTTATGGAATCAGCCAGTGATGCATAGTCCGGATACTTTTTTAAATATTCTTTCAAATTTAATTTTTTTAAATGCCTTGCGATCTACCCACAATGCCTTCGCGATCGACGCAATGGGCACCTCTGGTCTAGTCCAACACAAGAAATGTTATACAAACATCACGGCTGGTAAATTCCTCATAAAAGGCAAAATGGCAAATTGATGATGATGTGTTGAACTTTTTACCTGGTAGCTGACAATGATAAGCTGCGCTTAGCCGATCGCAAAACCACAACGTCGATGAGTAAACACGACGAAAAAAGAAAATTCGCCGGTCGTTTCTTTATTTTAAATTATAGTCAAAAATCTAAAATCTAATGCTGTGCATTTAATTTGCAATAACTTGAACGCTATTAATCTGATCATAACGAAAAGTATATAATTAAATTGAAAAATAAATTTTTCATCTTTCTGAGCAAACACGGAATCTCTAGTGTGAGCAGTTTAAAAGTTATTAGCTGCCAAAGTGCTCGGGTCGAATCGACCCCCCCCCCCCGGATTTAGAAAGCAAAAAAAGCCCGGCCTTAATAGGGTTGAAACGTATCAATTAATGCAGGTGCGCCGGCTTCACCGTACAAACATTTGTAAAAGCAGCAACGACATGTTTTAGTAAATATCAGCAATAGTTTCTGTACATGTGATGGTGTTTATGCTGTTTATAAATCAAGACTAGAAGTATTCAAAAAGAATGATTGATGTTACAAACCATCATTCGTATTTTTTTTAATATGTAAGGAGAAGGAAGCGAAACATAATGAAAAATAGTGACGTCGTCCAAATGCGGTCGTTTTGACAATTAAAGAAATGAACTATTCAGTGGGAGGCATATTTGACTATTTCATGGGCACCCATTTGTATCATTATATTTGATATTAACTTCTTTGGCTGCGTTATTTGCTTTAATTTGGCAATAGCATCAAAAGGGGCCGTGCCTTTCCCAAAAGTCATATAGCCTACAGCAATAGGCGCCTATTAAGCCCTTTACAAAACAAAACTTTCTTTCTAATTCCAATTTTACAAATTGATGAAATTATCGTTTTATTTTTATCTTTTCCAAAACTTGGAATTTTACTACATTTAACTTTTCTCCTAATCCAGTCCTCCCTAATTTAAAATGAAGATTACTGTTTCGTAACGATACCACAGCCTATCATTTGCTACCTTCAACTTCATGCTGTTGTTGGTAAATCACCAGTTTGTTTGCTTGAAGTAGACTGCATTTTAATATATTTAAAAATTTCATTTTTAGATGCATCTTTTGAAAAAATTTTGATAGACAATGCCAAAGAGCCATGGTTTTGAAAAATAATTGTGAAGATTTGACAAAAAACTAACTATTTTTAGAAATTGCGATTTTCTGAAGTCCAGGCACCAAAATTTCGCGTGTTTTTAGCTGGTAGACTATATTTCACAATTATTAAAATCTTCATTTTTTGGTAAATCTTTTGCAAATTTAGATATATAATGCCAACAAACCATGATTTTAAGGAAAAAACATACAAAATATACCAAGACACTAACTGTTTTTGAAAAACTCAACTTTCTTGGGTCTTGTAAGATAATTTTTCAACTTAAAGCGTAACATGATGTATGGCAACCCATTGTTGATCAGCATTTATAAACTAATCCTTAGCCTTAAACAATTAAACTACATTGCTCTCGAAAGCAAATTCCTCGGCTTTCAAACGACATTAATTGTTAGTACCTTGTCATAACCTCTATACATTAAACTTACCTGTTTTTACTCAGCCTATGAATTTTGGGGAAAATAAAAAAGTTATACAATAGTTCTTAAAGTTCAGCTTTTTTAGTATAACAACTAATAGTAAATATACATCTCATCTGTTATTGACATTGGATTGAATAACCCTTCATTTTCTTGAAAAATTTTGAAAATTGATTTAGAAATGAGATCACAAATTAGTCTGTTAGTAAACTGATTTTGTAAATGTATAGTAATGCAAGAGGCTAATGTTGCATTTTTTGAAAAAATTATCAAATAATGCTCTCTAGTAAAAAAGTCAGTGTTAATTGTACTTGGCAAAATTATCACATTATAGAGCAAAATGAAGCGGGCAGAAAAAAAACAAGAAGCATCCTTAAAAGGCTTAACTGAAAATACTTAAAAAAATTGCTTGCTGCATTGCCAATTGAGCTTTAATTATTGTATAGTTGCTTTTATCGAATGCATTTTGCTTAGATCTCATAGAAAAGTTTTAATCGCATTTCCTCAAGCAGTGTTTTTTGGATAAATTAGGAAAACATATCTCACAAATAATTGTTAATTAGGACGTCATGTGGCATCCTAAAAATATGAAATATGTTGAAGTTGGTAATTCGGGTGCTGGCTTTCATTTAATCCTAGTTTACTCAACTTTAGTCTGCAGTTATGCAACACTTTTTCAGCTGTTTGGTTATGTGCTATTTTCTTTTCAAAATTGTGAGAAATTTCTTAACTTTTCTTTCTTTTTACGGTACTTAAATGTAAATCCAAAATCATTTTTCTACCCTTTGTATATTCTGAATGAGCAAGCATTTTTTGTCATGTATTCATAAATTTTTGCCAAGAAACAGCAATGATTCTAGCTAATCCGATTCATCGTGAAGTCGCGTTGTTTGTTTTCGTATTTTGTATACATTGACAAAAAATCCAATATCTCATATACAATGAACATCATATTGCACAGCAAAGAACTTTATTACGTTCAGTTATAAATTTGAATTACATTTGTGAAATTAGTAGTGGTATTCGAGATACAAGCGTTGAAATTTTGTTGTACTGCTGCAGTACAACGTTGGATGGAGTACCCGAAAAAATGTCTTGAGCTTTTTAAGGTTTGTTATTGAGCCAACAACTGTTTTCCTTTGCTTAAAAAAGCAATTTTTAAAAGATCTTTTTTGACTATGACGCTGCCCTGACGTCACCAACCGCTTTATGACACTCAATCTTAGGAGCTGATCAATCGTGCCAAGTTAAAGGTGCTTGTACATCTGGCATTATTATAGGATTTAAGACAGACATACATAGACACAGAGAAAGAATTGCGCTTTGTATTTTAGATAAAATGTGCAACAGATATTTTTCGCCCGCATTTATGAATAGAGTAGTGGTTTTAGCCACCTTTCTTAATATTGTCTTTGTTGTTTCTCAAAAGAATTAAATTTTAATGGTATGCCCTTTTTGTAAACGTAATTTTTCTTTTCGTCGAAGCATGAATTTCGTTGGAAAATAGGATTTCACAAGAGAAAAACTTTCTAATTTCTTCTTTGTTTTGGTAATAAAATTAATAGATAACATTGGTTCTCTTTCAGGAAATTTACTTTTGTGTAACCAAGATTTTTTGCGTTACTGTGATGGTGTTGTTACACTTCTTCGGCTTGCTATTTGGGTTTTCAGCAATTATTCCATAATCATCCTAACTAGTTAAGATCACTCCTGAGTAACAGTCCATAAAAACTGCCATTCGTTTTAGAGATTCTGCAGCGTAAGCATGGGTACTAAGCAAATACATTAGGCTCTTTGAAGGAACTTAATATAAGTCCGCAGAGGTTTGCCACGAAATATTTTTGCGTTTAGAAAGAAGACAGGTGCGTTTGATAATAGCGGCACATATTTGAGATAGCTTTTTGCTGAAGTAAGATATAGAAATGTTTCCAACTTAAACAACTTCTTGACAAGTGCTCATGTTTAAGCTAAAGTTTTATTGAGCGTTGTAAATAAGCATCTCATTTTTTTGAACAATAATGATCCTTCAGATCAAAATCTTCGGAGCAACAATTCTTAGAACAAAGATGTTAAAACATGTGACCTTAATTTTTTTGGAAAAGAAAGTGAGATTGAATTGTGATGCAATATTACTTTGCTAAAGAAATAGGTAAAAGAACACACCTTTTCAATTTCGGATGTTTTTTTGCAAATAAATAAGCTTCATTCAGTCACATAGCAAACACATTTATGGGATATTTTCAATTTGTTGATGGTGCTCAGATGCTTTTTCTACATGTATATTTCTAAGCAGAATCTTTAATAAAAACAAGAGAATACGTTTATCTCGCATACTAGCAATGAAACAGCAGCAAAGATTCTATTCGTTTTGAATAATCACTTTTTTATTCTGTATCAAAATTGTTTGGCACTTTCTTGTTATCAATTTCATGTATATTTTCTGTTTGTAATTTAAAGTATTACTATGCTAAACAAATACGTAACGTTCCATAGCTTTATTGAACGTGCACTTTACAGTTCTGAAAAATTTTTTACGATTTTCATAAATCTACTAAAAAAGATGTTAGTAGTGCCTAGCATTGTCAGACTCAAGAAGGCGCTAATAAGTTCTTCACCAACGTGAAATATCCATAACATCCTGTCGACACTTTATTAGATAATGCTTTCAATACCACACCCTATCTTTCAGAATTTGTCCACTGCTCAGCTCATGGTCTTAATCTTGTGGTAAATTAACCATCTAATTACAGTTACGGACGCACGGAACACTACTGGAATGGTCAGGGCCATCATAAAAATTTTAGAAGGAGACCTGAATAAAGATTCCTAGTGTCAAACACGCCAATAGCAATATGAAACAAGGTGAAGCGAGAAATACAAAAGTTTAAGACTATTTGCAGAAAATTTTACTAAAATTCACGTACAGCTAGATTTCTTAGCACAGCTGCACGAATCCAACTAAAGGGGCGGTAGATTGCTCATCACCTATAGACCACTTCTGGAACACTTTAGTTGTATTAATTAAGTTTTTGTCAATTTTGGGGTCCGTCGCTAATCCATTTAGCAAGTACATCTGGACATGTTAGTCGTCAACCAAAACTCTGACAAATTCTTATCGATATTTAGCGATTGTCGGCAGAATACAAAAAAATTTTTCACAGAGGATGTTTATGCGTAGTCATTGAAAAAACCAAAAAAAATTGGGATCACTTTACCTGCCCCATGGAAACATATTCTAACAGATACTGATGGCACCATCGAGAAGTACTATCACCTTTCTATCTACATCCCTTACATGGACTTTTTAATGCAATCTCTGAGAAGCGACTTCTCATAAACAAACACGGCGGCATTTTTGCATCTATTCAAGATGGGGAAAGCTAAGTGTTTAGAATTCAAAGAATTGTTCCGAATCATACACCAGCTATGTATACAATTTTGACAATTTTAAAAAATACGGCGTGTCATTGTATGACATACCAAAACAAAGAAATTTTGTCAATTTAAAAACCAGGACGAATTGGAATTTGTAGACTTGGTACGAACTATGAAATTTTCCAGCAGTGCGTCAAGCATTGATACCCTAATGACCCTTACGGCCACTACTTTGCACTTTAGAAAGATCATTTAGCACGTTGAGACCGGTCAAAAATATGGCTCAGACTGACCACATGCTGTCCGGTATGTACATGATGAGTGTCCACCGAATCTCAATAAGCCCAAAATTCATTCTGGTAGAAAGTCATTGACAAATTCGCCAAAGACCACGTCAGGTTCATTTTTAATTCAAGAGGTGATTAATTGATAAGTCTTTATGTATATTTAATGCAAAATTTTTTTCATGCAAATAATTTTATGTAAAATTGTGAATTGTCCATCTTCAAAACTGCTCATCTTTGCATTTTTTCGCATTTCAAATTTTTATCTACTTCTTCAGTGGGATTCATTTGAACCCATTTGCTCCTATGTGCCGACGCCTCTGTCCCCCAGTCTAATTTTTCAACACCTTGAACAACGTGCAAGTTGATAGTAGATTTGTAAATTTAAGTCAATACATTAAAACTTGAAGGAATTACAAGCAGATTTCAATGAAAACACGATAGTCTATTTTACAGAATACATGTACATGTTTTCACGCAATGATGACTGATTTATAAATTCCTTTTACAACAAAATTTACTTTAACGGCTGTTCTAATTCTGTTTTAAATTCATACCAAATGTAAAATATTGTAGCTTGATTTGAGAGTAATAAAGAAAAGAAAAATTTGTTCCAAAATATTGAACTTCGCCTTTTAATACAATTGAGTTGAAAAAATAATTTGTTTTAGAATGAATGCAAAAACAAAAGTTGATTCATTTTTGCTACAAAAAATACATCCGCGCTGGATTTTTATCTTACCTTGCAAACGAATTTCATGCAATTGACATAGAACAAATTGAGCGCTATTGATTGTTTTCTAACAAAAGCTGATATTAGAGTACTGTATGTGGTAAATTCTACTTTTGCCAAAAAAATAGGGCAAGCGATACTACTTCCAAGAACAAAGTTATTAGCTGCTACAGTGCTCCGATGTATTCAATCCATCAAAAATTTTTAAATCACAAAAACTTTCCAGCCAGATATGGCCAAACTGCTAGTGCGCACTGGCGTGGTTCACAAAATTATTAAAAAGGAGATTGTTGATCACAATTAGTATAGGCCACACAATATACACAATAACATAATGCACAACGTTTTAAAATACTTTCTGCATAATTTGAGGTAGATCATATTAAAAAGCTAAAGCATTTGCACTTTAAACGCCACAAAGAGAAAGTCAGTATGAGGCAAGCATAAGCCTAAAAATTTCAGCATTGCAATTTTAGCAGAGTTAACAATAGCTGAAAAACATTATGATTGTATTTTTGATTAAATTTTAGCTGATGATTCCTGGACGTGAAACATGTCCTCCTCATTGGAAGAAAGAATACACTGGATATATATTGAGCGGACATCCTGGTCATAAGAGCACCAAACCTTATATGTGTATTGATGATAAACCTCAAGTAGTTCCAGGTTCAGATACAACCCATTCTGATGGAATATTATACATGGTAGAAACGCAATGTCCGTCACTTCAATGCCAACCATTCGTTCATGGAAGGGAGCTGCGCTGTGTTGTGTGTACTATATAAATTTCTTAAAACTTGTGATAAAGTTTCAAATATTGTATATTGATTGTAGTTCAATGCTTTTCATGTCATTGATTCATGAATGAGAGAAAATTTAGCTTGGTTTACCGAATTCAGCAATATCTATTAATGTTTGTTTTAAACAAATTGTTGAAATGATTTTTTATGCCATGTTACCGTAAGGTCCATTGTTGTTCTTTTGTTACTCGTCAAAGATTGGTCAGCGATAAAAATATCAGGCTGGTCAAAACGTCATGACATTAAGTTTGAGCAAAATGAATTTAGTATTTGCCGTGACCAGAGCTTTAAAGTTCACAATAGGTAACCAAAAACAAATGGCAGGTTCTCAAAATCTTTGTAAAACATCAAATCATTTGCAGGTTTTAGATGGTTGATCTAATCAAAAATAGGTATGTGGCATTTTATACAGATCTGAATTTAATGTATTTATCTTATTTGTTTTGATTTAAATATAAATTTTATTTAGAACACTCATACAAACTATCACAATATAGAAATTTTTGTGGCTATTCCTTTTTTTTGTAGAATACAGTAAAATAATATAGATATAGCTCGTGTCAATGAAAAAACGTTTCTTCTGCAAAGCATTATGCAATCACCTCTTTCTTGCAATATTAAAAGCTCTAAGTCTGAATCTAAAAAAATTTCTATGCTTTTTGTCAAATTTTTTAGTTATTTTTTATAGTGGTGGCAATAGAGTCATTTTTAAGCTATGGGTTTAGTAACATCAAAAGATTGATAACTGCTTTGCATTTATAGTGAGTTAATAACTTCTTGCACAAGTTTTGAGCATAAAAGTAAGATCTGAATCTTTTCGTAATATGAAATATGTAGCTAAAAATATTTACTTTTTTATGTAGGCATCAGAAGTTTTACATAACTGCAACGCTTTTTGTGCAGACTTAAATTATTGCAAAACTTGATTAGAAAACCTCAACTGTACTAGTTTACTGCTTCATCAGATGTAGCGACAGAAGCGTTACAGTTCATTTAAAAAGCTACTATATACAAAAAGGTTTTGTTTTGCAGCTTATACACCAAAGTTACTTAAGTAAAAGGCTTAGATACTAAGCACAACAGGAGATTGATCATAATTTTATGCCTAAAACTTGCGCTGAAACATTTGTTATAACTCCTACTGTAAACTAATCAGCAACTTTTTGAGATCATAAACATTTGCTTGATACCAATGAAATTGAATTAAACATTGACAGATGTAGTTTATGCGTAATAATAACTAAACAAGCAATAGTAAAATGCAAATAACTTTAATATTGTTATGTGGTAAAAAAATCTAATCAAATTTGGATTTTGAGAGCCTTTAATTATTTTTATTCAGCTGATTGCTTGCATGCAAATAATTTGATTGATCAGTGTAATTGTTAAGTAATTGCTTTGTATGTAGTTTACATTGAAAACATCTCATCCAAGTAAAATATTAATGATTTACAAATTTTAGCCGTTTTTTAACAAATTGAAAGAAAAAACAGCGAAATTTTTAGAAGAGAAAAGCAAAATCAATTCTTCTGCCTCAAAAAACATAACACGAGCAAAGAACACACGCCTATAACACAATGCAATTTGTGAGGCTAGAAAACGTCAAACAACCCCACGGTGCTTGTCGTTACGCTACCTGAGTTAAATTCAAGGAAAAAGCAAGTGGTATAGGATGCGTCATTTCGCGCGGTTTTAGGCGGAGGAATGACGTCACGAGTTGGGGAATTTTTGGTCACGGGGGATTTTTTCGGTGAGGGTTTAAGGGATAGGAGGTGATACGATGGTGGGGGAGATTTGGGTGCTACTGATTGGTAAAGTGCTTTGCGTCATTATAGGTCAGTAAGGAATCAATTGTCAAAAATTTTTTGAAAATAAAGATTACGTTTTATTCAGCTGTTTGTTAGAAATCTTTCCCTCAGACTTGCCTAAGCTTTTTCTCCGCACTGCGCTTACATGATGAAAAGTTCTAAGGAAGCTAATCTTATTTGAAAGAGGGAGCTAACCCTAGACACTAATTTTATGAAGGGGAGGTCGGACGGAGCTAACTCTAAATCCTAGGGAGTTAACACTAAACTGAGAGAATACACCCTAACACGGTGGGGATGGTATTTCAAAAAGTTTGGTGTAAAACTTAAGATTTGTTATTACATAACGGTTTTCAGGGTGTGATACTTTATTTCAATGACATAAGTTTTTAACTAGACCATGGGAATGTAGTTGCATGCATTATTGCGCAATCCGTGACATAAGCTTTAACAAGACCGGGGGAATGTAGTTGCATGTATTATTGTGCAATCTGTGACGTAAGTTTTTAACTAGATCGTCGGAATGTAATTGCATGCCTATTGCACAAACCATGACATATTCTATTTTTAACCGTGATGCGATTTTTGCTTTTGTGTAGACAGGTTCAGACTTGTCTGTCGAAAATTTTAGGATATAATGTATAAAGATTATGTTTCATTCAGTTGTTGGTTAGGGTATATTGTCTCCGTCTTTTCCAGACTTGCCCAAACTCGAATCTTTTTCTCTATGTTGTGCTTAAATGATGAAAAGTTCTAAGGAAGCTAATTTTATTTAAAGGAGGTCAGAGGGGGCTAACCCTAGATTTTATTTGGAGGAGCTCTAACGGAGCTAACCCTAGATTTTATTTGAAGGAGGTCGATGTGAGCTAACCCTAGATTTTATTTGAAGGAGGTCGGAGGGAGCTAACCCTAGATTTTATTTGAAGGAGGTCGGAGGGAACTAACTCAAGATTTGAGAAAGTTTACACTAATCTGAAAGAGTATACCATAACACAGCGTCATTTCAAAAAGTTTCGTGCAAAACTTAGAGCCTCACAGTACTTAATCTAATTATTACACATTTACAAAATGGTTTTTAGGGTGTGATTCTGTATTTCAATGATGGATTCTGTTTTTAACTAGATCGTGGGAATGTAGTTGCATACATTATTGTTCAATCCATCGTGACGTCAGTATTTCACTAGACCGTGGGAATGTAATTGCATGCCTATTGCACAACTCATGACATATTCTATTTCTAACCATGATGCGATTTTTGCTTTTGTGTAGACAGGTCCAGACTTGTCTGTCGAAAATTTTAGGATATAGTGTATAAAGATTACGTTTTATTCAGCTGTGGGTTAGGGTATATTGTCTCCGTCTTGTCCAGACCTGCCCAAGCTTGAATCTTTTTCTCTGTACTGTACTTCCATAATGACTACGTTTATTGTACAAAATTCACATGTTTATCCTCGTCAGTTCTTTCGACACCGTTGCGCAATCAAGCTTGTTACATAAACCAGCTTCTCTGACAAGTATATTCATCCTATAAAAGTGAAGTTAGTGAGAAGATATAAAATGAAAGATTACAAATGCAAAACTTGCTCTAAAGTCTTTACCGAGAAAAGGAATTTGGTAAGACATATGAAAAATACACACGAAAAGCAGTAGAAGCACAAGTGTGAAATATGTAAGAAAGATTTTATCGAGACTGTCTGATTTACAAAGGCACAAAATAAGCACCCATTATAGAACAAGTGAAGTGCAATGCCCCTAATGCAACAAAAAACTAAACCGAGCAGATAATATTGAATGCCATAAATGTAAACAAACCGCAGTTTTGTCTCTGATGAGAGATTTCCCAACTGTCTAAAACGAAGCAGCAACCTCTTTAATTGATGCACTTCCAACAAACGATATGTATTTTGATGAACCATCAGCTAAAATAAGAAAATATTTCAAATGCTCTGTGAAACCAGATCAACACAAGGTATTAGAAAACGAGAAATTAACTGAATCTGATCCGGAAGTGAAAGACTTTATGCAAAATTATTGGGGAAATATCCGAAGTTTTATGAAGAAAGGAAAAGTACAAAATATATACAACGTTTTTTTTTATGATTGAAATTTCAAAGATTTAGTAGAAACCATAGCAGAACGGATCATGACTCATCAAAAAAATCGTTTTAAAATCAATTATAGTCTGGCCTACATACTCAAAACTATTAAAACTGAAGAACTAAGATATTACCATTCAAGTTATAACAATGCACAAATGCTGGACACTGCATTACTGATCAGCAATCGCAAAGACTTGATGGGTTTTTGAAAGTTTTAGCCAAAAAAGCTTTTTATGATGGACTGAGTAGACCGGACACCAAGTGGAAGATTGTACAAATATCGAGTATCACCTTCTATGCCAACAATTTAAAAGATGCGCTTTTGGATGCAAGGGATACGTTTCCTGATCACATAAAAAAACAATCGCAGATTAGTCAACGTTTCAGGGGAGAACAATCTACGCTTTTTTCGATGTTTTGACGGTGTATCAAGGAGCTGATTGACGGTGATATAAACGTAAAGCCACAAAACTGTTTAACGATTATTGCTTGCATTTTAATATTGCTCCCAACACCTTTGCTGATGTGAATTTATCCGATTTTGTAGATTTAGAGGATTTTTCAAAATAAATCTTGTTGTTTATAAATTGGAGGAGGGGGTTGCTAAATTGGTTCAACGTTGCCGGGAATTATATTCTGAAATAATGAGAACAAACATTTGGGAAAATCATCTAAGTCTCATTGACGATATTGAACATTATTGCAGTATATATTAATGTATTCATTGTGGGAAACTGTGGGATCGAAACTGTGACTATTACCGTCACACCAAAACTTGTAAAACCACAGTTCGTGATCTTTTTCCAGGGGATATTCATAAAAACCCACCCACAATATTCAAAAAACTTGAGGAAATCGGTGTCTGTGTCCCTGCAAACGAAAGATTTTTTCCTTATTTTGCTTGTAATGATTTCAAAGCCTATTTCTCTCAAGAAAATTTACCTGAAAACGGTCCAAACTTAAGCTTTGAAGCTCGGCATGTGTCATTGAGTGTCGGCATTGCCACCAACGTGCCAAACTTTAAGAATGGAGTGTGCTTTGTCACCAACGGCAATGAAAACGATTTGGTGCAAAAAATGTTAAAATATTGGAAAGATGCATCAAATGCTGCCTATGAGATGATGAAAAGAATATTTGATTGTGTGTTTCAAGCATTAGAACACAGCGAAAATGTTAGAAAAGAAAATTTGACAAAAGAATTTGAAGCCTACTGCCGAGAATTGATTATTATTGGATTTAATTATGCCTCCTATGACTTAAATTTAATCAAACCAACACTGATACAGCAGCTATTGGGTAAGATCGATTTTGTAATTAAAAAAACCAACAATTATTTATGCATCAAAACTGAAAAGTTGAGATTTTTGGATATTCGGCATTTTCTGCCACCTGGTTTTTATCGAAAATTTCTGATTGCTTATGGCAGCGTTCAAACAAAATTTTATTTTCCTTATGCGTTTATGACAAATCTGACAAAATTACAAAGCGGGTTGCCAGATCACCAAGCTTTTTACTTCTTGAAGTAATTATCGTTTGTGTTGCATTTAACTTTGTACAAGTTGCTATTTCTTTGCTGTAGTGTCGAGATACTGACCGGCCTAAAGCTATCACGCGTAATTGCAGTTTTTAACTACTCGAGTCACGTGCAACTTTTAGTACAGCGTGGCTCATTCAAGTAGTCGGTTGACTAAGTGTAAATTTGTGTTTTCAATTATGCAGATTTCTAATTTTATGGAAAGTTAAGTTTATGTTTCATTTGCAGATGTAATGAGCAGTTATAAGTTAGTTTAAACTTTATAATAAAGTATGCAACGCTGTTTTAGCCATTGTTATTTCACTCCTCACTGACCAAATCAAACATTACAAAAAGCGAATATGGGCTTGTGAAAAAAACATGGATTGAAAAAGGCTGGAACAGTTTGAAAGACATGCTGATTTACTACAATATGTTGGATTGTGTACCTTTTATTACTGCTGTTGAAAATCTGCTTCGCCCCTACAAACAACAAGGATTGGATATTTTTAAAAGAGCCTTTTCAGTAAGTGGGGTGGTGAAACTGCAGATGATGAAAACGCATTGAGAAGGAAACGTTTTTCTGTTTGTTTCCCAAACGGCATGCAGATCTTTACAACGCTATGCGCAACCAAATTACTGGAGATCTCTGCATAGTTTTCACGCGTCTGGCTATTGCTGGCGAAACTAAAATCCGTTTCCATGAAAGAGACGATCCTGAACCCATGACGCAAGTTCTTGGCCTGGATGCTAATTCACTGTATTTACATGCTATTGCTCAGAACAACCCTACTGGTTATTTTTGTCGCTACTACGAAGAAGAAAATTGTCGACCTGATCCATGTTTAAAATTTGGTCTTCAGGCCTATCAATGGTTGATTTATGTATCTCATACTGAGGAAAAGTTTATTCAAAGCAAATACAACATGGGAGAGCGACGAGTATCTACACACAGCTTACCGGTAGATGGATTTTGCCAGGAGAGTAATCAGGTCTTTCAGTTTTTAGGTTGTTTTTGGCGTTCTTGTGCTGTTTGTAATACCAACAAGAATTCGGATGGTTCTTTGCAAGAAATACACCTAGTGAAAAAGATACCTCATTCAGAAGTCCGAAAGGCAACACTGGAAAACAAAAGATGGTTGTAAGCTGAAGGGTTCACTGTAGTAGAAATGCAGGAGTGTCAATGGAAACAGTTGAGAAAAAAAGCTAATATTGCTGCTTATTTGAAAACCTTGAAGTCAGTTTAACCAAAGAGGCAATTGTCCTTTCACAAAATGTAGAAGGAGTGAAAAACGGCACTATATATGAATTTTTGTAGGTGGATATTCACACACCAAATCATTAAAGGAAAAAATACAAAGATTTTCGCTCATCATAAAAACACGTTTGTGTCTAGAGACGACATTGGTGAATATATGAGAAATGTAGCTAAAGAACATGGTCTGCTTAAAAAACCCCAGAAATACTTGATCAGCAGCGATTTTGGAAAAGAAATTTTAATCAACACAAAAATGGCAAAATTTTATTTGGAAATAGGCTTGGAAATTACAAAGATTAAAGAGTTTATAGAATTTTATCCACAAAAATGCTTTGCCAAACTAGGAGATGAAATTGTGAATTCCAGAAGAGCAGCCGATACAGATCCATCCAAAGCTGTGATTGCTTTAACAAATAAACTGACGGGCAACTGGTTATATTCAGCAAATCTATTAAATAAAGCAAAACATCGGAATATCACTTACCATTTAGAGAAAACAGTAAACCGTGTGATCAACAGTCCTCATTTCTTACATTTGGATGAAATTGCTTTTGATCTTTATGAAGTGAAAAACCTGAAACATAAAATTCGAAATGACTTGCCTGTTCAAATAGGCATAAACGTGTATTTGAATTCAAAATTACACATGCTGAAGTTTTTTTATCTGTTTTTGAAGAAACACATCTCTGATCGCTGCTTTGAGATATTAGAAAGCGACACAGATTCAATGTATTTCAGTCTCACTCGTGAAAGCTTGGACGACTGTTTTCCAGAAAAATTAAAAACCTCATATTTCCGGTACAAATTAATTTGGATGCCTGCTGAGGCATGTCCTAAACACGAAGAGCAGTATATAAAATGCAGAAGCAAGGGTAACCCCTGGACGATGGAGCAATGCTGCTTGGATTTTCATTGCTTTGACAAACGCAGTCTAGAAAAAATGAAAGTGGAGTACAAAGGTACAGTTCAAGTTTCTTTGACATCAAAATCATATTTCTGTTCAGGGAGACGAAGAAACAAGTTTGTATAGGTGTGAGCATATTTCAAAACCCCCTCTCCTTTGAGCAATATGTAAACGTCTTAGAGAACAATATCCCCATGGAGATCACAAACTGCGGTTCTAGAAGTCGAAACCATCAGGTGTTTTCATACAAACAACACAAAAAAGGATTAAATTCTTTTTACCCAAAGCGTGTTGCATTGGATGATGGCATTCACACTTCCTCTTGATTTTTAATATGTGTTTATTGCTGTAACTTATGCTTGTTTCTGTAAAAAAGTCCTTCACAAAAGTAGTGTTTTTTTGCAAGCTTCTCAGACAAAATTAGTAAAGACGATACAACAATAGTCAAAACATGATTCTGTACACATTTACCTTTTTGATATTCCAACTATTTAGATAAGCTTTTAAAAACCTGTACATCTTTGCCAGTTATGGCTGCTACCAAAAAAAGTGTGACTCGACTGGACGTCATCAAAAGAATAGCATTAGCTAGACTGCTCTTTGAATTTGTAGATACGTTGAAAATAGTTTTTATACGTTCTAGTAAATCGGTTTCAACTTTTAAAACTTACCAGTTACGGTTTGCTGTTGGTAGGAAGTTGTACTGTAATCAAGGAAGTCTGACTGAACAGCACAATCGCGTTATAATTTGTTATAAACAGCACAAGTCTGACTGCCTCCAAGATCTTTACTTAGTGAAAGCGATCAAGACAATGATTCGATTATATCACAAACAACACCCTCAGCGGAAATATCGGTGCCAGAAGACGGTTCTGACTCAGAACTGAACACCTGTTGTCAGCAATGCAGATGCTGCATCTGCTTGGTGGCTGCAAAAACCTGTATATTTTTTCCATGCGGCCACATGTCAACTTGTTTCGAATGCAACAAAAAAAATAGAAAAATGCTGCATATGCCGAGTCCCCATTTCAGCTCACTTTGTATTTTTCAACAGTTAAATGTTTTTTTGAACATTTTTTTGGGAGCTGTTATGCCAAAATTTTTTGATCGCGATGTTCTATAACAAAATTGCTAAATATGAATAACAGCTCCCATGAAAAATGTTGATTCAAGTAATTTTAACCAAGGTCAGATACACTAGCAAACTTAACAATATCTCCAAACTTGTGCAATTTCAAAAGCTTTAAAATTCATGGTTTTAATATCTTGATTTCAAAAGTGCTTTTCAAAAAATTTAAGAAAAACCTCCCACTTAAACCTCGTTTTAGTGTGCTGCCACTTCAACTCAGTTGCTACTGGCAGGAAGCCGTGCAGCAATTAATGAAGCTTAATGCTACGACTCTAGTAAAACACAGGTAGAAAAACGCTCGAATGCAGGGTAATATCGATTCAAAAACGTTTTGACGTCATCACAGTGAACAAAAGAATAGACGCGCGTGGTTACATTAGTTGGGTTTATAGGAAACCGCCTCTTACTATTTTGGTGTTCTTTAAAACAAAATACTTGCAACAACGTGAGTTTGTAGCTACTTTGAACCAATTTATTCCAAAGTTGTTTTCTTACAAGTTTTTGGTTTTTAAAATACGTCATGTCAGCACCAAATATAATTGTAAAAGTAGACCGAAAATATTGAACTAGTGATCTTTAACATTTTTAACAGCTTTTAGGTACATTAAAGACAAACTTGTGATTAAGCCGTGCATTTAAATTTTCGTCTTCACCAAAAATCAAATTCACACAGCCTTGAAGCAAACTTACATAAAACATACAAACTTTAAATCATGAAAAATTCTAATACATTCATACCTAAACTTGCATCTAACACTAAATTTGAAAACTATTACCGTGTAATGTATTCCATAAAGCAAAATTTCAAGTTTTTTTCAATTCTAAGGTGTCAGTTATCGCACCGTAGTCTTGACAATGCCATTTTTGAGTGCAAAATAAAACGAGTAACCTAATACTTCTCAACTAATAAACATTTTTACATTATTTTTAGTTATAAATCTACCATTTTTGTTACATTCAATTGTCATAAAAAATCACTAGTTTTTGATGTTATATAAATGTCTTTACTTGAAAACATTTAGTTGTCTTAGTTTTTGTGTCTACGCTAGACTCTTTGAGGTGACGTAACAAAATTTGGTTGAAACATCAAATAAACGCTGCATATGTCACGGTTATGTCGGATTCTCAGCACGTGACAACAAGACAGCAAAGCTATAAAAAATTAAATGAAGATATAAAAAATTAAGTTATAAAAAATTTAAGCACTTTGGAGACAAAAAAGCTGCGGATACTAACAACCAACCCAAACGTTTCAAAGGATCAAAGAAAAATGTATATTGTTGCCGCCTTGATAGAAAAATTTTACATCATCAGTGTTTTTCGTTTGTTCCATTTGCAGGTGTATTTATATTTCCTTATGCATTGTGAAAGTGTAACTATCTGTGGTTGAAACAAAAGTCATAAAAAATATCCGTGCAAATGAAGATACGATTTTGCGCTTTTTCATTCTGAATTAATGTCATAATTAGAACATTATGTAAAACATCTGAGTGCGATCAAGTTTTTGTTATGTGTTTTAAAAAACAACAAGAAAATGCAAAATATTTTTACATATGCGGACAGCTTTCCAAAAAAAATAAATATTTTATGCTTACTTCAAATGTTAGTTCTTTAAATTTTTTGGTTGTTTGAAGGAAGCCAAAAAGCGGTGTAATCAATCGCAAGTCACATACGACAGAAGAAAACAGCGGACTTGCTGGCGCGTTTGCAGTAATCTTATAAGGTTGAGTAAGCTCATGGTTACCTAAGATGACATCACATGTGGTTTAATACTAACAAATTATTAACACAATAAAGATTTTTTACAGCAAAACTAAACTGCAAATCAGTTTAGATAATATTCAATACGCTACCGGTACTAAAACGCAGGAAACAATTTTATAGATTGTTTGCTATTTTATTTCAAATTTTTTTCATTCGACATCTTGAAAGGAAGAAAAGGTCAAAATTTTGTTGCAATGAAATGGTTCCAACTTACTCCATCTTATCAAACACGATTTAAACAAAGAGTTAGGGAATCATTAGCAGATCAAAAATTTTGAGCTGGGAAGAGGGAACATAAAAGCAAATTATGTTGATTTTATTGCTTAGCCATCAAAAGCAAAATGAGGGCATGGTATAATCGCCCTTCTAAATACGCTGCAGTTTAAGAGACTAATAAATGGCTTACGATTTTTGAATCAGCAGTAAATATTTGGTGTTCTTGGGGTTGACGATAATTATTCTTTATTTTCGTAGAAACAAAATAGAAATAATCCCAACAGCTCAGGTATTGATCTGAGGTGCACGTCTCCTACTGACCTCCAGTCGTTGAAAAGATCTAGGTGTCAAAAGTGAATGATCAAGGTTAAAATCTTGTCACTTTTATTTGTTACCGCCAATGCCGCCACTGAAACTTGTTTGTAGATAAATAAACAACTAAAGTTCAATTTTAAATTTGGTATAACCCTAAAAACCAACAATTATTAGACAAATGAATCAAAGCAGTTTTATTCAATTGAAAATGCAAGTACATTTAATTTTCAAAATCTATTAATGAGAAAAATGCACCCAATCACGTTCTTCTACATTTATTAATTTTTTTTCGATTTTGCAGGCCCCACAAAAGTTCGTCGCGGGCCGCAGTTTGCCCACCCTGGCTTATATAATTCGTAAGCAGCTTTCAGGAAAACAATCTAGTATTATCTCAATAATATAAATCTGTTGTCATGACGTTCTTCAGATAAAGCAAGGACCTTTGTTTTAGGAATGATTAGGTTTGGCAGACGCTCCTGAAATTGGCCTATTAAAACGTTTCTAGGTACAATTAAAACATTTGAGAAAAATAAAACATCCTCACGCCAACAGGGGTGTGTGGCTTTCATACAGTAAATGACTCAATCGAGGCGCTGTTCACTTTACTGGCAAGTATTTTCTTATTTTAAACCCTTAACCCTTATCAGAACAGTGTTTTTGTGTAACTTTATCGGAACATATGTTGACAATTGTCAACACGCCATTTTCTTGTGTTTTTCAATGCTAATGCGCACTGTTTTCAAAGTATATGTTGTCCTCTTATAGTCGATATGCGCGATTGATCAATCTCACAATGCGATCCATTGATTGTACGGTTAATTTGATTTTGATAAAGCAAAGCAATCTTGAATTTAAAATCCGGGGTCTGCTTCCTACCCAAGGTATAATTTTAGCTTGTTTAGCTCTTAGCTGAAGTACAACAAAATTTCAACAAACGAAGGTTGTATTTCAAACAAAAAAATGCGCAAACATGTAGTACAAGCACAAATTATTCAGCATTCTATGCAATATGCGTTTTTTGGTATTTTTCTGTGATGCGGGAAAACACGTCGGCGGCAAACCAAGCATGCAAGGCGAGTATGCTTCTCACATCTATAACATCTTGCCCGTTTGATGCCTTGAACTGTACGGTTTATGGTGTTGAAAGCAGTATCAATAAGCCCCATCTTTTCGGCAAGTGCCTTTGTTTCACCTCTCAATTTTCGGTTGCTTACGTATGGTTGAGCAAGCCGAAAGCTTAGTTGCTTGAGAAAATCTGTTTTTTTGGCACATTTCCACTACCCTCATTACGATAAAAGCGTTGTAAGTGGCAACATTTATCAAATTGTAATTGATAACCATTGGCCAAAGATTTGTTTTCCTCCAACTGAATTCTTCACAGTTTTCATCAAGAGTGTCAACTCCTCCTTTATGCTTATTGTAATCTGTGATAACTGTAGGATTTTTGTGGCAGTCCGTGATTGAAATAGAAGAGTGTGAAGAGGATATCATAAGGACATTCTTGTTGCGTTTGGGGACATATGACAATAGTAGAATTTTGTTAGAATGGTCATACAATGCCTTAGTGCTTTCAATTTCTCTTTCTTTTGCTACTTTGAACCGCGGTGGTTCTTCACGCCGATTAGCTATAATTGTCCCAATTAGTGTCAGATTTTGCTGCAAAAGATTGCACACCAGGCCATGAGAGGTAAAATACCGGTCAACATATATGTCTCGACCTGCACCAAAGTAAACTGAGCACAATTTCATCACAATATCATGGGCGAAGTTTCTATGAGGTACTGAGTCAGATTCCCTTCCTGAGTAAATCATGCCTTTCAGAGCAAAACCTGTTGTGGCTTCGCACAGCCAAAAAAACTTAACCCCGTATTTCCTTAGTTTAGTTGGCATGTATGTTCGTCCGGGAATCTTGCCACAATACCCAACGAGTTGTTCATCCACAGTCAAGGCCTCATAAGGGATGTAGATGTTGCCCAGATTACTGTTGAATGTTTCCCATACTTTTTGTATAGCAGCTAATCTATCGTTTCCTGATCTTGCTGGTCGATTACGATAGTTATCGAAACGCATGCAACGCAGTAGAAATTTGAATCGATTCCATGCCATTGTGACAATTTGCACTCATGTCTCACGTCCTTTGCCTTTCTATTCGTGCCACGTACTATCTGAAGTACAATTTGAGGTCGGTAAAATATTTTGAAAGCATCCACTTCATGTTCAGGAACAGCAATAATTCGAGGTTGTTGTGTCAATATATTTCCACTCCTGACCCTGCTTGGAAAAAGATTATTATAATACGTTGCATTTCCAGCTGTTATTGCTACTTAAGCTTCATCTTCTGAGCTACCATCATTGTCATTAGGTTCTTAATATTCATCACTACCAGCATCTTCATTTTCTTCCTCAAACACGTCTATGTCAGAAAGTTCCTCTTCCAAAGGAACTTCGTCATCATCAACAACAGATTCCGTTTCGCTGCTGCTTGTAACCTCAGCATCAGAATCGTTGTTCACATCGTCAGAAACTATTTGCAGTTGTTCGAGGGCCTCTTGAAAAGTAAATCTTCTCGGTCTATTTATAAGTAAAATTCCAGTCATGTTACGCAAGCAATTGTATATACGGCAGTTGCAATTAGTTGGGATTTCAAGCCAAGTACAGTCTATGACTATCTACTGGCATTGATTCTTTGTTCTAAATTCTGAAATGTACTTTTTATCTAGGTAAATATTCTGAAATGTAGGTATTATTACATCTGAGATATAAGAACTGTTGAGAGAAACCAAACCTCCTCCAGCCAAAGATCAAATCACCAAATGTAGTTGCAAATTTTTTACAAGTTGCTGGCAATTGTGCTGAAACAATATTAAATTATTACTTACAACAATAGTAACAGTCATTCATAGTAATTTTAAATCTCAAAGGCTTTTTGTCTCTGTTAATCTGCTATTGATTCTATTTGTTGACATTTGTCGACAGGTGTTCCGATTAAGATATAATGCAAATAACTCATTGTAGAAACAATTCGAGATTTTGAAATCACTGCAGTAGTAAGCTAATAAGAAGTTTTCCTTCGTCGGTGAATGGCGCTGAGCTAGCATATAGGGGGCGAGTGCAATCAAAGCATATAGGGGCGAGTGCAAAATCACCATATGCTCTGACAAGGGTTAAGGATCAACGTAACACATATGCTACTTGATTTTAAAATGTTATATCATTATGACGCAATAATTACTTTTCTGAAGCTTATTATCATTTTGTTAGCAAACTGTTAGGGAATTGTTTCAAATGCTACAAATTAGAATTTTCTGAGTATTACAGAGTTAACTAAGTTCAACAAATTTGGGAAGCATAGTCTCTTTGCTCCCTTGATACTCTTACAAGGAGTGGTCATAGTTCCATGCTTCTCTCGTATCTATTTATGAGTAAGCTTCCACTCTTAGCCTGACAAAATCGTCAATTTAAAAAGTGGTAATGAAGAACTGTTACTGTAAGCGTTGATTAACAGAAAAAGTGATTATCGCTTTTCAACCAATCTAAAAATCAAAATCGGCTCCTCTTTTTTGAGTTCTCTTTTGCCATTAGTTTCGTAATTGTTTTATTATCCGCAATAGATTTTTTCTTAGATTTATTTAATTGATTATTTTTTGCTTTTTTCTTAAACTTTTCGTAAAATGCTTGCTTATAGTTCAAAGTCGTTAAAACATATAGCCACTCGATGACACCACAGTTCTTTTACTTTGATGAACAAAACAACGATGTTTAAGTTTTATGGTAACCTAAGCAAGAGATTTAAATAGCTTAACTTTCGAATTGGGGCGGAAAAGAATAACAAAATTTCTATGCACGGTTACATTTTGGAAGACAATTTTTTCATGATTTTTAGAACCTCAGGGTTTTCTTAAAATTATCAGTATAAATAAGACTACAGAGACATTCTTTAAGGTAATGCTTATGCAGAATCTTGAAGAGGATGACGTGGCGCTATTACAAACTTTTTTGGTGTTAGATTCATTGGCATAAAAAAATGAATTTTGTTTTGAAGCAAGCTTGTTGTAGATTTTTGAGTGAAGTTTTAACATTAGAAGGACCAAGTACGTCATTTGACGTTTTTTAGATTACAAATGCTGATAAATTGGTGCAATTGCAATATTTTTTTCATTTTTGCTGACTTTTATTTTTTCTATGAAGTGCTTAATTCACTTTAATTTTTGACGCTTTGAGTTGTTCAGCTGCAAAAATAACCAGTAGTACTACCTAGAAGGACCAAGGACGTCAATTGACGCCAGATGCATTTTTTTCATTAAAATTCAAGCAAACAAGAAACAATGCAAGGCAAAACTACCAGTTTTTACTGTCAGCTACACCAAACGATTACCAAACAAAAAGAAAAGCAATAATTGATATCAGCAGCATCGAAAGACCGATTAAAAGTCTATTGATGTGGCAGACAGCTATTGTTGGGTGCTGATACCTTGCTTTGTTCCTTTCCAGCTTGAAGTTATGTCCAACAACTGGTAATTATGTAGAAAACTTTTTTGTCTCGGTAAAGCTAAAATCTATTTATTGCACTTTGATTCTCGTAGTACTAAGCAACAATGATCATGCAATGCAGTAGAAAACTAATTGCCGAAAAATACAGGAGAACAGAAGACTTGATTTTGTATTGATTGAGTGGGTTTGATTTGCTTGGGTTGTCATGCCTTTTATGGCAAAAGTAGAGAGGGCAACAAGACGCTAAGTAGTAAAAAAAAGCAACACAGAATAAACTCTTTGCATTTTCGCAGATGTACAATTATTTTACATCTAAATGAAAATGGCAAGTAATCTTAGTGTAATCGAGGCTTTGAAGTTTTTTCATAATATTCCTTCTGATGCTTCAGATGGTGAATTTTCGGATAGTGATGTAAATGAAATTGAGGACATAATACAAATGGCACAAATTGATTCACATTCTGCGCCCTGACCAATTCAAAATGCCGTGGTTGCTGCTTAGCCTCGTAGTGAATCTAGCGCCAGTGATGAAGATGATGAAAGCCCAAGTGAAGTCATTGCTGCAGCTGATGAAGATATAATTAGTCGAGATGGATCACGTTGGCAAATATATGATCCTTTTCAACGTTTCCAAGGCAGTATGCAGAAACAAAATGTTGTCAAAATACGACCAGGGCCTACTGCATACTCTGTATCCCGAGTAAATCACAACGATCCTCTTTCGTCTTTGCGAATATTTATCAATGAGTCAATGTTGAGAAACATATGAAAATGCACTAAAGCTGAAGCACAGCGAGTCACAAAAAAAACCCAACTGGACAATAAGCTAAAACGATTTAGAGAAATTTATTGACTTGATAATTTCTCGAGGGGCAATTAGTGGGAGAAACTTGCCTATAAAAAGCATGTGAGATAGCGTTTGGGGCTGTCCATTGTTCAATAGCACAATGCCACCTAATAAATTTCTGGAAATTATGAGATACCTTGGTTTTGACTTAAAAATTAAAAAGAAGAACAAATTTGGAGCATGATAAATTTTGTTTGGCATCTTCCATATGGATTTCTTTTGTTGAAAATTGCCAAAAAGCGTACATTGCAAATGTTTTTATTACTGTAGATGAACAGCTACTGCCATGCAAAGCTCGCTGTAAATTTATACAGTAGATGGCAAACAAGCCAGACAAATTTGGCTTGAAGTTTTGGATGGCTGTGGATGTGAAAAGTAAAAATTTTTGCAACGGCTTTCCATATCTAGGAAAAAATGAAGCCAGGAGTGATAACGTTAGTGTACCCACTGATGTCGTACCAAAACTTATGGATCCACTATTCAAAACGGGCTACAATGTCACTTGCGACAATTACTTTACGACATTGCCTCTTTCTTTTAACTTGCTCAGAACAACTGCAGTCTTGTTGGTACAACTTGCCACAATTGAAAAGAAATTCCAAATATTCTGAAAACTAAGCGAAAGCTGCACGACACCGTCATTGTAAAATCAAAAGAAGATATTGCTGTGACCATCATCTCCTATCAATGCAAAGAATCAAAATAGTTATTGATTTGGGCACCTTACATTCAAGCGTTTTTATTTCAGAAGAAAATAACCCTAAGAAAAAACCACAGTTTGTTCTTTTCTACCACAAAACGAAGTTTGGGGTAGATGTTCTCGATCAAATGACGAGAATTTATTCAGTGAAGGCCGCAAGTAGACAGTGGCCAGTACACGTTTTGTTTTACAATATAATAGACCTGGCTCTTATAAAAAGTTGGATTGTCTATAAAAACGTTTGCAAATTGAGTACCTTTCGCAGAAAATATATACAGAAGATTAGTGAAGAGCTAACTGGTAATGTTCCCAATAGCACTAAACAGAAAACAGAGAAAACAGAGAATTATTCACCGGCGAAATGTCGCAGAACCTGGTTAACCAAGCAATGCAAAAACAGAACAACAGATGTTTGGAACAATTGTGTCAAACCTGTTGGCGGAAAATGTGCGAAAAAACGATGTCGATTGTGCATATCATAAAAACGTTTGTTGCTAGATCGGTAGTAATGTTTAATTGCCATTAAATGCGTTGTAATTCGTAAAAGTTTGGATGTATAAGTACAAATAACTTTTGAAGTGGGCCAAACTAAGTAACTTTACTATGTGCCAATATATGTCTTTGTTTGCTAAATTGTAGTCACCTATTTATATTTCTTTTAATTTGCCCAATCTTGACATTGTCTGAAAAATGAAGAGAAGGACCATTGCTCCTGTACCCTCAAGTTTCTTCCCTTAACAATTTGATGTGCAGCAAATGACATTAAAACAGCTCTTAAATTGTTCAAAATGCTATTTTCGTATTAATGTTATTTTTAAGGGCCTCAATATTGCATTAATCTACACAAACGTCAATTGACGTATTTGGTCCTTCTAGGTAGTTGAAAAGCTTGGTTCTTCTAGTGTTAAAGATAAGTCAAAGAAAAGAAAATTTTTTGATGTTTTATGAGCGGAAAACGTTTGTTGGGAAAACAATTTTTAGAAATGCATTCCCAAAAGAGTTGCCCCTAAGAAAACAACTTTATGAAATCATATTTCTTGTGCGACATACGGAGCTAAGATTCAAAAGCACTCTCCACGGTGTCCATGAAAATTTTGGGCCCGGGTCCATAGGTAGCCTGTTGTCTAAATCTACTTGTCATCGTTATTGACCATAACAACCTTTTTTTGAAAAGCACAAGAAATTCAGCTAAAATAAAGATTTCGTAATTGTTTTGAAAAGGAAAATGCCATTTTACTCCCTGTTTTTGAGAACAAATCAATACATATTTAGGAGGATGAAACACATCGAATAAAAACTAGTTTGTGTTTATATCTGTGTGAAAAAAATTTTTTGAACCAACAGATTTTTGGCGACAGTACTCACTATTACATCGCCTCTGGTTAGCATTGAACTGTAGCATTAATTGATATTCAAAATTCGAAACCAGATGAGACGCTTTAATCAACACTTTAAAAAAAATCAAATCTTGAATGTGAAGCGGTCTTTTGTGCTATTGTACAGTAATCAAATTTAACTGTATTAAGTTTTTAACATCAAATTAAGAACAACTTATTACTACTTTAACCCATTTGTGCCGAAGGTTGAAATACTTAAGATATTTTTATAAAAACTTGAAGATTGCTTAGTGAACATGTATAAAATTTTTTCCGATTGATTTTTTTAAAACTTTTTGCGTACTTTTTGAGATAAAAGCCGTCCTACATGTAGGACGCTAGGCAAATCCGTTAGCAAAGTGGAAGATGCGTGAGCGACTGAGCGTAACGCGTACGTGTTGGGTAATCAGGTTTTATTGCTTACTTTGTCTGTTTCGCTCGAAGCTATAATGTTACAACCATCAGCGTATTTTATTGAAGTCTTGATTTCGATGAGTAACCAAATAAGCACAACAAAGTTTTTACTAAACATGAAATTGGTAAGAGCATTTTAGAGTTCTCAAAACAGTTCTCTATGTACAAAAATCACAGAAAAGACATTACAGACTATGATAATCTTTGAAGCATTTTACGTGCAGGCCAACATCGCATTTTTCACATCTAGTTGTAGTTTTCATGTGACAGTGGCGGCATTTTGTTTGTCCATTTTGCGGTATTACCCAATGCTTATATCCATCATAACGATTATCCGATAAAACATCTTGAGATTTTCCCCGCATTCCTTTTTCAGGCGGCTTGCCATATTGAGACAAATACGTTCTAACAATATATCGTCGAAATTGAAGCATATCCATTGGATTTTCATTGTTGCAAATTTTCTGTAATTGCCAGGCGTTGTTGATGGAAACATCGAGCATATATGAAATCAGACACCAGTACCACTTTTTACCTCTCAAACCAATTCGATACTTTGAAACATTTTGATCCATTCTATCGACACCCCCCATATGTTCGTTGTAGAGCTTGATCAAAAAAGGTTGGTCAATTTGCACCCGCTTCTTTTCAGAAGAAGAATATCGAGAGGCTTTAGATATGGCATGGACCCCAGCAGCATTTGAGCATAAATTTACCACACTATTGTCATTCCTTTTGCAAACGAGGACGTCGTTTTTGGTGTCAGTTTTGAAATCAAACTTTCCACGTCCTTGCTTTTTCAAAGCATTGTTTGAGGTCAGTGGACATTTTTCAGTCCTGTTTTCACGAATTGTACCAGTTGCTTTTACTAATTTGTCTTTTAGCATGGTAACGAGTTTCACACTATTGAAGAAGTTATCATAGCATAGGTGGAAAAACTTTCTACCACATCCGGTTAGAACATTTGCAAAATGGCTGACAAGATTTCCTCCAAGCCCTAATCCGTTATCTTGTGGTCGAGATGATACTGATTTTCCTTGATACGGATCAAACCAAATCAAGTATCCCAGCGGCGTAGTTCCACACCAAATTTTAAAACCAAAACGTATCGGTTTACCTCTCAAAAACTGCTTACATCCATGGCGCCCGTAATATTCACACATTGATTCGTCAAAACTGTAAAATTCTTCGTTTGGTGAGTGACGTTGGAACTTTTGATTCAAAAGTTTTATTAGTGGTCTGAGTTTTGCAAATTTATCCTCTTCATCTAAGCAGTTGTTATCAGCTAAATGAAAGTTGGTAAAAATTGCCTCAAATTTGTCTCTTCTCATAGCATTGGTAACAAGGTCGTGGTGCGTGTCGCTAGCATTTTCCCAGTAAAGTCTTCGTCTTGCTGGAGCAAGGTATCCAGATAAAAATAACATGCCAATAAAACATTTTATTTCATGCTTATCAACAGTCAAGTTTCGATTTTTTTGGGAAGCATACCGATTGGTCTCATCTACGATTAAATTCAAAACTTCATCATCAAAAAATAGTTCAAAATATCCTTTGGGGGTCAAGTTTTTGTTTCGTAATTCTTCAATTTTGGCATCATCTGACGTCCACTCTGGCAACTCACTTTTCAGATCTGTTTTGACCCAGTCTCGTTTTGGCTTGTCAGTTTGCTTCTTTCGTTTGTTTGGTGGCCCCTCTGGCTCATCAATATTTTTGACATTTTTACAACTGCTATCATCAATTTGAGCTGGAGCTAAAAGCATGCTTCCTGGTAAATTGTTAATCGTTCCTGCTCCATCTTCATCTCCTGAGTCTTCGTCTGTAATATAACCTGTGGCATTTGTTGGTGGAAGTACAGTTACCGAAAATTGGTCATCTTCATTGCGGTAGGGCAAAGCATTTTCCTCTGCTAAATCTAATATTCTACTCCATGATGTAGGGGTTTTATTTCTACAATTACCATAAAAACGTGAAGATTTCATCTAGAAAAAATATGTACAGTGTTACCTTTTGGTCACCTACATTTGTACTCGAAATATCGAAAACAATCACGCACCATAACTTATTTTTTATAAACAATATTCTGCCTTTGTCTACGGCTTTTCTGACTAAAGTTTTTCTGATCAAACAAGTTTTGTCACAAATTTCTAACACTCATTGCGAAAAACTTACACTATAAATGAAAACAAGAAGACCGGATTTGATATAAAGAGATTTATATTATATAGAAGAGCTGATTAGCGAGTAGGCGTTAATGATCAGGGTTAGATTGATGGCTTCTATGGCGGAAAGATGAAAAGCGGTGTTATCTTTGGCAATACTGATAAACTTTTTGATGCTGAGCGCAGGTGGGATTTAAAAGAAAAAGGAGTTCAATAGCAGAATCAGATGAAAGGATTTGATTAGAAGACTTGAAAGCACGTATTTGCAAGTCTTATTTATCTATTTAAAAATTTAATTATCTATTTGATTGTTTTAGTAAATACAATAGCGTGGGATTGCTGCTGGAGATTATGGTTTCTAGTGCGTGAGAATAGCGACTTGCAAACTCTACTTGAACATACTCGCAACGGCGCACATTTTGCTATCACGTGTGCCTAGCGACCTATATGTAGGACGCCAATGTTTCAAATAAAATTTCTCGGAAACTATAAGTTCAGAAAAATTTTAAGATTCACCATAAAACAGAAGAATTACTAATAAATAAATACACTTGACAATTTTTTCAGTACTTCTTTGGAAATGCGTAGTTATTGGCTCAACTCTATATGCACTCTCAACATTTTCAAAAAAGCGAAATCAGACGATTTCAAAATGGCGTCACGTCTCACCTGATAAAGCAATTTTTAAAAATACTACTGTCATATGTGTCAAATTTGCTCATAAATGTAGTCCAACTTCAGCTATATTCAAAAATATAATATACGAAGAGCAATCCTAAATTAAGTAGGCGTCCTACATATAGGACGCCAGGCACAAATGGGTTAACAGCGTATCGCAAATTTTGACGGGCCTATTTTGATCTACAAGATCTCTTCAGAATACTTCCGTCAACGAGAATCAAGCCTCGTAAACTAGGTACTACAAGAAATATTCGCTATTTTTTTAAGTAGCATTATTTACCATCTAATTTAAACAAATAAAAGTAAAACTGGTTAAGTAAGTAACTCGTTACCGAAAATCCTAATTAAGTTGTCCACATAACAAGAATTACTTCGTTACTGAAGCTTTCTGGTTGGGAATAGGATTAAGTTATGATTCAGTTTACTCTTGCTGTTCACCGACGAGCCATGAGCATTAATCAAAGGTTGGGGTAAATGTGAGTTCGATCCCACTCCAAGCATTATTTTTGACATTGCTAGCTGTATAACGGTAGAGATAGATCAGATTTTTTCTTCACAATAATAAATGATATTGATTGATTGTGATTACTTTTATTTATTCAAGGCATATTGCTACACATGATGATTCAGTAACAGTTTGTACATTTGGTCAAAGCAAATTGTGTACTCTCAAAAGATCAAGACAAAGCTAAAGCATTCTTGATTCAACTGTCAATGCAACAACACCGTGGATTATACCAAAAACATACAGCGCGATGCATTGGTTGGCGCCATCACAGATCCTTACATCAGCTAAGAAATATTTAAAACTCACAGCAATATCAACACCACAATGATTGGCGCCTTTGTGCTCATTGAATTAAAAAAATAACCACGAAGGCGGTTCCAGATTTATTGTTACTGACAGATGTGATTTCAGTTTATCCATCAAAAATAGCAACCAAATATAAACTTAAACTGACACCAATCGATTTTTGTCCAGCCGCCACCAGGCAATTGCATTAAATTATCTCGATGCCCCAATTGTCCTCAAGAATTTGTCTGTGTCTTCACTCAAAGATCTCGCAATTGGTTGGCAATCACATCAACTCTGCTTAACCAGCTGCCACAAGCACGATCGGGAAGAGCGAATCCGAACACCACTTAAACTTTAGAACTACTTCACTCACGAGCAGCTAGTATGGTTTTGAAGAACTAGAAACTAATTAATCTAACTATCAACAGCTCAATGTACTGATACACACACCCAGCGTTGCCACTGATTACTACCTTTTTAAAGTTGGTCAGTGGAGATGTATGCGCAAGCTGACCACATTGCTATGCTCAGAAACATTGGAGTCCGATATACTTTTCCAGATGAGCATAATTTCATGAGAACCGACCTTGAGAGGGTTAAAATACGCAACTTAAATTATTATTTGTACTGTTATGCATTCAAAGGGGTTGCTTTTATTTTGACTGATTCACGCCCAGTTGTGTATAAATCATCTGTTACCATTTGCTTGCTTTTTCATGCAACTGATGCATTCTCACAATTTTTCCTTATAAATCAAGTGCTGACAATATTTAAGTGTTCAAGCACACTTTTACGTGTGGAAGAGTTAAAATATTATATGCCCCCCCCCCCCCCCCCCAGCGAGAAAGGGGGAAGCAAAAGTGTCATATTGGTATAATATGGGGGAAAGAAGATAAAGGATATCGCTACAACAAACTTGCTAAACAATAATTAAAATTTTTAATCGTTCACTTAAACAGGTTTATGTGGCAAATCCAAATCATTAAAGTTTGATTGCTTACTTTTTTTTATAACTGTTCACATGAGGAGGAGATGGTTTACAAAAACGTAATATTTTGTCACATGGTAAATGGGGGTTAAAATAGATAAAAAACCGTATATGCTTTGTGAACAGCCCCTTAGAAAAATTTGATGACATGCTTTATTTGAGAACTACAACTATTCTTGACTTTGTGGCATACAGTTTCAAAGAGATGTTGACTACAAATCATCACATGGAACTGATTATTAATTGTTATCTGTGCTTCTTGTTTTGAATAACACTTTACAACAAACCCATATGCTTCAAGATCAGACTGCTACTCCTCAAAAATATTGAAGAAAAACTCTGTACTAGCCCATAGCATGCAGCTCCTTTGTATGATCCCCGTTACTATTATTGTATCACCATATTCTAAAACAATAACAACATGAAAAAAATGACTGCTAAAGCGAAATGATGGATTCAAATAGATTACAGGTCAACAATGTTCTTTACAATGCATGGATCGCACATGTATTGAAATTTATATCGATTCAGAAGCTAAACCCATAGCAGTCCACCAAGCTTAATCCCACAGCATTGGCAGCAAAAGTGTATGAAGATCTTTTACGGAATGGTAATTCGAACATCTTTAAATCTGCTCCCCATAAGAAACTCTTTAAATGAAGCAAACGAACAGAAATCACTTGTAAAATTTACACTCTTAAAAGTGTTTGACTTAGTTAAAATAGTACGATAACATACATCACAGTTTTTTGGTTTGACGCAACCAAACCACAATATAGCAACATGTGTTCTGGCTGCGAGAGTAGAAGTTGCTCAACAATTGCAAAGAGCTCACTGTGCATCCATTATATTAAAAGACGTATCCTTTATATTAAAAAACATAAACTGGCCAGATGTTTCCATTGTCAACAGCCATTGTTTTGAGTAATGAATACTGAATTATAGTTTTAATTGTTTTTAGTTGTTTGATGGTAAAGCCACCGAAACCCTAATCCATATAACTGTACAGCAAAAAATTGTGGTCAGTACTGATCGAAAACAAAAACGCAACAGTATTTTTTAGCTATGTAACAATCATGTTTCATTAGAAGTTAAGACCTAATCGCAATTGCTGTGATTCAGCAGCAATGCGTATGAAGTTAATGGAAGAAACCGTGTAATGAAATAAATCCAATGCATTGCCAACTTTTTCTTGGAAAATGTCATCGTGAAATGATTGCTTTGGCGAGAAAAGCAAATTACGGAAATGGACGTCTGAGAAAAAAATTTGTTTGAATCCCAAAATGTTTAAAGCATCGTGTTTCCAAAGACGTTGATTACAAACTGCATCTTTATCGAGCGCATCTTATTTAATTTGAGTTCATAAAATGAAGCTTCAAGAACTGTATGATTATGATGGCAAATCTGCTTCTAAAATGAATCAAAATTATTTGTTCGGAAGAAACCTAACGAAAGTTAAGAACTTGTTGCTGATTTTTGCATTTTTATTAATTTGCAGTGGAATTTATTATGTTGGAAGAAAAAGTGCTGATCATAAAATGACCAAGTAAACATAATTAGTTATAAGTAAATAAGCAAGAAAAGCTTCCTATTTTTTTTTACAAGTTATTAGATAACTAAATTAAAGATGATGCAGCTGTACCAGGTCAAAAAATATTATAAAGGATGAATACAACAAATAGAATAAATAAAATATTTTGGTACTCGGTTTGTAGTAATTTTGATCGATATCCGAAAAAGTTTTTGGTAAATAAAATTGTTTGTCACTTTTTGTTTCATGAAAACAATGAAAACAAAAATATTGCTGATAAAAAATAAAAACTATGATTTTGGAGATCAATATCATCACAAAATCTAAATTTATCAAATCAGGAAGATTTCTAACAGTCAAAATCAAAAGGTTAAGCAATGGAGGTATTGTAAACAACCAAATAAAACTGCAATAATAATGTCAACAAAGCCTCTAAAGTTTAGTTGCATACATACATAAATAAATATCCGTAACTTCCTTTTCATCCTAGAGAAGCTTCGGAAGTAGTTGTTCTCAAAGAGTTTTATGTTATCTTTTTGAATTCCATTAGTTATTGATTTGAGGATCTACTTTCGCTAACTCAATTGGTTCAATTCCAAGTCCTGTCCGACTCAAATCGCCTAAAGCACTGATATATTTAGCCATTCGGCAGCCAAGCAATGTTTCTCCAGTTCATGTAATATAATTAATTTGTTGATTGAGTTTATCTTAAGGCATTTACCTTACATGAACAAAACAACACAGCTGATATTTTTCAATACGAAAAACAGTGACTTGATGATAAAAAAATTTTTTGCTACAAATTCTATCCATTTTTGATAGACCTTCTATTTAAACAAACATGTCGTTTTTGGCGCTTTCACTCGCGCACGCTATTTAGATCTTAATTCATGATTTCTTCGCATCAAAAAAAAACAAAGAAAAACCTATTTAATGATTATAAAACAATCATTATACATACTGTACCTTCGTGCCACTTCCAGATTTATTTTCATTAAAATATATTACAATATATTTGTTTTAGTCTTGAAGATCAAGTTAATGCAATTCAAAGCTTATTAAATGACGTCAAAATTAACAGTCACGTGGGAAAGCGCAGTGTCGAAGTTCTAAATCACGTGAATAAAAGAAGCGTTGTGGACAGTAATGAAGAGGTAAGCCAAATAATTAATGGAATTATTTATTTTATCTTACTCAAAGTTAAATTAATGCAGTAAATGATGTGGGTTGATCCAAAGAATAAAATGATTTTAACATGCTTCGAACAACAACACGTTTTTTAAAAGCTATAGATAATGAATTTCAAAAATTTTTGCTTGTTATTTGGCAACATATTGCCATAGTTGAATAGTTTATTCCGGACAAACGCAGGAGAGTAAATTTAGTACTTTAATTTTGTAAATCAAATTAATAAAAAGAGCCATGTAATTTTACATTGCTTTTCGTTTCAGATGAATGATAGAACCATGTCAAGTAAGTGCTGTTTTATTGTACTACTGTATTCATTTTATAGAAATTTGCAACTACAATATTTAAAGACAACACAAGAATTTTCTTTTTATCTTTGTAGGCCATAGTGGAGCGACTTACATCAGATGGGGAAGTAGAAATTGTGATGGACCAGAACACACGGAGCTTGTTTATGAAGGTAAAAATATTGTTTATTGTTAAACAAGCGGATTTGAAAGCAAATTTTGAATGGTTTTAATGATTGTTCAATACCGTAATAATAACACAAAAGCTTTTTATACTTAAAAGTGACGTAATCACGGACGCGATCAATTATGGCAAAAGGGAAGAGGCAACCCTCTGCCATGTATGTTGCTGAAAAACAATTTAAAAATTATATGGTTGTTTTATAAGGGATAAAAAGCAAAGCCATGGTGCAGACTAATAAACAAAAATGGCTACCAAAAAAACAGTTTAATAAGGATTTTTAAAAATACATTCCAATGAACGCCTAAAAATTTATTCCCCTTTAAACTTATTTAAGTTCCCAAAAACACAAATTACTCCACACAGATATTTACATAGGCACAACCAAGAAGCGAGTTAAAGTTTTCTGGTTACGTTTATGGAAAAATAAAAGCAATTTTTATTTAGTTAAAAATTGCATGGCTGCTATGTATTACGTAATAAGCAAATCTAAAATGCAAACCTACAAGCAAAAAGAGATAAAACCAGTTTTCTTAAAAAACTTTTGATATAATTCTTACGTTAATAGTATTAACTGGAAAAACATCACCTTCAAAATTTATTTAAGCTATCCAGAACATAAACCAGACGAGAGGTGTTACATTTAAAGATTTACCTTATTATGCTTTTCTGTCCGTAACTCTTCATTGGCATTTATCCAAATTCAAATGTTACTGATCAAGCCATGACTTACAAGTCTTCTTAATGAAGTTGGGAATTTATAATTATAACGTCGGTTCAAACCGGAACAAAATAAATTTTTGCGGTTGCAGCTACGTATTTGCAGAAGTTTATTTTACTTTGTTTTCTATGACATCGTATTCTAACTTGTTTTGTTATTTTCTTGTATCTATTTTGGAAATACCGTTACGGATATGAACGGAATAACTTTGGTCCAAAAGCCCTTTATCCGTTTCCAGCATGACAATCATGCTGGCGCAACGAACTGCTGCCACAAGAATTCGGCCTACACCAGTATCTAGCAGGAATTCTCACCAATGTGTTTTTCCCAAGGACTTACTAAAATAAAACACAAATGATTGTAGGCCTTTTTGTTTTTTTAATACAAGCGTGATTGCATTGATCTGCAGTACACTGCTCGCTAACCAATGAAAACCAGTAAAATTGTTTAGCAGCTCTGTTGGTTTTTAAGACATCTATACCTTAGTGCAGAGACACACTGTAAACAAGAAATATCCTATTCACACTGCAGATCTAAACCGGGCCAAACTACATCATGACTTTAAGGTTACAAGATAATCTTTTTTCAGTATAGTGGGCTTTTTTTCATCAAGCTTAATGACCATTTCATCTTTTCTGAAAGTAATAAACTCTTGAGGTTGATATGTGATACTGCTCAAAAAAAAAGACGCTAGGAGTAGGTTTATAGAACGTTTAAAATCATATGATATTTGACGTAATATGTAAACAAGGTTAAATTAATGAAAATTTTGTCTGCTCCTTATACTGACTTGACGTTATCAAGTTTCAAATTTGCTTTGTATGAGCTTTGAGTAATCTCCTTATTTCATTGCCATAAATGATTATCAAACATCATTACAGACTTTAAGAATAAAATATTGACAGGTGAAACAGCAGGAACGGAATATGACAAAACTGGTGGAGCATCAAACGTGATTTGCATTGATCTAAATGTCAGCTACACTCCAGGAAAATATATAGACGGCATTCAAGGTAAAAAGATAAAATAAATTTCATTTGCTTTTTCCCTGCTTCAAGACATGTTGAATTGCAACAACAAACTGTTCAAAATAGGGATTTACATAATTTAAAAAATTAGGTTTGCCCAAATAATGTAGTCGTCAATTGCAAATGTAGTCAAAGACAATTTTGACAAAATTTAAATGTTTAAAAAAAGTAATTTTTTAAGCATGAGTTTGCTGAAGCCATGCAATGCTGCCTGAGCTCATTACCAACAAATGCTTTATTCATTTTAACGCTGCAATTACCAGGTGTTCGATCTGCCAAAGATTACCAATGTTTAATATATGTACAAATACTTAATAAGATGTCATTATTTTTCAAGTTTTTTTCAACTTTTGTAGTAGCCCGAGAAATGTGTTTAATCTTTGTAAAAGTGAGTTTAATGAGTTGCAAGCTCGATTATGAATTGGAATAACTTGCACAGGATCTCATTTTCAAATTGCATTGTAGGCCTTCAACGTGTCTTTTAGATGCGTTTCTTTAAATATGTTCTGATCTTATAACTTGCCTAACGTTTCTAAATAAAATTCGATGCAATAAATTTCGTTTCGTTTTGTTCTCACAACAAATTCAAATTAATTTTCTGTTAATTAGGGTGTACAATCTATCACCAAGCGTTTTTGATTCGTTTAAAAAAATGATTTCTCATTGATTGAAGTAAGTTTGAATATGCCGATTCACCATCTAAGCGTTGCAAGCATAATCATAACACATTGTTTTCTAAGGGATGAGAGAAAAGAAAACTGAAAACATTTCTGCCTCAAAACAAGGTGGAAGATCTTTTTTTGCAAATCAAGATTTTCAGAGCGATGTTTTTGCTACTTTCTGCTCCAAACTGTGATGAAGATCTTTTTTTCTATAAATTAGTTTTTTCAAAAGTGGGTGTTTAACCAAAATTTTTTAAAGGATAGGGAAACTAAAGATATTTTGTTTTTAAACAAAGTCAAAAATCATGTTTTGGAGATCAGCTTTTAGGAAGTAAGTATTTTTTTATTTTTGAAACTTTTTGGATGAAGATGAGGGCTAAAATCAGTTTGGGAAAAATGGTTTTCAGCCACCAATCATCTACTTAAATGCCACTGTTTACAATGATATTTATCTTGAGAACTTTAGTACCTGATTTTTACCAGCTACGGCAGTTATAGTTGCAAGATTTTAAAACAATAACACAACAAAACACTTAACACTCAAAGACAATTTTATTGGCGAATAAATAGAAGTTGCTGTACTATCAAAAATGACAGTTTGCGTTAATATCATTCATTCTGCTTCTCCCCACATTGCTCTTCTTGTAATGCAATAAAAATTAGCGTGTTAAACTTTGAACAAGACTTAGGAAAAACCAGAAAGCTTCAATATTTGAACGCTTACCTAAGCAGATATACAACCTGTTAAAAATTAAAAAAAGATTAAATGAATGCTCCGTTATTTTAGAATTTATTCAGGTAAAAAAAACCTAATAAGCCTACCCAGTGTATATTAAACTTTTTTACAGGAAGTTCACCTATTCATGGAGTGGAATATGAATTTCAATCTTCATTTAATAGACTTTTTGATTTTTCACGAACTGAAGCAAATAGTGTGTATGGCTACAATGTCCCATGTGCTGTATGTATGGCAACAGGAAAAGTGAATCAGGTGCTGTAGCATTTTTGTCTTGATCAAAATCAGTTTTTGGGAAAATGTAAAGAGCAAGTGTTTTTTGTGGTGGTGATGATCAATAGTAAAAGATTTTGTTTAACAAAATAACTGCAATAAATTTTCGCGTTTTTTCCAAATAAGGAGTAGGAGAACAGAGCCATTATTGAAGTAATTTCAATTTTCGGAAAAGTGACATTGAATGTCTTCAGGTGCTAGTTGCAACTTTTTAAAAGTTACTACTTAGACTTACCTAAATAGGTTATGAAAAAATTGTCAACGTTCAACTTCCGGACGGTATTGTGACGATTTTGAGAATTTTGAGAAACAGCTACAAAGCGCACTGAGTAGACTTTTAAATTTGTTAAACCAACTTTTAAAATTATGAAAAATTTATCGATTACCAATAAGTGCCTACTATTAAAAAGTTGAGAAACTTATGTTTTGTAAACGTAATAGCAGGCGAGCAAAATCATTGTGGACGCTATTTCAAAAAAGTACCGGAACTGAATGACTATTTCATTAGAAAAATATGCAGTTTTGATAAAAATTTTGTGTATTATATTTTCAAAATATTATCTCTTATGGTTTCGCTGCCCTGATAAAATGGAGCCACTGATTTAAATAAAAGCATCATCTTAAGCCCGCCGTATAAGGATAATGACGCAACAAATCGTAGATTTCAATGGTAGTGTTTAAAATTGTACAAACCGTAAATCAAGAATGGAATGAAAGAGAAGGAAAGTTTGACCCGACCACATGCATTTATATTTCCATCGCCGAATCTCATTGCACAACAACGCACTCTGAAGTACAGCTTGAAATCAGTTAAAACACTTGCACATGTAATTTCTGGCGTTAAATGTTTCCCTTATGACCGACGCGATGGTGTAATGGTTAGAGCGTCTGCATAGCAGTCGGTGCACCTGGGGTTCATTTCCCTTGTCGAGTCATACCGAACAACTTTTAAAAATGGTATGTGCAGCTTCTCTGCTTAGCGCTTGGCATTTACTTGTGAAAAACAAGCCTGCAAGTTTGTCCTTGGGCAAAACACTAAACGGGACGCCTCCACCTTTATGTGGAAGATAAATGACCCCGAAACCTCAGAAATGACATCTCCACAGCATATGCGGCCCTGCTACTCTTGATTAAGAAGGTCGGGCGCAGTTAGAGTGGAAATTGTGGATAGCCCACAACAACAACAGCGCATTGTATAGAGCTAACCTGTGGCTATCTTGTTGGTATTGTTCAATTGTTAAATTGTGTTGCGGAAAATATTGGCCTTGACACATCGCATTTCCAATAACAGTTAGAGTTCTACTATCGGCCGTTCAGCAAGGTTTTAAGCTCAAATCTTTCCTTTTATCGCCACCTGATGAGCTCCTACAACGAAACAGTTTGTAATGGTTTTTATCCTTTTGAGTAATTATGTTGTATTGATATTTACACTCAATCTTTAAACGGCATTACTTTCCACTTTGCATTACTCTGTGGCTCTTTGTTATTACCCTTTATTAATATTTTCAATTAGCAATTTACTTTTGCAGATTTTAAAAAGGAAGATATTTTTTTAGCAATTTTATTAAACAAGTGAAGACTATGAAAAATAATTTGCTGAACATAATACAGTCAAACCTCGGTTTTCGAACACAATTCGTTCTGGAAGAATGTTCGAAAACCGATTTGTTCGATAGCCGAATCATATTTTCCCATTACTTATAACAAAAAAGAGATTAATTTGTGCTATACACCAAAAGAATAACTTATTTACCTGGTTACACTATACCAGGGGTGGGCAATTGTTTTGGCCTGCGGGCCGCATCGCAGTCATGGAAGCTAGCTGAGGGCCACACTGAGAATTGAAGAGTCGGCCGAGGGCCGCATTGACCAAGTACAAGTGGCCGAGGGTCAGTGCTCAGGATCTTCCAATAGCCTGCGTCAGCTTCATGTTACATGTATATGAGACCTCCTTACATTGACTTTATCCCGCGCGTGGACATTGTGGTCTCCCCCCCCCCCAAAAAAAGAAAAAGGTCATCACCATCTAATTGGACGAAATATTTGTCTGTACTAACTATCAAAGGCTCTTTCCAACGTGGCATGTAATGCCTTTTTCTTGCCTCTGTAATACGGCAATTGTTTCTCCACTTGTCATCGTAAATCAGCTTTACTAAAGTTTCAAAAGTGTTCGCGGGCCACACAAATTGCTCTCTGGGGCCGCACTTGGTTCAGGTAAATCTTTCTCTTGAGTTGTTTGAGAACCGAATTTTTTTTCGAGGACCGAATGATTTTCATCTCGAATTTTCCGTTCGAAAACCGAATTGTTCGAACGGCGAGACGTTCAAAAATCGAGGTTTGACTGTAAAATATTAAAAAATGTATCAAAATAACAAAAACCGTTAAACTTTTTCTCATATATAAAAATTTAGGCCAATTTGAAAAAATGTGGAAATGAATTTTTGTAAGTCGTAAGGTAAAACCGACCGTTTGTATAGTATTAGCACGGCACATCTCAAAAAACATGGGCACAAAACGACTTTACTCCGTGTAAGTAATCGAGTTTTCTATACAGTAATAGCTGATACGTTTAATCAGCAACGCTTCCAATAGCTAAAATTTAGGGTTACAAAAACATTCTTTTGAGTTTTGCTCGAATTATACTGCTTCTCTGCAGGCTTTGCACGGATATAATGGAAATGAAAGGCCGAGTTAAAAGCTGTGGCTAATAAAATAATATCAAAGATCTTAAATATCTTCTATCCACTCATTTATGTTCAAATGTTGTCCACCGATAAACTTTTCTTGTGGAAAGAAGATGTCAAATATTGGCTTGATGGCAAAACAATTATTCACAAAAAACGAAAATCAGCTTTCTACTAACCACAGTTCCTCCAACTCGGCCATCCAATCCCATCGCGTTCAGTGCAAAGTCTACAAAGAAGCACCGCCAGCTGAGCAAAACTTTATATTATCAATAAATTACTTGAAAACTTGATTGGTAATACAGAATTTGAAAATAGCAATAAATTCATCTCAAAGCTTTTCGTCTGACTCTTGTCAAGGGAGTACAAGTCTTCCTCATTCCGAAGTATATTTCCTTGAAGAGAGGCAGAGTAAAGCTTTGGCGATAAATTTATTGTTACTGCTATTTCTTATTTTCAAATATATTACCTTTAAAACGCGGAAAGAAAACTAATGGAAGCGTTTCTATCAAACGCATTGAGCCATTTTTAAATATAGAACTCGGCGTTACTTACATAGAGCACGGTGGCTATTTGTAAGTGTTAAATTCAGATGTGCAGTGTTAAAGCTACAAAAACTATCGATCTTGCTGTACTACGACCTACAAAATTTATTTTCATGTTATTTCAAATTTGAGTTCTAAGATCTTTTGCTTGAACGATGTCCCAGCGATGGCACAAAAAGTTTTGTTATTTGATACGTTGTACTGTATTAATTTTCATTATTTTTTAATGAAATGTAGTTACTAGACTTAATTTGATTGCCCAGAAAATAAACTTACTTTCGTTGCTTTGAAAATTCAAATATTGTTCATATCTTACAAAGCAAAATTTAGTAGACTGGATTAAACAGAAAAAGTTGTTAGAAAGTATGGAATTTTTGATAGGCAATATTAAAATTGACAGCAATAATTATTGCTGTTAATTTTAATATTGCCTATCAAAAATGCAACAAAGCAATTATTGACAAACAATCAAATCAATTATAATTGATTGATTTTTAAATGATTACAAAGCCAACAGTCAATAATTGTTTTGCTACGCAAAATCTCTCGCGATGTTTTTTAATTTTAAATTGTGGTCGAAATTTTGAAAACAAATATTGCGTAATAAATACATCACAACGTAAACGCTATTGATAAAATTTCACAAAATCTATACATTAATAAATTCTTCAAGTGCCAAAAAATGTAAACAATATTGCAACCGGTTTCAAAGCTATTAGTTGCTGAAGTGCTGCAATTTTTTTGGTCCTTGCAGAATTTAAAAGCACAAATAGCCTGGGCCAAATAGGGTCAAGCAGCTGCTAAAAACTGATGTGCTTTGCAATGTCATTAAAATGAGCGTTAATCAAGAATTAGTATTGGGTATGCAATGCACAACATTACATTGCTATATTGGCTGTAATATTAATTTTGGTTATTATATTAAATTTCAGTTAATGATTCCTGGACGTGAAACTTGTCCTCCTAATTGGAAGAAAGAATACACTGGATATATAATGAGTGAACGTCCTGGTCACAAGAGTACTAAACCATATTTGTGTGTTGATGATAAACCTCAAGTGGTTCCAGGTTCTGCTACTCGACATGCGGATGGAATATTGTATGTCGCTGAAACACATTGTCCGTCGCTTCAATGTCAACCATTTGTTCATGGAAGGGAGCTGCGTTGTGTTGTTTGTACGATATAACTTTTTTAATAAACCTGCATAAAATTTTATCTAGCATATTTTGATTGTAGTTCACACTGTTTATTTCTCATATAACCTACTTATATATGATAAAAAATTGCGCTTGATTTTACAAATAAAAAACTTTGCTTTATGTCAACATTACGTGAGTTGCTCAAAATAAAACCTGTTATGCAAATATCATAAAGATGTCGATTTATTGAGCTATAAAGTCAATCTACGTGGTTTATATGCATGTTTGCACGAATGACGTGGTTATTTCACAAAGTAATAGTATTGCAAATAATAAAAGCGTCCCTCCCATAATTTGACAAGACCATCCCTGGACCCATTTTTTCCTTTTGGACTCATTAGCAGGGCCTGTCACGTCATCACCAAAAACCAAAATCCCGTATTTGAAATAATATAAAAAATGTGGTATCATCCTATTACAAATTTCTTCGCACACATCACGCGCGTGCTATCACACTTTTCATATTATTGCAAATGTGGGATTTTGGTTCTTGGTGATGACGGAACAGGCGCTGCTAATGAGTTCAAAAGGAAAAAACTGGTCCAGGGATGGTCTTGTCAAATTATGGGAGGGACGTTTTATTATTTGCAATACTATTACTTTGTGAAATAACCACGTCATTCGTGCAAACATGCATATAAAGCACGTAGATTGCCTTTATAGCTCAATAAATCGATATATGATACGGTTATGATGATCACGTGCTATGTTCAGATTCAAGCTATGTTCAAAAGCAATCTTTAGCTTCTCAAAGTTTAAACGAATTTCATATTATTGGCCGGTTTTATTACAGTTGATCTAAATAAAGTATACCGTGCGTCTAATACTGCATTCAGTGTCTTTTAAAATTTTTTAGTTTAAAATTGAAATTTCTTTCTATCTAGAATATCCCATAAAATTATGAAAAAAAAATCAATTTATGAGAATATTTTATTCCTGAAGTGAGGTAAACTTGCTGTTAGATTTCTTTCTGCTTTTGCAGTTTAAGATTAAACCATCTCATGTTAGCAGCATATTACTCACTCACAAATGTTAATTATAGCCATGTTGTATTGCCTAAACAGAATGATGGTCTGGAGACTCCAAAATATAGTTTACCAAAAAATTTACTTCTTTTTAAAGATTTGTCTTTAAAATAATCATGGCAAAAAAAGTACAAAACTAGCAAATCTGTAGCAGCATACCGTGTATCAAAAATAAATTAACGGAATATTCAAGGATATTTATCAATATTATTGAATTTACAAACCCTGTCTTTTTTTGTCAACACTTTGTAGAGAGTATTTGGACAAGTTTTGTCATATGTTTTATCTCTTTTCAAGAGTTAGGTTCCATTCAACCACTTTTAACAAAAGAAAAGAAGAATAAACATCAGTAGAATAACACGAGAAAGTACTAAAAACTATTTGAAAGCTGTTTATACTTGAGAAGCTTTTTTAACTATATTCACATTTGCATATTTCCTGGATAATTCTGTGTTGTGGACAATCACTTTTTCAACAATCATGTTATCGTGATTTTGTTTGCTTTTTTTAAACACTACATCTAACTTGTTTATTCGAGGTCATACGAAGACGGAATCTTACTGAGGTTAAAGCATTTCGTACAACAGACATTCCAAGCTGGGCAGCTGCATCTATAACGCTGTGTTTCTGACTAGAAACTGCTAAAAAAACCTCTGCTGCAGGTTTTGCAAAGTGCAAAATTTCAATTTTTGAGAAATTTTTTTTTCGAATGCTATTCATTTTTCTTGAGGAAGATAAAAGCATTGTTGATAGCTGCATCCATCGTATTGCAAAGGCAATAAAAAAAGGTAAGCTTTTACAGCGGCATACAAATTCCTCTAAATTTCTATCAAACCTATCAACTCCATCTTTTCTTTGGTAGTAATTCAAAATCATGCAAGATTTATGGGTTTCTTCACTAGTGATCGAGCAATCAACAAGGCTCGAACTAAGCATTAGTTTTAGATTTTATTTTAGCGTGGCATGCAAATAAACATATACCATCGTTGTGATTAATAATAAATTTAGATCAGGAGTTCTCAATTTTTATTCTCTTATTTACCCCTAGGAAAATCTTAAAAGTAAAATTTAACCCCAAAATTTTTTTTATATTTTCATTTTTACAAATTCCTATTGTAATAGGAACACGTGTGAATTTTTCCTAACAAAATTTACCCCCGAGATAGGTCAAATTTACCTCCGAGAGGTAAATTTAACCCCGGTTAAGAACCCATGACTTAGATGAATATAATTCCATTTTCTGAGTAATTGCTTTTGATACGATGAGGTCTGCTTTAAAAGTATCCGGCCTTTGGACATAAAACACACAACACAATGAATATCACAAACTTTGTTTAAGGAATATCAGACATGGGTAGAATGACGTAGTCCAAGGTGATATTGGCAAGTAATACTGCGTGATTGTCTCTAGTAATGATACCAGTTTTTGAGTGCAAAATTTTTATTTGTGTTGTATATGTATAATGAAGCTGTAGTGGCAAAACATTGCTAGATTAACCTTTTAACGGGCATTACACGATACAGCCGGAATTTTTTTTCCATTCTTTAAACAAATTGTACATTTGACCTAGTCAAGATATATTTTAAATTTCAGCTCTCTACCGGTTTTTGCTGCAAAAGTTGCGCATATGTTCCCTTTTGGAAACATTGCCCGCGAGGTGCTATATTTAACAATAGTTAGTTTTTTGGATTTATTTCTGTTGCCTAAGCAAAGTAAACTCTGTTTAAAGTTAGAACATGTTGATTTATTTTGCTTGAAGCTGTTAAATATATTTTTGAGAACTCAACTTAAAATTTTATGACGCCATTGCTGATGACGTCATGATAGGCTATGTTGCGCTCAGTTAATGTTAAAGAAACAAGAACATCAGGCAGTTATTTTAATAATTTAATACTTTATTGCTAAAGATGCAATTATTAACACAAACAAAAATACAAGAAAAACATACCGTTGAACGCAACAACTGCAAGCTTAGAAATTCATTTATTGGTGCTGTGTAGTAGACTTCAAAGCATGAAGACCCGTGTTCAGCATGCAAACGAACATCGCATTTTGTACACGTAATACGAGTGTTACGTTGGCACATTTTGCACCTCACTTTTGAAGTAGAAATTTTATAGTACTTTTTTCCGTCATATTGCTGTGTCAGGGGAAGATCGGGTATCAAACAATCAAGGTCAATTTCTCTTTCACGGGGATGCTCGAGGGGGCCTTTAAGAGGTGCAAGGTAATTTTGCAACGAAACTGAATGTGTGACATTAATGTAGGCAATAAACCGCAGTGAAAACGCCATGCTGCGACAATTGATACATTGATAGCATTTGTCACCAGCAGAAAATACCACTTTTTCCGCATATGGTTGGTCGGTAAGAACCAAGAAGCCAATCCATTACATCGACGCCGCCCATTTCCCGCTTATACTGCTTCACCAAAAATGGCAATTTAATGGTTGCGTTTGTTTGCTGCTTCATTCTTTGATTTGCTTTATGAATCGGCTCATGAGACATGTGATAGGGATAACTGTTCGCTCAACATAGCACCTATATTTTGAAACCAAATCTAATTGGTTTTCCGCAAATGAACATTTTGCATTTATGGCAACCAAACTAAGGAGCCATAGATTCATCGTTGCTGAAATATAAATGAAATACGCCAAATTGCACAAGAGCTTCATTTATTGCGTTATATAGTGGTAGTAATTTGCCATGTTGCTATCAGCAGCTGTCAAAAACTGGTTGTTAACAAGGTAAAACATTGATTTAATCTTTTTAAATCACTTGCAACTCAGAGTTTCAGCTACAACTGAAACACTCAAGTCAACCTGGTTTGACTAACAATCGGTTTCCGATGGAAGTGAGTCGTTGCCATACAGTAAAAGAATTCCAAAAACTTGTAAAATCTCTGATTGAGATATTGTAAAGCTTGGGTCATTTTTGTCTCGCTTTGCGTATAGATTAGTTTGTTTCACAATTACTGATAATAAGTCGTCAGTAACAAACAATCGCAACAATTTTTGAGGTGAGTGTACGAGGAGATGTTGATATGCGTCAGCAAAATTGCCCAATGGCTCTGCAAGAATGCTTTTATCAAAGATGGTAGCTTTTTTCTACAACTTAGTTGAAGTTTTTTCCCGTTTTGTCCGTGCAACTTCAACAGATGATGCAGAAGCAAAATCATCTTCATTTACGTCCATAACTTTAACTTCACCTGCTGATTCAAAGATACTGAATAGATTGAGAGTATTCTCATTAAAGTCATCTACCAAGTTTTCTATATCACTATCAATTTCTTGATTACCAGCGTTTGGTGGTAGTGCCACAATTTCCACAGTCTCGTTGTTAGAGGCATGGTCATAGCCCCCTTGAGAATGCGGTATTTGGTGAATTTAGCGCCACGCTTTGAATAAAAAGATTTTACGTTTATCACTACGACTATACTGTTACCAGTTCTAACAGTCTCCTGAAAAATAAAGACAACAACAATCTTGAAAAAGATTCGTTATCAATAGCTAATTACAAGGACAATTTTGCTTCATCAGGAACTCTTTTAACCTGAACCAGCAAAAGACTACTCCTGCGATATACAGAAAATAACTAACTTCAAAAAAGTTGTCTATAAAATTCTAATTAACAGAAAACTTTTTCTTGTTCAGGAACTCTTTTAACCTGAACAAGCAAAAAACAACTGCCAAGAAAGCGTTGAAATTCAGGGCTTTATAGACTATTGTGGCCGTACCATTGGTCAATTGTAGACGTTTCGCCGAGGTGAGATATTGTTCCACTTTGTTTCAATGACGTTATAAATTGCAGTTTCTCTGAAGGCAACTTAAAATTGGTACAAACAATCAACTAGCGAAACTTAGATGGAACCAACAAGCTACAAACTGCTTTGAAACCACTTTAAACTAAAGAAAATGTAAAAATATTGCACCTCGCAGGCAATGTGTCCAAAAGGGAATATTAAAAAGAAATAGAATATAAAAAGAAGGAAACAACATTTTTCAGCTAACCAAAATATCTTAGGTTTTTGATTTATGTTTTTACTAATATTTTAGTAAGTGCGGAAATAAACTTTTGATAAAGTCATGAAAAAATGACGTCATAGTATATTAATCCAAAAATGGCAATGTGTGCTTTTTTAAGGTGCCCCTAAAAGTCCCAAAAATTGGGCACACACCCAAAATTTTTTTAGATAATATTCTTTCATTGTTTGTTAAGAACGTAGTAAAAAATTTGCTAAGATAGGATTTTTTACAAAGCTCGGGTAGTCTGTGATACATCATGCTTCCATTTGGAAACATTGCTCGGTAAAAGGTGAACCAAAATATTGATAACAGCCTGAGTGAAATGGGTGTGATCAGTGAGAGCAAATCTTAACCCATTAACGCCCAAATTTTTTTTCTGTACGGTTTTCATTAATACCTACAAATTTTGCATTAAATGCCATCTTAATTTAAGATCTTTTTACATTTTTGAAAAATTCGCAGTAGTTTCTGCGTAATCAACTAATCTATTTATAGTACGCTGGGCGGATTAGATAGGATATTTTTGAATCCTTTACCCTGCGATCGACGTATTAGGCCTACGAATCAAAAACATGTAAATAACAACAACTGAAAACAGTTCAAATAAAATCGCACATGGTCAAATTATGTTTGTGATCATTTCTTAGAGTAGTTTGCTGAGGCCCAAGCATTTGATTTTTAAGTTTGTTACTCTCAAACTTTCTTGTTGTAGTTGGAGAAACAAGCAGTCCACAAAGTGATGTTACATTTTATGTAATAAGTTAGTGGTCTTCCGTTACATCTCTTTAGTTGGCAACGTCTTTATTTTTCTCTATTAGAAAGGACATGGTCTTGTCTATCGTAACGAATATCGGCGTTTATGGGAGCTTTGGAAGTGAATGGGTAACTAAGTGGTAGGTATGCATGACACGCTTTCCATGACCTTTCTGCAAAAAGCTTACAGCCACAGTTCTTCGAAAATCCTTCGTAGAAATAAAATTAGGTCCGTGAATCAGCCGGTAAATGATGCAAGCATTCACCACAGCCATATCAATTATTCTCGTCACCAAGCACCAATACTACAATGTTTTTCTAAAAGCCAGTCATGATGGTCCACTTTTCCATGCATTTGTTGCAATTTTTGATCAAAAGGGGCTGGGTATTGACATTTTCTTTTACAGCTCTTTACTCCATTGCTTTGTTGTGGCAAGAGGTTCAATCCTATTAAAATTGGAAGCCAACGCAACCGATTTGTTATCGTTCCATCTAACAGCGAAGATTTTGTTTTCTGAGACAAATCTGTAGTCGCAAGTTCCTCTCTCCATTTTATACATTTCTTTGGCTGATTTCAAAGGACAATATGCTGTTTTCGCATCTCTAACAGTTCCTGTTGCTCAGAAAACTTTTTCTTTTAGTTGAACAAGGAGCGAGTGGCTGGTGAAGAAATTATTAAAATAAACAACATGAAACGAGGAATTGTCTACCGTAGATAATATCTTCATAACCACTCGAGATCCCAGTGATCCGGTGTTCTTATAATCATTGGGCTTTTTTTCCACAATACAGAGAAAAGTTGAAGCAGTACTCGCTTTCACCGCACATAGTTCATAGTTTGTAACCAAATTTTATTGGTTTAGCTCTGATAAACTGCTTCATCGAGTGATGTCCATGATATTGCACAATCATTTCATCGATGGATAGGTATTTCTCAAAGATCCTTTACTGCAGAAAATTTTTATTGAGCAGATCCATCAAAGGCTTGATCTTGAAAGCTTTGTTGTCCTTGATCTCCTGATCCAGGAAATTGTCTTGAAAGCGTTTTACAGATTTCAGAGTAAGATACACATCACGACTAAATGCGTTGCGAACAATGTCCAGACTTAAGGCCTTCTCGCTCTAATAATCCCTTTCTCTTGGTGTGCGATAGCCACTGAGCCATAAAAATCCGATGAAAACTTGTATCTCGTCAAAAGACACGCTAAAGCAGGGTTTGTTCTTTTGTGTTATTGCATATCGAACTGCTTCATTTACAATGAGTTGATAAGCTTCTGGGAAAAACATACTTCTCAAAAATTTGCCGGGGAGTCAAATCATGTAAGTATGATTGCAGATTTCCTAGCTTTATAGGCTCGTTTTCATTCATGTTTGACCATTTGCTGTAGATGGGATTTTTCTTTTTCCAAGCAACTTTTGGTCTTTCTTTTCGTTGCTCCTTAGCTGGATGGTTTGGATCTGTTGACGTACATGTCAAGTCAAAGCTATCTTCCTCGTCAGCATTTACGACTTCTACAAGACTAGGAACATGACGAACTAAAGGCGTTGCAGTATCTTCGTCTTTTAATTTGTCTTCGTCGCTAAGGTCATCTTCATCGGGGGAATTACTGCCAAATCCGCATCAATATCTTCCAAAGCGATGTAATCAAGAGGTGCTTCAGGGTTCAGAAAAACATTGCGACTCATATTGAATCAACTTCTTCTAATCATGGAACACAATTACGTTTCTAGCACTTAGTAACTGTATCTACGAAAACTAAAAATTAAAATTTTCTGTGAGCTTAGCTACATGTAAGTAAGCCTAACTGGTTGATTACTTCTGATTTTGAAATCTACGCGTAAGGCACAGCGCACTAAACTCTCTATCTGCGCTTCTGTGTTTACGTAAGGTCCTTACACGCAAACATCAAAAATGCAGCTGGATACACATGACTCAACTGCTTGAGCCAGCCGGATTGAGGCAAATTGGACAATCCTTAATTAGACATTGGAGAATTATACAACAGTAATTAGGCCTAACAACGTTGTTTTTGTTGTTGTTTGCTTATTTTAGCCTACACGCAACCTTCCCCTTTCACTCTTAATCACCTTCATTCTGACTTACTCAATGTTACAAAAAGTTTGGTTCTTTTCTTACAGCTGCATAATTTATCATTGTTTTGTCTACTTCAGGGGTTCTTAACCAGGGGTAAATTTACCCCCTGGGGGTAAATTTGACCTACAGAGGGGGTAAATTTACTGAATCATAAATTAAAGCAAACTATATTTTTTAGCATTAAAAAAGTGATAGTGTTGCACTGGATTATGATGCAAATATACAGTTTAAGTAAGTTCTTGTCTTTGTATTTTATCTCTACACAAGTGTACTACCATACTGTGCTACATTTTTACTGTTCACAACCTAATTTGGACTTTGACCACAAAGTAGGTCACAACTTTGCTAAGATTGAAACTTCCTTTATTTCGCAATAAATTTCATTGTTTTCACAATGGGCAGACCGTGGTGTAGCTCCATTTGTCTCCTACTTCTTCATAGCATATTAGACAGAAGACAAAGAACAGACTGCTCTGTAGAGGTCTTTTGCAAATAAATTATTTTGCAATCACTAAATACAGGTTTTAAGTTAAACAATCTGCAGTTATTATGTCCAAGAAGCGAACATATTTAGAATCATATGTTGACTTTGGGTTCGATTTCATTGCGACAGATGATGTTCAAAAACCTCAGTGTATCTTTTGCTCCAAAGTGCTTGGTAATGGATCCATGAAGCCGTCAATTTTAAAAGCTCATTTTACTTCATGCCATTCTACACATGTACATGACGACCATAAGTCTTTGCTGGCCAAACGTGCTCAATTTCGTGCTGCAGGAACACTACCTAAATTAGGATTCTGTTCCGCAGACAAAGCAGGATTGGAAGCATCATATCGTGTTGCTTACAGAATAGCAAAAGAAAAGAAGCCTCATACGATTGGTGAACGACTTATCAAACCGTGCGCAATGGAAATGGTTGAACTTGTTTGTGGAGAAGAACAAAAAATAATACTTGAGAAAATTGCTTTGTCAAACGATACAATACGATGTCGAATAAGTGACATGTCACAGGATATTTTACATCAGGTAGCAGACGAAATTCGAGCTAGTAAAGTAAGAATTAGTCTTCAGCTAGATGAGTCAACTGACGTGTCGAACTATACATATTTGTTAGTTTGCTGTCGATATGAGCATGCTGGCGAGTTGAAAGAGGAATTCTTGATGTGCGAAAGTTTGGAGACGACAAGCAAAGGGGTTAATGTTCTGGAAAAAATGGATAACTTTTTTCAACAAAATAATATATCCTGGAATCATGTGGGTTCTCTTTGCACAGACGGTGCCCCTTCTATGCTCGGTGCCAAGTCAGGCTTTACAACTCTGGTGAAAAAACGCGCACCGCACATTATATCTACTCATTGTGCCCTTCATAGACATGCACTGGCAAGTAAAACCCTTCCAGAATACTTGAAAGCAGTATTGAAGCATGTGATTGAATGCGTAAATTTTATCAAGGCACGTGCTCTTAATCATCGTCTTTTCAAAGTGCTTTGCGATCAGATGGGATCAGAACACACTGTTCTCCTTTACCACACAGAAGTTCGGTGGCTCTCTAGAGGTCTCGTTTTCTCTCGAGTTTTCGAACTGTGTGGTGAAATCGAGACTTTTCTTCGAGAACGCAAATCCCCATTGAGTAAGCATTTTGACGACAACAAATTTATTGGTGCATTGGCTGACTTGGCAGACATTTTTTCAAGTTTGAACCAGCTCAATGTGCAGATGCAAGGAAAAAATTTTACCATTATAGATGTACGTGATAAAATTCAAGGCTTTCAGACAAAATTAGATCTGTGGAGTAGAAGAGTTCAAAAAGGAATTTACGCAAATTTTCCGACATATGATGATTGGAAAGTCAATAGAAGTAGCAAGGAGATCTTTGACCTCGAAATCGAGATATGCCAGCACTTTGCCACCTTAAAAAACAACTTTGACGGTTACTTTGAAGGTACAATTACCAACAGTACTGCTCCTTGGATAACTCATCCCTTCGAAAACAAGTTAGAAAGTATTGCTGACGATGATCTTTGCAAAGATGAGTTGATTGATCTTCAATGTTCAACGACGCTTCATTCCAAGTTTATGTCGTGCAATGGTGACTTTTCCAAGTTTTGGTGTGGATTAGTCGAAGAGTTTCCAATGCTGACTAAGCGTGCATTTGAAGTTATTATACCTTTTGCAACGACTTATCTGTGTGAAGCAGGATTCTCTTCACTGTTGACTATTAAAACAAAACTTCGATCTCGCTTAGTTCCCAAAGACGACATGCGAGTAGCTCTTTCAACGACTGCTCCCAGAATCTCAGAAATTGTTCGTGGAAAACAAGCACAAAAGTCCCACTGATTAACTGTTAAAACTGTGTGTCTTAACTGCTAAAATAAACGAAATTTCTTTAAAATTCTTGTGTGCTTTATCATAGCTATCTAGGACATTTGAGCATGGCTATATTTCTTGATATTTTCACAAGACCCTGTCAAAAACAATCGCATCTTCGTTTACTAAAAACACTTTTTTTGATATTTGCTGTGGTAAACAAGACCAAAAAAGATGCTTTACATTTATCACAAGGGGCCACCAAGAGGATGGGGTAAATTTTACTTTTTTCATTCGGCATGGGGTAAACGAGACAAAAAAGGTTAAGAACCTCTGGTCTACTTGTATCGTCTAATTTTCCGGCTACCGAACCAAACAGAAAAAACGCAGCTCGTAAATTACGAAAAAATTGCTGATAACCGCGCAGAGTTTTATTTATTGTACGTAGTTAGCGTTTATACTACTTGGAAACAGTAATAATTTTTTAAAAGCTTGCTGGTCAGTATTCTAAAACAATTTAAAAGCCAATTGTAAAAAGCTATTAATTTAAAAGCCATTTGTAAAAAAGTACCGAAAATTTTTGTCTTCAAATTTTGAGTGTAGTTCCAAAAAGAACTGACAGTCAGTATACAAAAAAAATGCTACTTTTAAATCCACACCACCCACATTTCAAAATCACAAAAATGGCTAATCCTTATTGCTGTGACAGCTACAAGAGTCTTGCCGGCCAATAGATAGATGAAAAGCGCGAATTTAGATTTTAATTCTGTATAATTCGTACATAAATTACTGTACTATAAATAAAACGCTTGGCGTAACGGGTTAAAGCATTTTCAACCAAAGCTCTTGAAATGCTAAGGTAAGGTGATCCAATATCTCTTGCTACTATACAAGTTATTGTTAAGATCTAATTCTGCATTATTTTTCCAAAAAAGTATGCTTTATAGATAATACTTGCCGTTTCGTCAGTAATCATCATGCTTGCTAGAACAAAACTTAATCCTTTGCGGTCCAATTTTTTTACCGTATCCGGCCCACCAGGTCCAAATTTTTTTTATTGCATAAATCCCTTGCAATTAGCCCAAAAGTTGGATTTCTACTAGTTTTTGGGAGGTTGTTGCCAAAATTAGCGAAAAATTCTGATTTGAAATATTAGGGATTTTTCACTTTTCAGGGGGGGTCAGGCAAGTATGTAATTAGCAGGTTGTTTGTTTACAAATGCTTTTGTAGTGAACACGAAATTTATTTACAACGAATCACATCTTACGTAGAAGTCGTGCAACAACATCAAGAAAACGGTACAAACAGAATCAATAAAATGTTCATTGTTCGACTATTGTTTGTAGGTCTGCTTCGTATGGTAGTCTTTGAAGCACTTTCCTGGATGCAGACCAGGTTTTCGCGAGCACGTTTCGCAATAATAAACAGTTGTTTTCCGTTGCTGGCGTGTGGAACATACCATGCAGATTTTATTGCGCCCACCGCCGGCATTTGCGATAAAATGTGGTACTTTGCGGAGCCTTTTGTGATCATCTGCCAAACTTGGCCTGCCTCGCTTCTTGGAATTACTGTTCCTGGTTGTTCCAACAAGTTGCAGGATGAGGTTTTTCCTGTATGCCAACTGCCTGAGTCCTTGTAGTCCTGTTGCTTTCTTGTATAGGATGAAAGAATTCACCACGCACACCTCCAGTAGCCAAAAAAAAATCTTCCTCCACCATCTCAGCGTCTTGCGAGTAAAAGCGTAGGAGGCACAATAGTGGTCAGCACGATCTACAGCATCCATGTGCTCAGTATAATCGCTGATTACGATTGGCTTCTCCACTTCTTCCTCTCTTCCGCCTCGTACCCTGCGCACAGATGTCTTTGATTCGCAATTATGCCATGTGCTCAACATAAAGATCAAACGCTTATCTTTCCAACAAAGTGTCATCAAGTTGTCTGGATGGCGGAAAACCTTCTTCTCATGATTTTTCAGTCGCAGACGTATCAAGTCTTTTGGCAGACCTTTTCTATTTTTTTGCACGGTTCCGGTGAGGTGCATCTGGTGATCCTGCAGCTTTCTTGCCAAGGGCATACTGGTATAAAACCGGTCTGTATATACGTGGTAACCACTGCCTTGTGCTTTAGCGGCTACTTGGTCGACTAAATGCAAGACAATTCTTGTTGTGAATGGTTGTTCTGGCCATGGCAGTGAGTCTGTGGTAGGTTTTCCGAAATATGGCTCAAAACTGCATATGTATCCAGTGTCACATTCGGACAAAACATAAATACGTTTCCCCCATTTTGTAGGTTTTTGAGGGTTATACGTTTTAAAAAGGATCCTGCCTTTGTATCCCACGGTGCTTTCATCTACAGCAATATTTTGCTGTGGTGTGTATAGATCAAGGCATTTTTCTTGCAAGTATGTAATGAAGTTGCGTACCTTGCTTCCCCTGGTGACTGCCACAGTACTAGGTTGTGGAGCTTTCAAGTGCAACATCCAGTGAATTTGTAAAAACCTTTGACGTGAGAAAACATCTGAAAAAAATGGACAGAATTCAATCCAACTTCGGCTGAAGTAGGTTTTGACATCTGGCTTCTCATTGATTGCCATATTCAGGATGATCCCCAAATATGCTTTCATCTCGGTCACGGTAACATCTTGCCAGTTGTACCAAATGGAGTAATTGGTAAATGTCTTGCCATTTAGCTTTATAGTGGCAAAGGCATTGGTTGCAGTGACAAATTCATGCAATAAATCGTCGGTAAGGAAACTTTGAAAAGCATCTATTTCCCGATCTGGTTGCTGCGGGAAATGAACACCTGGATTCTGAACAGTAAAAGGATGTTTCGGAAGATCGCTATCCCCAGTCCTCCAGGATCTCCAAGTATCATTGTCACCATCATCATCAGACTCGTCACTACTTTCCAAATCGGTTTCAGGCAGTGTTTCATCTTCATCACTCTCCCAGTCCACTTCTTCATCATCTGAAATCGGAAAGTCTGATTCTGATGATTCTCCCTCGTCATCAACTTCCATAAGCACCTCATCAGTAGATAAGAATCTTCTAGCCATCATAAAATACCGTAATTCCTGAACTGAAAATATTTGTCATTAGATAAATAAGTTCATTTTGATGGTTTACGCAAAAATACCCATGCAACTGTTCCAAAAATCAATAATAACTCAAATCTACTAAACATATACTACTGCTCCCACTAGTCTAACTGCTCCCTCTAGCCTAGCCAATTAGCCCAGCCATTAGCGTAGCTCCAACTAAGATCAAAGAATTCTCCTAGCTAAAGCACTGCCAGTTTGCCGTACCACAGAAAGCTACAACTTCACAACGAACAACACTAGCTTTGGTACAAAACCACGTTGATTCCGTATCCTGCTGCCACACTAACCTCCCAGCAATAAAAAATCTAACTGCTTCGTTTTCAATCACCACGTTGTTATCAGCAAAGTTTGTGCTAAAAAACCATCCAAGCGTAGCGTCTGACTGCCGAGATGCGCAATGGAAAAAAGGAATACGCAATGACGTGAAAAATCACTCCAGAGCGAACCTTGGACCGTCTACAGCAAGAAAAACAAAAGATCATCTCTGAGATGACGTTGGACTGAATTACATAATTTTGTAAATCATCTCTGAGATGACCTTGGACCGCAAAGGGTTAATGCTGATCGATTGAAAAATACATTCAAGGAAAGCCGTAATTTTAGAAGTGGAAATATTACCTGCATTTCGGAAAAGACGTGTAGGAATATCGAAAACAGAAATATCTTGTAAACTAGTAACTTAAGTTTGCGTGTTTTAAAAAGTGGGTAAGCATCACCTGGTTTATCACATGTACAATGCCTAACTAGAGAGCCGGAAATCTTTTTATGCTAATGGTGGTCATAGAACTTTATACCCACGATGTGCATAAGCAAATCGTCACAAATGCTCGATGTTGGTGCAATCAATAATTTTACTTTTAGCAGTTTTTCTTATTTTGTTGAGGTGACTTTTGATGTTGTTTGCAGTTAATGTGTACTAAAGAAAAATTGGTCAATTCTTTTTCAATAATGTCAATGTAATGATGATAATTAACTAAGACAATCTTACTATTCTTGTCGAATTCCGATCCAAATGGAGCTTTGACACTGGTTACTTGCATTGACTATAGCACATTCACACCAAATAATCTGAAGTACTTTGCCGACGTAACAATAAATAAAAAAATGCCTCTAGAGCAGCGGTATCCAATCTTTCTTGAGCCACGGACCGGTTGAAAGTTACTCAATATTCTCGCGGACCGGCTTTGAAGCACAAAAGATAAATAAGCTTACTACGAAATGAAGGAACATATATGCTTATGTAGTAGGTCTAACCACGTGGATCATTGAGCATAAAACACAAACTAAACAAAATATAAAAAGCATGTAAAATTTAATTCACCATAAAGCTAAATCAGTGGGAACCCTGAGCTTGTTTTTGTGCAGTGAGACAATCTCACCTTGAAGTAATGGGAGACAATGACACACGAAGGGTGTTGCTTTTGTCCAGTCTTTGGCGTGATTTTGTTTTAGTAGCTATAACTGCAGAAAACCCGGCTTCACACAGGTAAGATGTCGGGAATGGCAGTAGGCTTTTCTTGCAGCTTTCGTGGCAATCTCAGGATACTCTGTTTTGACTCTGATCCAAAAAACTGACAAAGCTGTCGTCTCAAACACACTTTTCAGGCAGCCGTCATTTGTTATCTATAGCAGTTGATCTCCTTCTTGCATGGACACACCGGATTCACAAAGTTTGTTGACAAATGGGTTGCGAATCCATTCCGTGCCAGTTCGTGAGTCCTTTGTAGTTGGGAAATAATGCTCAAACTCTTGTTGAAGCGAGGACAGATGGTCGTGCACTAGCTGTGAGAATGAAGCCTTAGGCTGAGTTTTTTTTTAAATCCCCGATAATGTTTGAAACATGTCAAAAACAAGTTTGTTAACGCGCCGTACCCACAAATCTAGTTTGGCTTTAAAAGCAGCTATTTTGTCTACTAACTTAAAGACAGTTTTCGTTTTTCCCTGAAGGGACAGATTGAGTTTATTGAGCAGGCTGAACATGCCACACAAGTAGGCAAGTTTTATTATCCACTCTTCGTCACAAAAATGTTGTCAGCGGCGACTTCTTTTCTGAAAGAAATCTCTCAAGCGGCTCTCGTAATTCAAACACTCTGGCCAATGATTTCCCACAAGATAACCATCTTATTTCTGTGTATAAGAGAAGATGCTTGTGCTTGTCCATCTCCTCACATAGTTGCTTAAACAGTCGCGAGTTAAGAGCCCGTGCCTTGATGTAATTAATAATTTTAACTACATAATCCAATACGCGTTTAAGATCCGGTAACATTTTCTTAGTCGCCAGCATCTCTCTGTGGATGATGCAATGTGTAGACTCACATTCAGATGCAACTTCTTTAATCCGGGCAACTAATTTGGTTAAATGTCCAGTCATAGCAGCCGCTCCGTCTTTGCATATGCCGACACAATATGACCATTTCAGTTTTTTTGATATATAATCATTAAGCGACTTGAATAGTTTTGTGGCTGTAGTTTTGATTGGCAATGATAACACACACAACATATCTTCATGCACCTCCTCCTGGTGAACATATCTCACATAAGCAAAAAGCATTGCCTTGTTATCAATATCAGTAGCTTCATCAACCTAGAGTGTGTACCATGGTGATGTATTAATCCTTTCCAGTAACTGCATCTCTATGTCCTCTGCTATATCCCAAATGCGCAGTCAAACAGTACTGGCCAAAGAGGCACATGTCCTACCTTTTTTGACGCAGCTTCTCTTAGAATTTCCCGGCAAATGTCTATAGGGGCCCGAAGAATTAATTCTTCAACAATAGCGAAGGGCTTTTCAGCCTTAGCAATGCAATCAGCCACCAAGAATGATGCTTTCAATGCATCAACATTTGTTGTTAATGCATTGAAAGCTCTCAACAACTCCTTCTTTCCTTCGCGTTCTCCTTTTCTTCTTTCAAAATACTCCAACGGCTTGTCTTTTATGTCAGAGTGTTTGGTTTCCAGGTGGCAAAGAAGTTTCGAAGGTTTCATTGCTTCATTCAAGAGCCTTGCGCCGCATATAACGCAAAGCGGACGTGGTAAATCTGATCTCCATGCTGAAATAAATCCATACTTCAAGTAGGACTCCTGATACTGTCTGGTAAATATAGCTTTCTTTTTCTTCAAAACCATAGACTCTTCTGTTTCTTCACCAACTCTTTTACCCTGCGCAAAGAAACCTTTCAGCGACGTTTTCTTACTGCTCATTTTGCTTGCTTAACCCTTTACGGATCATAAGATTCTAATAATTAGAATGATGCAATTTATGAATTAGAATCTAATTCATGAAATTTGAGACAATTCCTTTGTTGTTTGAAAACAACAATATTACAATGAATTTCAGAAAAATGGCTGTTACGTCAAAATGATATAACAATTAACAATCATGTAACATTGTAACATATGTGTTACATTATCCCTCAAAGGATTAAGGTTTGGGTATTAAAAAAATATCCTCGCTGATAAACACATCCTTACCACAACAGTCTTAGCAAGAAACTGATGGATGCTTCGGTGGCCTAGTCATGAAGTTACGATGAAATTGCTGCATTCTTTTCTTGAGCAACTGTTTTTGGAAATTTCACAGCAGTGCAACTAAAAACAATTCTGAGGAAAACGCATTTTGTCGTGAGCGACAGTTCCGGAAACTTCCCAAATTAAACAATTCGAAGAAACGCATGCATGAGAAGATCTAATTCAGTGTTTAAAACTGGTGAGTTCTTTCGCTGCTAATGTGAAACCATGCATCAACTGGCAATGTGAAAATTACGTTAATTTGTTAAATCTATATGAAATATAGGATATAAACTGTACGAATGCTCAGCCTTCAAAATTAGAAAATGAGTAAAGCAGTAATAGTGTATAGATATCGTTTTCTGTGAGGTCCGGTAACAAGTACCGGTACCGGTTCGGGACACGGGAATTGGGGACCACTGCTCTAGAGTTCAAATAGCAACAAATGTTGCCACTGGGCTGCAATTAACAAACTTATATATCACAAGTTCAAGCAAACTATATCCAAAAGCTATATAATATCTATCAGCCAAAAGTCAATCAAATTTATTAATCCGAAAATTAGAAATAAAATCCCGTTTACTTTCAGAAACAATACATCTTTTTTTAAATTTAAAAACTATGTAACCAAAAGCCATTTGGCCAATCAATTGGCAATAGTAAAATAATTACTGAAGCGACCCCAGGTTTATCTCATTGTAAAGAAATTAACTGTTAATCTCTTACAATCTAGCAGCAGGCAATATTTTAAAGACAACATCTAAAATGCAAAGCAAACTTTGCATATGATCATTAATTATCCACAACACAACACGAAAACTTTAACTCCTGATTTTATTCATTGGTTATTTTTGTTTTTACTGCCTTATTGAATATTGATAGACCGGCGCAATGGTGTAGTGGTTAGAGCGTCCGCTTTGCAGTTGGTAGACCTGGGGTTCATTTCCCAAGTCGATTCATAGCAAAAGACTTTAAAAAATGGTATTCACAGCTTCCCTGCTTGGTGCTCAGCACATAAGGGATAGTATGGAGAACAAGCCGGAAAGCTTGGTTGTTGTGTCCTTGGGCAAGGCACTTACAGGGATGCCTCCGTCTTTATGTGGCAGACAGATGGTGGGGCCAAGTAATTTACTCGTCTTTCTGGCCCATTTTGACGAAAGACATGCAAGCCGAGCATGAGCTCATACGCGTGAATGAATGAAAATTGAATATTGGTGAACAGCAAAACAACAAGCTGTCAATCAATCGACCACTTTATATTTTTAGAACGATAGTTATTCAAGTTAAAATAAGAATTTTTTTTCTTCTTTAAATATATTGGCATAAATTAGAACACACTGAGCTTCTTGGCATTTAACAAGTTATGTGCTTACTTGGAAACGTTTGTAAAACTTTTGACATGGGTGATGGGATAAGATTCAACTAAGAAGGGGTGTCGCGAGCGTAACTTCCCATTTTGGCATTTAGGTTGGCACTGCTCTTTCCTTTTTGCACTGAGTTATCCACATAAGACGGCTTTTTGACCCTCGGCAGGATATTTGTTTGATGGGTTTTCTGTTCCTATCTGGCCTTAATATAAGTTCATCTACTTCACAAAAATCAATAGTATTCATTTTTGCCATTCTGCAGTTAGCCTACAACTTGTATTACATTGAATTATTTAGAAACCGTTGGAAAAAAATTGCTTATTTGTACAGTTACAGTATAACACATCTGTCTGTCGTAAATGCAGAGTTCAGGTTTATAATAACTAAGCTACTATTTGTTGAGTTCTTTATTTTAATCCATAGATGAAAGAGCATTTTTTCAAGAATTTGTATACTGGTCAATTGACACTTTATGTTTAAAACATTCTAAAGTAAGGATTATGAGTTCCGAAAATGATCTCCTTATTGACGAATGTGCAAAATAATTGCTGCTTTTAACAGTACGGTCAGTGTTTATAAATCTCGTACCACGTGTTATCAAAATAGATAGGAGTAGTATCACAAAGATTCCATTTTTTTCGGAAATGATCAAACGAATAAATTGATCCTTTATACTTTTAGCACTTTACAGTGAGATGTGATGGCAGTAATCTATAGCTTTGCAAGTATGATCGTTGGTACATTTTTTGTTGTATTTTTCAATATGTTCTTTATGTTCCATATCTTTATAACTTGTTACTGTCAATATTAGCCATTATATTTGAAAAGCGGTCAATATACTGCTATGTTGTTAAGGGAAAATTATTTAGCAATGCTTTCGTTTTGTCTTTTTTCGGAAAAATCAGTTTGCTTTTTTATTATGATGAAAAAATCCAAAAATATTAGCTTGTTCACCATCCCAGAATTTTATTAACAAAAAAGGGAAAATGCAGACTGTCAATTGACCGTATTGGTTGCTCTAGGTATAAAAGAATATGAGTGATGATATTAGTTATGCACTAATTGCGAAGGACTACATTGTACAGTACAAACAACACAACGTAGCTCTCTTCCATGAACAAATGGTTGACATTGCAGTGCGGACATAGCGTTTCAACCATGTAAAATTCACCATCACCATTGCTAGAGTCAGAACCTAAAACCACTTGAGGTGTATCATCAATGCATAGATATGGCTAAGAATGTTTGTGAGGATTGTGTCCAGGCATTATATAGCCGGTGTATTCCTTTTCCCAGAAAAGAGGACAAGTTTAACGTCCAGGAATCATCAGTTACAATGGCATATAAAAATAAAATAGCAATTTCTATGACAAAGAAGTAATAATGCAACGCGACAACGAAATAATATTTTTACAACAATGCTGTTTAGCGGGTTGGTATTTTAGCACCATCAGACTTCTAAAATCTATTTTATAATTGAAGAACCAAAATTTCTTCAATTTGCTTCTTGATGTGATCAATACCACAACTAGTTATAGAAAATGCTTAATAAAGCCACCAGATGTAAGTGTTGATTCGCGGGCATAAATCTATTGCTGTATGAAGTGTTTGTGTGAGTCAAATTGCAATCTTTTTGCAAAAAAACTTGTTGGTTCACTGATCCTGTTGCCATACAAACAGAGCATGGGATATTGAAGTTGTAAACACTTTCTCCTTCAGTTCGAGAAAAATCGAATAGTCTGTTAAACGAGGATGAAAACCAATAATCTATTTATTAAAGAAGTGAATGTCATACAATAAAATTTAAAATTATTTCAAATCTTGCATCAATACTTGATGGAGTAGCAACAAATATTCTGCCAAAAGAGTACAATACAACTTGAAAGCGACGCTACCTCATTTGGGATTTACGGTAGAAGAAAAGCCTACTCTTCAATGCAGCTACGATGTGGCACATCAAATTGCGAAGTGTAAAAAGCCGCATAATATCGCTAAGGAACTAATCAAGCCTTTCGCATAAAAAATGGTCGAAATAATCATGGAATTGGGGGCGAAAAAAAATCCAGCAAGTTTTGCTCTCTGATATCACCATTTGCCGACGGATTGAAGACATGGCTACTGATGTGTGCCAATGAGTTTGCTCTAAAATTAAGCAAAGCACGCTCTAGGCTAGCTTTCAACTGAACGAGTCTACCGATAGCGCTTTGAAAAGCCACTTGATTGCCTTCGCCCGATTCGAGAAAGATAGAAAGATAAAAGATAAGTTATTGTTTAGTAGTGTACTGTCATTCACAACAATTGCTGCTGATGTCAAAGCTTTTGTGGACTCTTGTTTCAAAGCCAACAATCTCACCTGGCAAAATTTCAAGCACATCTGTACTGACTGTGCCCCTGCGATGATTGGGACAAATTAGGGTTTGTCACACTGGTGAAGAGCAAGTGGTCTCATGTGACGTCTTCGCACTGTTTAATACACTCATACACTCTAGCATCAAAGACTCTACCTCTATATTTAATGGAAATTATGGACGTTGCGGTCAAAATGATCAACTTTATTCATTCGAGGGCAAAAAATCACCGGCTTTTCTGACTTTTGGCCAAAGAAATGGGAGCGCAACATGTGGGACATTCGTTTATACCAAAGTCCGTTGGCTTTCGAGATGCAAATATCTCTCTCGTTTGTATGAACTCAAAAATGAGGTTAAAATCGTTTTTTGAGAAAACACAAACAACCCCCATATCCGATTTCACAATGAAGAGTTTGTTGTAATGCTTGCATACTAGGCCGATGTATTCGGTCACCTCAACGACATAAACTTGTCTTTGCAAGACCGTGATGTGACAGTCAGCGACGTTAACCCCTTCAGACATTTTGTCCAATGTATTGGACATTACAAAATAACATAAATACCTTTTTTTGTCTGAAGGGGTTAAAGACAAGCTGGCTGGGCTAAATGTTCAAATAGGAGTCTGGCAAGCACGAATCAAGGTAAGGTCAACTACCTCGTTTTCTTTAATGGGAAGGCGCCTGAAAATGAATAGAACTGAATTGCCAGAGAGCGTCAAAACTTGAATCATAAAACATTTTGAAATCGTCGCTGCTGAGTTTCGATAATATTTCAACGACAACACGTTGCATATTTTATGGTACAGTGACCCGTTTAACACTAAAATTGACTTCAATGCCGAAGAAGTAGAGGAGTTCGCAGCGTTCAAGGTTTTGAATGCGATGAAGCTGGCATCAAATAAGAAAACCGACGACTCCAGCTTTTGGTTGTCTCTTTAAGATTCATATCCACTTCTCAGCAAGAAGGCTTCAGTAATTCGCGCTAAATTCACAGCTACCTACATTTTCGAAGCTGGATTTTCTGATCTGGCGTATATAAAAACAAAATCCAGAAATCATCTCAATGTATGCTGTGACATTCGCCTTGCTTCGTCCAAGACAAAGTCGAATATCAAAGGTCTCCTCAGGCCGGTAAAAGAACATGCTTTGCTCTGACTACGTTAATTTAAAGTAAATTGACTGTGATTTGTTTAATTCTTTGACTGTAATGCATTTAATCTTTTAAGGCTGGTTTCCATTAGGCGTGGAGTTTTTCGGCGTGAGAGTATAGCGTAAGTGAATTTTGCAACAATCTTTAGTAGATAATGGCGTTGAGAAAGGTCTAGGCGTTTTTCAAAAACTAAGATTTTTTAGAGAAACCAGAGTTGCTGAAATAGCTTCACCCTAAACTCTTTATTTTAATTATTTCTGGACCTGTGGGAAACTTCCCAACTTAATTTATCCCTTAATTGTCTTTTTTAAGCTAAACTATTTAGCATTTTTTACAAAAAAGATGTTGCTCTGACCCATGGAGAAAAAAATTGGTTTGCCAACACTTCAGAAATAGGCTTATTTTATTGCTGTAACACTTTACTTTGTATGGTTGTTGTCTCAAAACAAAATTAATCCATTAATAACCACTATCAAAAATGCAAGTCACTTTTTTTAAGTTTTTGGTATCTGGTTACTGTTGATCTAATTAAGAAAGAAATATAAAAGAATTTTGCCACTCGCTTTTGCTTGCCTAGCAACGTGATGTTCCTTTAGAGGAGAAATAGTCCAATACGGGTGCAAAGCTGCTGCAGATTTAGTGCAGCTGTTGCAGAGTAGTAAGGTTGGACATGGCTTGCCTGTATTGATTTACCGTGCGAAACTATTTGTAGAACATCTGTACAGCAATACACAATCCTATCTAAGAAGATAAAACAAACATTACCTATTTCAAAGAAAAGTTGCAGAACTCATTTCATATAAAAATTTGCTACTGAATATTAGTGTTTATTTTTCTTTGAGAACTCTGCGCGAAATTTATCTTTTTTAGAACAGTTTCTTCAAATTGATAGTGAATTATGTCTCTGTTAACGATGACCAGTAACCAGTCACACAGAAGATATTTAACTTTGCAGGAGGCAGCTGATGACGTTTTAGGGTCAACAGCAAGTAAAGAGAAAGATATTATTTTTCCACCAGCGCAAGGTGATGCTTATGGTATTTATGTAGAGGAAAATGATGTGGATGAGTGCCATAGTAATGATTCGCTTCCAAACGATGTTTCAGGAACTTTAGAGATAAATAACAACGATGAATGCGAAGTCGCTTCCGACAATATTGTCGCCAATACCAGTGCAAGTAAAGAATACAAACCACCGTCAAAGAAAAAGAGAAAGAATGCGGAAGCAGTGCTCTGGAAGAAGAAAAGCAGCCTGAAAGAAATATCAGACGCAAATGTTTTGCACTTAGCTGACAGCCACCCCTATCTTGCCTTGCTTGAGCCAGTTGCAGTTTTTCGATCATTATTTAATGAGGAAATCTGTAGTCTTATTGCATGCGAAATGGAGCGATATGCACCTCAACGGAATGAGGTCATTCATCTTACAACGCAGGAAATCGAAGCTTTTGTCGGAATTCTTCTATTGACAGAATACAACATCTGACCGCGTCAGCGCTTGTACTGGAGCAAGAAAGATTATATCAGTTGCCCACTGATATCAAGGTCAATGTCAAGAAAAAAGTTTGAAGACATAAAGAAGTTAATCTATGTTGCTGATAACAATAATCTTCCTGCTGGAGATAAGCTTGCTAAAATTCAACCTCTACAGGATAGAGTCAATGCTTCACTTCAGCAGTTTGGAGTGTTTGCAAAAGATCTGGCCATTGATGAACAAATGGTATCATACTTTGGTAGGCACTCTACAAAGATGTTCATTCGGGGCAAACCGATCAGATTTGGCTACAAAAACTGAGTTTTTGCATCAAGTGATGGCTACCCTTACAAATTTGAGACTTATACCGGAGCGTGTGATACTAAAGACAGCAGCAAGCCACTTGGATCACAATTTGTGTTTGTTCTTCTTTTGATATTTGAAAACCCTGGCTTGTCATTGTGTTTATTTTGACAATTTTTTTACATCTTATTATTTGCCGCGAGATTTGCACGAAAAGAATTTCAGGGCACTTAGGACTATACGTGAAGGCCGTACAATGAAGTGTCTATTGCGACCATCAAAAAGTGTTGAAAAAAACGAGCGTGGTCTTTGACCACCGCTAAGACGATTACGTGTCCATAATGCAATGGAAAGACAACAAGGTTGTTTACCTTGGTTCAAATTTCACCAATATAGAGCCAACCAAAATGGTGAAACGCTGCAGCCAGTGTGAAAAGAAAAAGATAAGTTGTGTTCAACCGTTCTGCTTCTACCTATACAATCAGGGCATGGGAGGCGTCAATCTGATTGATTGTCAATCTGGTTTATAAGCCAATACAGACCAACAATTCAAATATAGAAGTGGTATTGTTTGCTGTTTGTTAACTGTATAGAGATGCTGACAGTGGTTGCGCGGAGGCTCCATGTCACCGTGGGAACTTCCCCGCGTTTAGATTTTCTTGAATTTATCCGGTCAGTTTTAGGTGGCTTGTTGAAAACTACTAGTTCTGTATCCTCAGGCCCTAACGGAAGAAAAATAATAAATCCTAGTGTCGGTCTGCACCACCCTGTAAACGCGAAAACTCAAGGACGATGCTCAAACTGCAAAAAACACTGTAAAAATGTCAAAAATGTGGTGTTCGCTTGCATCCTATGTGCTTCTTGAATTATCATAAGTGATAAAATTGTGTCTTTTTCTGGTATTTTTGTCATTGTTTCATATCATTTGGAGTGTTTTCTCAATAGAAAGTGCTTACGGAGAATACAGAGCAGCAAAATTTCTTTGCGCAATGTTAGCTGGTGATAGTGTTTTGGACCATTGTTCCTGTAGAGGAACAAAAAAAGGAAACGTAAAAATGATTACTTGAGAGACAAAATCGCGCAAAAACTGGTAAATCGTTAAATTTTAAAGGCTTTGTAGTTACATAAAATGCAAGTAAAATTTTTTCACACTTTTGTAGTGAGTCAGCATTTTTACGCAAATCAAGGTCATTCCGACTTGAAAAAAATAGTTGTTTTCCGATGGGGGATTGCAACGGAATTTAACGAGTTAAAAAAACATTTTTTGAATAATGTTTGTAAGGTCATTAAACTAGGTCTTTGTCTAAAAATTACGTCGATACGAAACAACCGCCTGGTTTTTTAAGCTTCCGTATAATTTGTTCCTCTAGAGGAACAATGGTCCAAAATGGGTTAAAGACCTTTTTGGGAGATTTTTTAAAGTGGCTTTTTGCCAGTTTTTCTTTCAGATCCAGACAAAACCTTATTCATTTTACATTTTTTTTCTAATTTTGAAAATTCGGGGGAGGGCTGAAGATATGTTTGTCTCAAAACAAAGTTGAGCACATTTTTTGAAAATCACCTTTTTTTCAAGCGATTCTTTTTCCATTTTGCTCCAAGCAAACAAAGGTAAAGATCCTTTTTTGGGAGATTTGCCTTTCGAAAATGACTTTTTCTCTTAGTTTGGAAATTTATAGACAGAATAGGTCTGACAATATTTTGGTAGGGCTTTAACTTCCCTTTGCTTTTATGCTGATGGCACACTCAAAAGGACAATATAGGAAAAGTGCACAATCTTCTCCTCGTATTTTTCCGAAACGAGTCTGAGAACCTAGTTTTTTAAGATAATCTGTCAATTTATATCGGCAACACAATGCGATACTTCTGCAGATTCTGGTTGCATTTTGCAATGTTTTCTGGATTATTCCAGTTGACGATTAAGAGTTAAAGTTTCAATAGTTAAAACTTAAAAAACATTGTTTAAATAAATATAAAATCATCATCAACTTCAAACAACACAAACCGCAATTGAAAAAAAACAAGAATACTAGTTAAACATAAATGAACTGAAATTTTGATATCAGGCCATTAAAACTATATATGTAAGTTAATCCGCTCTTCGAAAGAAATTTAAAGGTGACTCTGCGACTACAAAGATTCTAGTGAATAAAGAGCCTATGTTTAAAACCAAGATAAATCCTCTCCTTGCAAACTTTTCATCTTCGCCCTTTGCACTGAAATCGGTCAAGGTTAATCTGTAAGTCCACCTCAATGATTCCTCACAAAAATTAAAATAGTATGATTAGAGTATTTGGGTGAAGACTCTAATCATACTATTTTAATTGAAGGGAAGAAAAAGCCAATTTCTAAGTACAGCTGTGATGTAGACAGCATGAAACAAAGGATGTTGATCACACGTAAGCTATTTTAACCCTCTGTCTACCATGGGGTCAATTTGACCCCAAATTTATGTTTGAAAAGCTTCTGTTGCTAAACTGTTGGCAGCAGCGCAATGAAACTTCTCGACTTTTATTTTATATCGAAAGGTTTGTTGACCACAAAAAATTTTTTGTGTACGAAATTTTATGTTTTCTATTTGTCTTTCGACGCTAATCCGTAATAATCAGATTATAGGTCACGTCGCAACTGCTGAAAAAATGACGCAAACTGTAGCGCAAAGACTTTGGCAAACAGCAAACACTCAATGTTGATTTATCGCAGCTGCAAAGTCAAATAACATTTGAATGCTTTGTTTTTTTAAAGAAAAAGCTTGTTTTTATAATTTATAACTTATCACTAGGGCTCGCCAAAGTCAATAAAGTCAAAATTTTTTCAGGACCTTGTTGCATAATCAAACGTGTACTAACGTTCGTTTCAAGTGTTCAGGAGTCTGTTTTGATAGATTTTGTAAGTCAAAATTTGGCATAAAGTCAAAACTTCTCAAAATTGTCTTCATCAAAAATATTCTTACAAAAACAAACAAATTTATATTTTTTTTCTATTTTTTCAATTTTTGAGCTGCTATTAAAATTTTATGCGCAGTTTTATTTGATTTTAAACTTCTCAAATAGTTGCAATGGTAAAAATTCGTGCGGTAATTGAGAAGGAAATAGCTCTTATTATGCATGAAATCGTCATTGTTGATGCATAAACACATAATTGTTAGACAATTAATCTATTCCTGTAAAACCTTTGCGCTCTTTACACGTGGTCTTTTTAAGTCATAGCTTGCAAAGCAAAGAATGCCTAAACAAGCCAATTTTTCTTCAGCGAAAGTTAGGCAAATATGCCAGGAATATCCGGATGAGTTTTCGGCAACTCCTGCCTGCGATTTGCGTTGCAACCTTTGCGACGAATTAGTCAAATGCGACAAAAAGATTTTTGTGGAAAGCCACCGAAAAAGTAAGCAATACCAAAGAAAATTGGAGACAAAGAGCAAATCCCAAAGTAAGCAAACCTTTTTACAACTCGATCAAGTAAACTTCAAGGAACAGGTTGTCTCCTCATTCTTAGCGGCAGATATCCCATTTCATAAACTGAACCATCCTTCTTTAAAGTCTCGGTTTGCTACAATGGGAAAAGTATCGTCTTCGGAGACTGCAGCCCGGGCAAGTGTTGCTAAATTAGCATCCCAAAAAGAAGAACAAATTTAAGAATTACTTCGGGACAAAAAATTTTTTTAATTGTGGATGAAGCAGAGATTGCTAAACAAAAGTATATTAGTGTTCTTGTGGGCAGCTTAGATGCCCCAAATCAGACATTCCTCATTGATTGCCATCCACTTGATCGCGATAGCAATGTTAATAGCAGTATTTTTCTGCACACTATGAACGACATATTACGACGACTTGAAATAAAACGCGAGAATTTTTCATTGTTCTTGACTGACGCTGCTCCGTAACTGTCTTTGGCTGGAAAGACATTAAAGGAATTATATATACCCTTATTTGATGCATATCATCTGCGTTGCGCACTTACTACATAACTGTGCTATGCGTGTGCGTGCTCATTTTAAAAATATTGATCAAATAATAGCAACGATCAAGGTAGCAACAATCAAAAACAAAGATCGCAAGAAAAATTTTCATGATGCTGGTCTGCCATCTCCTCCTGACCCTGTAATTACAAGATGGGCAACTTGGCTCAGAGCTGTTTCATGTTACAGTGAGAACCTTCCAGCTGTTTGTACCATTGTCAACAATTGGAAAAGTGCAGGCTTCTTATTCAGCAGAGCAAAAGACGCTATCAATGTGGAAGATTTGGTGCCGGACTTGGTTAAAATAAATCAATACCGGACTCTAGCAGCCAACGTAGAGTTCTTAGAAGGAAGTGCCAGCACGATAACCGAAGCATACGGAATGCTGAAGAATATGCAATTTGATGATGATCCGTGCGCAATTAAAAATTACATTAAAAATCGACTATCCAACTCAGATTTAGAAACAATAATAGACCGTACCAACTTGACAATTGATCCAACAAGCAACGCAGTATTGCAAAAAGCCCAGCCAACCTCTGCTGCTGTTGAGAGGTCGTTTTCTATGCTCAGTAAGTTACTGAGTAAAGACAGAAATTTTGATATTAAGAACGTAAAAAAATATATGATGCTGTATTACAATAAAAAGTCCTGGTAACTATACTGTGTGGCTTTTGTTAAAAACATCATAAAAAGGCTGTTGATGTGCAGTAGAGTTGCGATAACAACGCAGTTTTTGTATTACACACTAATTGATACCGGTACACACAACAGCTCGTTTTCCTAGTTTTTGACGTCATGCGTCGCTTTGTTGCATTAGCTTCAAGACTGAGTGATTGAGAAAATGTTTAAAGTAGGCTACCTTCTTCTTTAAAAACTTATGTAAAATGCTGATTATAAAACATTTTTAATCAAAAAAGTGCGACAAGACATAAATAATAGGCGAAAGCGATAACGTCAAAATAAAGTCAAAAACATATTTCTTAGGTCAAAAAAATGGCCCTACTTATCACATTCGAAAATTGCAAAACGCTTGCATCAGAGCAAAAGTTTGTGTGTTAATAATTAATTTTCAATTATTTTTATAAATCTTGTTTACAACATTGTTTCGGCACCTGGTTTAGACATTGTCATGTTTTGTGTTGTAAGTTCATTTGAAATATAGTTTCCTAAACTATTGTTTGCATAAAATCATTTGTTTGCGACTTGCCTACTAGTATTGTCAGAGTAATTTTTGTATGTTTACAAGAAAACCTTTTCTTTTTTTTTATCAGTGCGCATGGTATAACTTATAAAAAAAAGCTTTTTGATCATCCATCAACCTTATAAACAGGATGTATTCCAAATTATCCGGAGCTACAACTAATACTCTAAATCAAGCAGTTTACCCATAGTCAATAATAGAGCTCTATATGATGTAATTAACACTAGAATGACCAAGCGCGTCAATTGACGCATTTGAAGTATTTAATTTCCTGTATCTCCACCGAATTTTAATTTTTTTTCCTAAAACTTTGGGACATTTTTTGTATTATTGCAACGTTGAGTTTGTGTGTTTTTTGAGGGTTTTACAATTAAAACAACAAATTTAGTCATATATCTACCTAGAACGACCAAGCGCGTCAATTGCCGCACACAGCTGAAAATTTCACCTAGAGCTTACAAAAGGTTTAAAAATCTGCAGAATTACTACAACCTGAGAAACCACACAACGTGACAATTAGTTTTGTCCGAAAAATAATTGAATATTGAGAGGACACAGCAGGCGTTTTCCTTCGCTGTAGACTACTCCGATGGTAAAAATTCCAACACCGAAATTGATTATGCAGTAGATAACGATTTAGAAGAAGTGTAGCTTGATTCAAGTGGGGAAGAATCAGACGTCAATAGTGCTAGCGAACACAATAAAAACGATCCACAAAATCATGTGAAGGTGAATCAGGACTTGATTGTAAAAGACGAAAAAGTTTGGCAAGCTTTGGCTACTCCCCATGCACAACTAGGGCGCTTGCAATAGCAAAACATACTGAACTTCAAGCCTGGCCCATCTGCATTTGCTACAGGCAAAATTATGGAAAGCTGTCCACTGTCATCTTTCGCATTTTATTTGATGAGGCAATGCTCAAAAACATAAGAAAATGCACTGTAGTTGAAACCCTTTGCATTTCTGACAAAATAAATAAACGGGATAAGTTTGGAATCAAGTTCTGGTTGGCGGCTGACGCGGAGGCAAAATACCCTGTTCAATAGCTTTCTGTATCTTGGGAAAGATGAGAGCAGGGACATTTCTGTAAGTGTACCAAAATATGTGGTGACAAAGCTGATGCCACTGATTTTCAAACGTGGCTATAATGTAACTTGTGACAACTTTTTCACAAAACTTGATGATGCCCTGCATTTAGCTGATCAAAAATGTAATAATATGCCCACGGTCCGACAGAATTGAAGAGAATTTCCAAAAGCACAAAAAAAAGCAACAGCAGCTCGGAACTTCCCTGTTTGCATCTACTCAAACAGCTACTGTTACTTTGACTTCATATTAGTGTGAAAAACAAAAGTCGGTAGTAATAATGAGCACATTACATCCTGATGTAGAGATTACTTCCGACAACAGCCTTAAGAAAAACCAGAGACTGTTTTATTCAATTTTAAAACAAAGGCTGATGTTGACGTCACTGATTAGATGGCTAGGAAATACTCTGTATAAGCTGCCAGCTGAAAGTGGCTCATTCACTTATTTTACAATTATTGATCTGGCACTGATCAATAGCTGGTTTTCTTCCGAGATATCTGCAAGTCGGGCGTCAGTCGCCGAAAGTTTGCACAAGTTGTGGTAGAAGAAGGAGCAACTTCAGAAGATGATAATGGAAAAAATGCTGTAGCACAAAGAAATCCCTTAGAAACTAACGAACCTTCAGAAAAAAAGCGAAAAACAAGTGCTACCTCAGAGTGCCGTAACAGAACAATGGATTCGCGCAACATTTGCCGGAGCACAGTATGTGGTGAATGCTCCACAAAAATTTGCCCAAACTGTGTTGATTGAACGCAACCGACAAGTTCTTTGTTTTTGTGAAATATTACGGTTTTGTAAACAACAGCTTGATCATCAATTACTTTCTTTTAAACGCTGCTGATATCCAAAATCATCGGTTTATGTTTGGCAAATTCGCTCTTTTAACTTTACTTTGTTCTTGCTAATTATGTATTACATGATGTTTGATTATTTTTAAGGTGCAACAAACAACATCTCGACTTCAAGAGTGTATACTTTACCAAATAAAAGAACGAATTAAAGTTTGTCTGCATAATGCGTCAATTGACGCACTTGGTCGTTCTAGGTAGTTTGAAAACGCGGTCGTTCTAGTGTTAAAAAATATTGTGCATTTCTTAGTAAGCATAAACCAATTCAGGTTCCTGCTTATGTCTTTGACTGCTTGACAGAGTATTTAAGAACAAAAACCGAGTGAAAAAAGCTCAAGGATATTGATTTTTTCTTACCATGGGACGCTGTGGTTCTGCCATAGCCTACTGTCTACAAATATTTTCTAAATACCCGAAATCCGAGTTTAGAAATTACTTGATTTTCAATAAAGCTTTTTTCCGTGATACATCATGTCATTGCAATGGACCGTGCCAATTTACGAAACAAAAAAAACTAGAACACATACGTACGTAGGATAATGTACAATTTTGATTACAAATAATGAAGCGACTTTATCATTCCAGAGCCGCAGCGAGAAAAATACTTTAGCGCGAAGAGACGACAACATTTGTCAGCAGAGGCAAAACATTGCATGTAAAACCAGTGCATATCTAGACATTTTTTGAGAAAATTTGGCATGTAGAAACTTTTGTAGATGAGTTTGCAGTAAGAGCTGCCGCTTTTAGAGAGTATTACAGTTTTAGACTTCAAAATAATCATTTGTTGGTACGATTACACGTCTACGCTTACCCAACTGTTTACAATTATTTTTTGGCCTAAGACGATACAACCAATACACCTGATTATCATACTATCTGGCTGAAATAAACTATCCGTGTTTCATTGGTGACTGAAAATCTAGTTTATTTCTGATAAAATGTGCAGAATTATCTCAAAATTGGTGAAGCAAAGTCACAAAAATAGTGGGATTGCCTCTTTCTGCTGTTCATCTTGGCGCCGGCACTGTTGAATTCGCTTGCACTTCACCAAAGTATCTGAGGAATAGCTTTATCCAACCTCATCCCGCGACTGTGACCCAATCAACAGAGCAGTTTCTGCAGAAAACATTGCAGTCGTGTCAAACATTTGGTAACTCTGCCTTTAATTTTGCCGGCTCTGGAATCAAGTCAGACCACCCATCCAAAAAAAAGTACCGATAATTCCTACACAAAGTGGTTTATCGAGAATCAAGATACAACCTATAGGTTAGGAAAATTGCACAAAATGATTATATATTGTTTGCTTACTAACAAAATTTCAATAATTTTTCCTATTGCTAGATTATCTTTTTAATAGTTTTTTTAGAAAGAGTGGCATCTTTTCTTCATGAAATAATTTGAAATTTATCAAAATAAAGTGCATTGTATGTTTTTTTACCTTATTTTTATCTAAATTTTTGCATTTAGAGCAATCTATAAAATTAAAAGCAGGGAACAGTAATGATTTTCCGAAGTGATGCATTTCTTTTTTACAGGAACTGAGTGAGGATAAAGAAATATTCAGTTCGTAACTTGGAATCACAGAGAATTTCGCAGGACTGAGAGAATCGCACCCGAAATCTTAATACAGGGTTCTTACTGCTTCATTGTTCTCAAAAAATAATTATGTAAACAGTGCTTTCACGATAAATGCGAGGTAAATTCGGTAAAATCAAGCAATAATTTGCATGAACAGTAACACTTTCTCCCAGTTCTGTTTTATTGCAGCTGTAATTCCAGCTCTGTTGGTTCGAATGTTGGTTGATTAACTGAGAGCTTTCTGACTCCCATCACAATAGTCGAGTTAGAATTGAAAAATGCATAGTGTCCATTTTCCTGGTTTGTTAGTTTCTTGCTAGCTTTGGCGTGAGCAATTTATATTTGGCCCTGTGGCACTGCCTGACCGAAGGAGCTGCTACCAGATCTGCCACAGACAACGCCGGGTCGGAGTGTAGATATAAATGGTGAAGTGTTGGCATAGCTGCATCATACGATTAAAGATGGCATTTTATTTCCAACTTTCAGAGACGTGGTTAGTCATAAAGAATTTTTCGCCACAAACCTTGCTAAAACATAACAACAAATTCAGATGCAAATGCAGTAGTGCATTTTCTTGACTCAAATATTTTTCTACCAAATGCAATTTCAAATTATTTGCACGTACATTAGCTCCAAATATTTGTGAGCAATTAATTTTATCAGACGACACTCTTTACTACATGAACCTATAAGTTTGAGTTCGAGACTACTTGATGTTCTTAAAATTTCAGGGATATTTTGGTTCACTTGTTTTATGTTGGCTGGAAATTGGCGCTTGAAAAGATTACAGTTTTAACGCACCATAAAACAGAAATAGGTAACACTAAAACAAAAAATATTTTTGTATCTTTTATCAGAAACAAACAAGTACCCAGTTAATCAAAAATATTTTTAATGACTTTGCAGTTTTTTTTCAGCAGCATTTCATTTAGTACGTTCGGAGCTTGTAATCTACCTCTCCATTTTGAAGAAAATTTGATACATTTCAATCTTGATTTTGTCATTAGCAACCAATACAAATCAAATTCCGCTCTATTCGATGTAGAATGTCTAATAGTTATTACCTAACGCTTGCGTTGTAGCAGCTTACTTGGATTATCACCGTCACTCTCTCACTGCCAAAGCCGAGAAATTTACATGATGCTGAATCAGTTTGCTGCGCGTTATCAATAGCAGTCTGTGAATTTGCTTCATTTGAAAAAAATCATTTCCAGTGTAGGACGAAGTCGAACCGAGTCTAAATATGCCTTACATGGCACAACGTAAGCGCAGTGCTTTCTTTTGCATGGTTAGAGGGCTGAAAGCATTTCTGTCTCATAGAAAAGCTGAAATCTGTGTTTTTTTTAAATCAATCTTTTCAGAGTAACGTTTTTGCTATTTTTTGCTCCCAAGAAAGTGAAGACCTTTTTTTTGGAAATATATTAATACTTTTCAAAGTGAGTATTTTGCCCAGTTTTGAAATTTTTACAACTGGGCTGAAAACAGTTTGGAGACTTCAGCCACCAGTCATTGTGCTATTACTCCTAGGTCGGCAAACATATTTGTCTTTCGCACTGGAGCATAACTTGTACCTATTAGTGCACTTATTGTTGCAAGATTGTTTAGATGAAATAGCACAACAAAAAAGATTCTTAATTGCAAAGATAATTTTGATGATGAGAAAATTTGTGATTTCTGCACGATCAAAATGACCGTCGATGGTAATTTAAGGTAAATCCATTCCAATACCACACTGTGCTCATAGAGATGCAATTAAAATTGACATGCTAAAAGTTATCCAAGATTTAGGAAAAGTCAAGAAATTTCAGTGTTATTGCACGTATTTAATCAGAAATATAAACGATTAAAAATCAAAAACGGTCAAAATGACCGCTCCGGTAATTCTAGTGTTGAGGATTAAAGAGGTTACGAATACTAAAAGCTTAACGCAGTGTACCACTCAAAGAGTTTATAGTAAGCGAGATCTATTTAAAACCCTTACCTCTATGAACATAGCACGTGATCACCATAACCGTATCATATATCGAAACTCAATAAATCGCTAACAACTTAACCAAACGATTTGAAAAACTGAATAAAACGTGCACCGTTACTCTTTTGAAAAAAATAAGTTAAACGATCAATGTTTTGCCTTTGGTCCCTTTCAATTGTATTTATCTTTCTAAATGAATTTAGAAGTGTACATATCAGTGATTAAAACAAAAATTTAGCCAAAAAAATCAACGTACATGAACATATTATTTTGAGCTTTTTTTTCTAAACTAATTTGTAATTACAAAATTATGTAAAACATCTGAACGTAATCAAGTTTTTGATGTATGTTTCATAAAACAACAAGTAAAAGTAAAACATCTTTACATATTCGGAAAGCTTATACAAAACAAAACTGCTTGCATATTTTTAAGTTTTTTCTAACGGAAGTACTTCAAAATTTTCCGATAATCAAAGATAGCACAAAAGCGCTGTAACCAACCGCAAATCAGACGCAACGAAAAAAGAAAGCGAACTTACAGTGGCCCTTTGCAATAAGTCTATGAGGTTTAAGTAGGCTCACGGTTATCTAATATTATACAAAATTTTGTTTAATACTAACGAATTATTAACCCTATAAATTTTTTTTTACTGCAGAACCAAATGACAATCAGTTTGAATAATACTCATTGATATACCGGTGCTAAAACGCAGCAAAAGATTTTGTGGATTGTTTGCTATCATATTTTTGCAACCGACGCGATTGTGTAGTAGTTGGAGCGTCCGCTTCGTAATTGATCAACCTGGGGTTCATTCCCGTTGCCTAGTCATACCAAAAGACTTTAAAAAATGGTACTCACAGCTTCCCTGCTTGGCGCTCGGCATTTAGGGGAGGTTGTGGAGAACAAGCTGGCAAGTTTGCTTGTTGTGTCCCTGGGCAAAACACTTAACGGGACGCCCCCATCTTTATATGGAAGACAGGTGGCCCAGCTTTCCCTCCGAATAGAGGGTTGGTGGCAGGAAGGGCATCCGACCGTAAAACAAACGCCATGTTATAAAAATGCAGATATCTGCTGTGGCAACCCCTAATCGGGAATAAGCCGAAAGACAAAGAAGATGAAGTTTGCTATCATACGAGGTGTGTTTGAAAAATATCGGGACTGTATGCTTTGCACAAACAACACTTGCAACACTTGTATTTTTGAAGTTTTGCTATTCGGCATTTCGATTGCAACAGAGAGTCAAAATTTTTGTTGCAATGAATTGGCTAGAGGTTTTTCCAAATTATTAAACTCATTTAAAACAAAGAATTAAGCTATCACTAGCATATCGAAGATTTTGAGAATGGAAAAAAGAGTATAAAACCAAATTATGTTGATCTTTTAGCTTAGTTATCAAAGGAAAAATGAAGACGTGACACAGTGGCCCTCAATCTAAATACAATAGTGTTTGGGAGACTAACAAATGGCTTACGATTTTTGAGTCAACAGTAAATACTCAATATCCTTGGGATTGACAAAAGCTCTTCTTTATATTTATGTAGATAATTCAAAAAATAAAGTTCAATTTAAAACTTTCATTCTACAGTAGTTGTCAGAAAATCTTTCCATCCAAATCCTAACCGACGTTATGCAGAAATGTTAGAACCTAGAAAAGGCTTATTAAAATCAACTGTAAGCCGTAACGACAATATAATCGATATTACAGTAACTGTCAATTACGTGGATCTATAAACCTTGCGAATATTTTGAGATTGTTCAACGTCCACATTTAGGCCATGTTAGTGAGGCTTTGTTTGAACACTCTAATCCAGTGCTCTTAGGCATAAAAGTAAGACTGCATTAAAAATGTTTTTCAAAAATCTGAACGCTTAGACCCTCCCTCAGCACGTTATGTTGGGCGTACAAAAAAGTTTGAAAACTTAGGGTAATTCCTTACCATCATCACACGCGTTTTTGCTTTCGGTTCACTTTTGAGCCTCTTATTCAGTTTGCATCATGACTAAGCATGACTTTCTTTGTAAACAATATATTTTCAAGTTTAAATTTGATATTAAATTAACACTAGAATTACCGGGCGGTCATTTTGACCGTTTTTGATCTTTATTTGCTTGTATCTCAGCATAGATAAATGCTATGGCAATGAAAATTTCTGACAATTTCTAAATCTTGGACAAACTTTTAGCGAGTTAATTTTTATTGCATTGCGATAACCACAGTTAGGGATGGGAAGCAATTTATCTTAAATTATTTATCGTTCACGGTCATTTTGATCATAAGGCGATTTTTAATTTCTCTCGATGAAAGTTAATCTTTAGAACAGAATTTTCTTTTCTATTTTTTCAAAAATACCACAAAAATTTGCTACAGTTACTAACATTTAGTTACCAGTCATGCTAGTTCAAAAGTTTAGAGACTTTTCGCAGAATGTGGCCCCCAGAATTTTATAGCAATGTACAGGCTCTAGCTTGGCTGAACGCAATTACAGAAGAGAATTTAGGGGGAGAAAGATAAAATGAATATGTTTGTAAAGGCCTAAATCGGGGGTCGGCCAATTTGGAACAGATAGAACCTGTACCGGAAGCGTTTACTTCAGATGAATCGAACTCAGAGTGTGAGGATTATATCTTAGACCAAACTGCTTCTGCATCATGTCAATTGTCAGTTGTGGTACTGGCAAATATGACACATACAAAAGCGCAGGATAATGGACTTACTCTAAGCACCACAAAGATTGGATAATACATCGAATTTTCTTAAGAGGCGAGGAGTGGGCTTCAAGCTCAAAACGTACAAACAGAAAGTAAAGGTCTAACGCGATATGCCAATCGCATAATAGATGGTCCACTAAGCACATTTGAGCTACCTATGCTTACCTATATTCCTATGCTTACCTACACCATGCTTACCTATATTCAACAGAGTATTGAAACTAAACTCTCAGAGTGAAAAGCGGTAATTAATGAAAACTACCATCTAGTGAGCTAAAAACTTTTATTTCTTTGTTGTATGTGCGAGGAGCATTACGCGGAAAAAACCGATCAATTCTTAAAATTTGGGATAAAAAAATGTAGAGTGCTTTTTTTCCAGGAACAATAGACAGAAATCGTTTTTGTGAAGTCATGAGTGTTTTCGACTTGATGTGCATAGTACATGACTCTATACTCCGAACAGATAAGTTTGCTTTAATTTCAGTCGTGTGGGATAAGTTTGTTAATAACTGTATTGTTTGCTATAAGCTAGGAGAAAACACTACAGTGGACAAACAATTATTCCCAACTAAAGTTCGTTGCAGATTTACCCAATATATGGCGAATAAACCGGACAAATTCGGTATCAAATTATGGCTAGCTGTTGATATGGAATCTAAATATTTACTAAACGCCATACCATATCTTGGCAAAGATGAAACCAGACCATCTAATCAAATACCATCTGAGAGCGTGATCATGAAGATAGTGGATCAATTGTTGGGAAAAGCCAAAATGTCACAACCGACAACTTTTTTACCACTATTTATGTTGGTACGGCGCTCAGGAAAAAAGATTTTACTTGTCGGGACTTTGAAAAAAATTCAAAGGAAAATCAGGCGCTGGTAAAATCTTTGCACCAGAGTGAATATTCCAGCAAGCTCTTGCAAACAAAAAATGGCAGCAACCAAACCACAACCTTGACAGTTTACCAGCGCAAACAAAAAAATGCTTTCATTCTTAGCACACTTCACACATTTGTTATGGTCGACAATAAATTTTTTAAAAACGGGAGCTGTTACATTTTACATGTATAACAAAACGAAATGCAGCGTTGACATTGGACCAGATGACACGGCAGTACACAGAGGTAGCCAGTAGCTGTCTTGGAATATTTTGGACCTTGCTTGTATTAATGCCCACGAGTTGTACAAGAAGAAGAATAGCAATGCAATCTCCAGAAGAAATTTTATCTCTCAACTCGCCACTGAAGTTAGAAAAGCTCACCTTTACGAAAAAAGAACACCAATAGTTTTTGTCCACTTACCAACAATTCTCATCAGAGTTTGACGGTTGACTGAAGCAGAAAGCAAAGGCAATGCAAAATTAATGTCAACTATGAGCAAAACAAAACGGCAAAACTTTGATTTGGATGGCGCAGATTAATTTCTGGAAGCTGTGTAAATGTTGAATATGTGTACTGTGCTGAGAACTAATTTAATTGTACATTTTTGAGTAGTTTTGTTTCGTAAATGTTTTGTTTTTCAACGTTTATGCAGTTGTAATATATTTCAAGAAAATTTAGAAATATTCAGATAGAAAAACTAAAAGATGGTTGAAGTTCTACAGTGCAATTGTGAAAGAGGTAGTCGTAAATTTGTAAATGATATTTTTATAAATGCAGATTACAACCCATCAAGCTCACAGCTACAAAGAGTCAATCCATTACTTGGTATACTACAAATCTTAACAGAACGTTATAACATAAAACAAAGGTCAGTACTAAGCTTTTATCTTGTTTGGACTAACGGTCAGTTTGACCACTCTCGGTAATTCTAAGTTGGTCGGAACGGTAGTAATTTTAGTGTTAACAAATATGCCAGCCATTGCTACTGCTTCGACAAAATAAAAATTAGCTTCTGCAAGATCAACATGTTCTACTAAAAATGCTTAAAAAATTTGAAGACAAATTAAGTAAATCAATATTCCCGAAACCTCACGTATTTACGCAATATGTTTTGAATTAAAAAAACTTTTGCCTGCTTAAGTACAACTATTTATTTTAAGTGGGGGCTGTATAAGAACTGTTTTACTTTCAATTAAAAGTACGAACTAAAACTGTGGGAAAGCAATACCTTGGGGATAATTTTTTTAAATATGTGATTAGTAAATAATGCTGGAATGAGATTATGTCTCCTAAAATAGAACTTTGAGACGAACAATCAACGTTTACAAAAGACTTAGAATAAGTGCAATCAAATAATCTACGTATTCAGAAAATTTTTTTGAGATTTTTAGAATCTCATGATCACTTATGCAAGTAAACAATAACACACCATTGCTATTTCCCTTAAATAAACCTGTACTGCAATGACCTAGAATATGCAATGTCATACAATGTTAAAGATAAAGCTTAAGAAAATGTGACTACAGACAATATCAAAATTGAATTACTGAGTATGTTTAACAAGTACAGCTTTACTTTAACTTTTCGAAGAACGTACACAAGTCAACAATAAAATAATCTTAACATTTGGAATGTTTTACGTAAAATTGAATCTATCTCCTAATGTTGCTTCTGCACTGCCGACTTTGTAAAGGCAAAAGCGATAAACCTTTATTCTTAAATGCAAAATCTCACCATTCTGCATGTACTTATAAAGCTTTGCGACTGCCATCGGAATGTCATCGACTCTCCTTACAGAAAAACCGTTCGACTGCGTAGACTAAATGAAGAAGACAATGATTTGCAAAGCAACTTTCAAAAAAAAGCAATCGCATCTAAAATCCTATCTAAATTAACTTACAAAATGATTAATACAGCAAAAATTTCTACTGACAGATTTTAACAATCCAGATCACGAAAGAAAATGAAAAGAAAGCAACGTGTGAAACGTTATTTCCGAGTGTAATCAAATTTAATTCACAAGAAAAAAGACTAGACAAAGATGTCATAATCTTATAAATGTATTTAAAGCTCAATTTTATCTGTATGTACGTACGCTTTAACTCCCCCAAAAATACTGGATGTACAAACATCAAACTTGGGACGATATATCACCACAACGTGGTAAGTGTCATAAGAGTATTGGTGGCGTCATCATGACGTCATCATCAAGGATGTTTCTTTCAAATTTTTTTCTTGACAGAGCAAGGCTATTTTGCGCTCAAGCAAAAGCTGGCACCCAACATATCACTTTACAAAATATTTCATCCCTTTAGGATATAAATTGACGTTAGAATCAACGCTTGATTGTGCAATTTGTTGCCTCTATTTTCTCAAAAACTACTAGTCGGATAAACGCGATAAACCCATTTTCAAAAGCCATTAATAATGTGATATCAATAAAATCAACTCTACAACAATTAAACTCATTTGACAATGCAACGAGCAGTTCTTTATTTCACAATTTTAAGCCTTCTAAACATGTCTCTTTGCTTTTTTGCTTGCACGCTTACAACTTTCTCTATGTCTTGATGCGTCTAGTACGATTAACATAGTCTTTTGCAAACAAAGATAATAAGATGATGATTTTTGAGAAATTGCAACATTTTTGCAAAATCATTTTACTCAAAAACTAATTTGTGACTTCATTTTTCAACTGATTTTCAAACTTCTTTAAACAAATTAAAGGTTGTTTTGAGGCCAATTTGATAGCAGGTAATATTTGTTCTTAGTATGTTATTTTATGTTAAAACAACTACACTTTATTTTCGGTAGTGTAACTTTCTACCCCCTCTAAACAGTGGTAAGCTGAGCGAAAACAGGTATCTTTAATAAATCAAAGTTGTAATAAGATACTAACGATAGCTGTCATTTAAAAGTCAGGTAATTTGTCTGGCACCCTGTCATTTTCCACAAACTTATTCCGACTGGCCTCTCTCCCTGCTTTGCTCATTGGACTAATCTTTCCTTTCTGACAGGCGCGCTTGCGTGGTTTATCAAAATCAAAAAAGTCGTTCCTTTCAAGTCCTTGGAGGTGTTCCACAAGGATCCGCTCTTGGCCCTGTTTATTTCTGTCTTTTCATCAATGATCTCCCTACTGCTTTGCCTTCTTCCGTCAGTAGCACTCTTTATGCTGACAATCTGGCCATTTGCTCCTCCTCCCTCTCGGTCTCTACTGCGGCAGAGGCCACTCAAGGAGCTCTGATTCGATTGGAGTGCTGGTCTGAGTACTGGCGTTTTTTCTCAATCCGAGCAAATGCGAGGCCTTTTTTTCTCAGTGCATCCCCATCAAGTTAACTTTTAGCGAACCTTCTCTTACTCGGCTCCGGCCTCCGTTTCAATCCCAGTCCAACTTTTCTTGGGGTCATGTTTGACAGCACTCTTTCCTTTTCTTAATATAGCTTTGAAAAAAGCTAATTGAGCAATAAGCTTTTCGTGACGCTCTCATCAGTGGCGGTATCGCGTCAAAAGGGAAGATCTAGAGTGAATAAGTCTTTTATGTGAATAATTTGGATGTTACGTAATCAAGACATGCCAATGATAGCGTTTGTATTGCAAAGCGCGCGAAAGAAAGATTTCGCAATTGCAAAAGTTAAAGAAGGCGCAGCAGGAGGCCAAATGCCACGATTATCGAAAGAGTTTGAGAGTGTGAACAAACTCTTTCTGTCTACATAACACCGGGCGTCAGGTCTTGATATAAGTAGCCTCTAAAAGATTGAGATGGGAAGAGCTGCGCGCTGCGGCGAGGATTGAAAATCGCTTATCATCATAGTTTAATGCGCATCGATCATTGTCTAAAAGATGCTGACCAATGACGGAATCACAATCCGGTTTGGTGTCGGTTCGTTTGCACGATCTGTGTGGTTGAGATCGGCGTGGACGAGTCAATTGCTGTCTTAACCTTTGCGGAACATGTTGCTTGATGCGATCCTGTAGTCGTTGAGATGTTCGCCCTACGTACCGACTGTCACAGTGGCACTTGTATTCATATATGACAAAACTTTTCTAAATTGCAGGTAGAACATCCTTGCGGGCCACAGGCAGCATGCGCTTAGACGTAAAGACCAAGCGGGTGCTGACGGAACTATAGCAGCTTTCCACGGCGGTTTTGATTTCTTTTTCTAAGTTTGTAGATGGCTTACCAATCCAAGCGACCCTCAAGTACACAGGACACTTTTCAGGGCCAAATCGCTTAAGGGTGGAGAACTGAGCAATTTTCTTGGTGATCTGATTGTTGATGATGTTTATAGGATAGCCATTGTCCAGTAATATCTTCTTAATCCGTTCTATTTCTTCATTGAGTCTATGCTTGGTGCAAATCATTAAAGCTCGATGCACCAATGTAGATATTAGACTTATTTTGCGTTTGAGAGGACTACAGGACTCCCAACGCAAATACTGGCCAGTGAAAGTGGGTTTCTGGTATACACTGGTCTCCAAGCCAACATCTGTTCTTTCGCCGTAGACATCAAGAAACGGTAGGCATTTCCCTTTCTCTTTTTCAAAGGTGAACTTGAGGGATGAATGAAGGATGAAGATTTTTGTTTCTTTTTCTAAACATGTATTTTCGCTGAAGGCCAAGTTTTTCCGTCGTCTCAAAGCCTTGCGCTGTATCTGTGCTTCCTAATGAGGCCCCTCAAATGAATCCCTCTCTCTACTGAATAAAGCTTTTCTTCGATCCCTTCTCACTTATGGTTTGTCCGTATGTTTTTCTTTCTTAAGCACTACCAATATCACCAAAATGGAAGGCCTTTACTGAGCAGCTAGTCGCACCATCACCTGCTGCCTCTCGTTCTCCCCTATCCCGCTTCTTCTATCTGAGGCTTCTCTACACCGCTACGAGTCACCCTGACTCATTTTGCCCTGTCATCGTATGAGCGTGCTCTTCGTCTCCCAACCTCCTTTCCCATTAAAGCTTTGGCCAGACATGGAGTGAAACCAAGTCTTAGCAGAACTTCTCGGAAAACTTTTGCGTTCACTCACCTGCTCATGCCTCCTTCTACTTCTCCTTGGGAGGCTCTCCTTGCTTGCCCTCTTTTGCCTCCTTGGAACCTGCCTTTATTGACTGTGAACACCACCTTTTGCTCTCTGTGCTTCCACTCTGATCCCCTTTTTCTCGCCAAGGAGCTGCACTCCCTCATCTTGACTCTCTTTCACTTCACTATCTAGCGCTTTGGACAGACGGCTCTGTTCTCTTTCTTTTTGGCAAGAGCAGCTCTGGCCTACTTGTCAATTGCTGTCTCTATGGCACTGAAGCCCCCTTTTTTTTTTCAGCAGGCCCAGTATGCTTAAGTTTTTCCGCTGAATTCTGCTCCATTCTGCATGCTCCTTGCTGGTCTCGGTAGCACCAACAAGTCTGCAACATCTCTTCTCTTCCTATCTCACTCTCGCCCTGCCTTGCCACCCTGTACTTTCTTCCATCTTTCTTTTTATTTCAATCTCTCTGGAAAATCTGGTAGGAGCTGTCTTCCCTCTCTTCCTGTTTCATCAGGATATAATGGGTCCCCTGACACTCGTTTCTCTCAGGGAACGACGCGGCTGAAAAGCTGGCAAGACGGGCAGTGCACTTTATGCCCTCTGTAATCCCTTGTAGTCTCTCTCCCTCTATTTCTATTATCCACTTTTCTCTTTTCTCAAACCGGTGGCGTACTGTCTCATCAAAATTTTTCAACACACAGGTTACGTCGATTTCCACCAAGGAACTTGTGCTCCCTCGTCACGTTCGCTTTGCTCTCTCTCGCTTTGCTACAACGGACACAGCTTACTGTTAAGTTGTTGTCTCTTTAAAATTGGCAGAATCAAGATTTCTTCATGCAGTGTATGCGGACACCTGTCCCAGGACACCTCTCATTTCATTCTGCACTTTCCACCTACGCACTCTTTGCGCCGCTCGCTTTTTAGCAACTCTTTGTCTCTTTATGACCTCTGGTCCAGGCGCTGAAGAATTTCTCTGCTTCTGGGGCTCCATGGTCTTCCACCATGCCCCCATCCCTCCGAAGGGGTCGAGTAACCACAACAAAAACTACATACGATTTAAATCTTAAAGCAATTCCCAGTACAATTGAGTGAGACTGGCGCAGCAAGCTCGTTTGCTATTCTTAACCTCGACATTATTAATGGAGACCCTACTATTGCAGTAACTTAACTATGAGTGCTTCATTTCGGGTTAGTTTTCTTTTAGCTTGGATGCGTTTATGCCAGAACCAAGCATTGTGAGCGCAGTCAGAGGCGTTGTTACCTCATGCAAATTCGCCTACAGTAACAAAAAAGTGATAAGTAGCGGTCCTGATGTTTAATGACTTAATTCTAAAAATACAGGGTGTCCCAAAAGTCTTGGGCACAATTTGACGTTGAATATGTCAAAAACTATTAAGGAAATAACTATGCATCTGATATATTCTAAAAGCTTGCAGTCTCAAGCTTTTTATAGAATGTTCAAAGATGTTCAATGTAAACAACGTTAGTCATACGCCACACATCAAGCCGATAGTCAAATTCCTGCTGAAATGCGTTCCAGCATTGCTTTGTCTATGGTTGCAAGTTGCAGCAACTTCCGTTATTTGGCCTTAAGATCAGCTACATCTTTTGGAAGGGGGAGATGCATAGACCAGTGCTTTCACGAAACCCACAAAAAGAAGTCGCAGGGTGTGACATTTGGAGACCTAGGATATCAGGGTAAGAGAACGGGATCATCAAGTGTCGCTGAATCAGTTTTTGAAGATTCAAGGACACAAAACGCTTTTTCTGGTTGAGTGAAAGCCATTGGTGAATCTAGGTTATTTTAGTTATTTAAGCTACATGAATATATATGAAAAAATTATCAGCATGACAAAAAAAAATCAATGAATTTAGGATTAAAATGACAACAGTTTCATTTAACTACCATTCATAGATCAGCAGAAATGAGGACTTGAAATGTGTCCAAGACTTTTGGGACACCCTGTACATATCAATTATTCTGGCTCACTCCCACAACTTTAATATACAGGGTGTCCACAAAGTCTTTAGACAATTTTACAATTTCATTAAAATTTTAAAAAATGCTATCAAAATAATTCTTTTTGCATATTAATCAATTGTTATTAAAGTTTTTTATAATATCACTCTTTTTATTTCAGAGATGAATTAGCTAAATAAAATAATTGATTTCCAATCCTTGTTAAAAATGACTACTCCACAAGAAAAAGCACAATGTGTTACTTGGTTAATCAAAACGAAATCTGATATTCAAGCACAAAAAAATTTTATAGCTAAATATACAAAACGAGCCACAGTACATCAGCCGATTCGCAATTGGCATAACAAGTGCCTTCTGAAAAAGGCATCGAGCGTATTTGTCAGTCATTAAGTCGTAGCCCAACAAAGTCCATCCGCTCTGATTTCGTTCGGGCTACGTGAAAAATGGTGTGTACCGCACCAAAGTAAAAGACAAAAGTGACCTTAAGGAAAGAATAACTGCCGCTGTGGAGACAACTGATGAAGAAATGTTAAAAAGGACGAGGACTGAATTTTAATATCGTTTAGATGTCCTCCCTGCTACAAATGGAGCTCATATAGAAATTTATTTATGCTTTGAATAAAAAGTTGACTATTTACTTGAAATTATTTAATCATTTCAGAGATAGAGTTCATTAATGTTCTAAATAAAAATTTGACCATTTAATTGATATTATTTAAACATTTCAGACATTTTCAACATCAGTTATAGTGTCAATAAATTTTTTAAATTGTCTAAAGACTTTGCATACATCCTGTACTTTTAACCCTTAGATGCAGGAATGGGTCTGGGAGGCCCCGCAAGGATTTTTTTTTAAATTTATGTCGATCCTACTTAACATATGGCCGAGATGTTCCGGGTATTCTTCTGCAACTTATGCTAGATTGCTTTCGTGGATTGATCCAGAAAAAAACCTTCGAGGTGGGAGGGGCACCCGTTTCATTAGGCTATGCTAAATTTTTGGGGTGCCACTTTCGCTTGGACTTCCAGTTTTTTTTGCTTTGCCTCGATCGTTTTACAATATTAAGCAGATATTTTTCGGAGTATGTCTCTTTTGCTACTTGTTTCTATCATTTTTTTCACAGCCTAAAAAATCTCTACTGCCTCTAGTGGCCATTTACTTAGATTAGCACGTGGTCTTTGCTTAGGTTGTGAACGTAGAAAAACGTTTGACTGAAGTCAGATCGTTAGTAATTTTTGCTTGTTAGTATTGCGGTTTGTTTCTAGTGAAAATGGCCAAGCGTAAAGGTGATAAGCTAACGCTTGACGAAGTAGAAGATATGATTGAAGAGGGTGTTTTGAGCGTAGACGAAGAATCAGAATGTTCAGAGGATGAAGATTTTGAGCCAGTCTCTAGCAATTTGCCTTCATCGTCTGAGAGTTTAGAGAAATCAAGCGATGACAGTTCTGATGAAGACAATGAACTGCACACAGAAATCGCTAATCGGACTGGTCGCAATGGCACATATTGGAGATCGGATACCCCTCCTCCAAGTAGGACCCCAAGGCATAATATTATGCATGAACAGCCAGGCCCTAAACGGACTGTGATAGCAAATTCTCCATCCAATGCATTAGAACTGTTTTTATCAGAAGAGATTCTGGATGAGGTGTGTAAATGCACAAACTTGGAAGGAAGGAGAGTGGCGAGTAGTAGAAGAAAGCGGTGGAACAATGTATCTAAGGAAGAACTTCTAGCTTATTTTGGGCTTGTACTTCTTGCTGGCTCTGAAAAGCAGTGGGACGTATCAACACGCGAGTTGTTTGGGAATGACTTATCAAACCCTATGTACAAGGCAACCATGTCTGTAGAAAGATTCGAAGACATCCGTCGCTTTTTGAGGTTTGATGACAAAAGAACGAGTGAATTCCGCCTGCAGACAGACCACATGGCAGCCTTTAGATATATTTGGGAACTTTTTATTTCAAACTGCAAAAAATGGTACAGTCCACACGAATGTGTTACTATTGATGAGCAACTGGTGGCTTTCAAGGGACGATGTAGATTTTTTCAGTATATTCCAACCAAGCCAGGAAAATACGGCATAAAAATCTTCTGGTTATGTGATTCGATAACAAACTATGGCTTCAACGGAAGTGTTTATACTGGTAGACAACTAGGTGAGGAAGTGAAGAGAAACGTGGGCAGTAGTATTGTGCATGAACTGTGCTCCCCTTTGCAGCACAGTGGTCGCAACGTAACCGCAGACAACTTTTTCACAAGCGTGCAATTGGCTGAATCCCTGCTGAACAAAAACCTAACATTAGTTGGGACCCTTCGACAAAATAAACCGGATATACCCCCGATTATGAAAGCAAGTAAAAGTCGGGAACGGTACAGCACTGAGTTTGGCTTCAAGGGTAACACCACTATGGTAAGCTATGTACCAAAGAAAGGAAAGGCGGTTATAATGCTGAGTACTACATGTATGCATCATGACAAAGCTATTGATGAAGGCAGTTCAAAGAAAAAGCCAGAGGTAATACAATACTACAATGGTACCAAAGCAGGAGTGGACACCTTCGACCAAATGATTCGCACATATAGTTGCAAGTGGCAGACAAAAAGATGGCCAGTAGTGATGTGATACAATTTGCTGGATGTTGCTGCGCTAAATGCTTTCCTCATCTTTTCAACACAGAATCCGGAATTTGAAGTAGGAAAGACCCACAAGCGAATATTGTTTCTGCGAAATCTCGCAAAGGAATTGGTAATTTCACAAATGAGAAGGCGACTGAGAGTGACTACAAACCTACGGTCAACTGTACTTGTGGCAATGGAACGATGCGGGGTCAGAAGAGAAGAAAATGTAGGCACTGTTTGCGAGACACCTGTAACCAAGCGAAAACGTTGCCACTATTGCCCTTCGAAAAAAGATCGTAAAAGTGCTATGGTATGCAAGAAATGTAACAAAAACGTGTGTAAGGAACATAGTCATGTCGTTTGTAACAATTGTCTGTCTTCTTATTTTAGTACGTACATGTCTCCAGAGTGAGTTTTGGATTTGATTTTCTTTCTGATTTTGTACATAAAGTTATACACTGGAACCAAAATACATAAAACATAAGTTACTTCTACAATACTGTACTTTGAGTGTAAATGTTCCAATATATACCAACAAAGACAACCGCGAATGAAAACATACTCCTTTAGAAGAGGTGGGCCTCGCAGGCCCGGTTTCTGTATTGGTGGGTGTTCATAGGTTCCTGCATCTAAGGGTTAAGCACTTGACGAAGGTAACGGAGTTTAAAAACGCCTATGATGATAACACGGCACATAAGACGTTTTTCTCACGCGAAAAACTTGATAAGCATGTAGTGGCTAGGCACACGCACCCATAATGTCTTTTTAATCGATAGCATTTAAAGAAATGTTAATTTTTGCTAAAAGTAATTCTATGAAACTTTACGCTTTACCAAAGTGCAACAAGCGAATATTCAATTAAGTGTTTTTCAAGTATGTTTTTTTTCAGTCTTGAATCATTTTTCAAAGCAGTGTTCCGTCATAATCTTAAAGGACAGTGTAATGCTTGCCATTATATAGTGAGGAAAGCAGTAGACGGCATAATCATCCGCTATCACTTTCATAGTGAATATTAATGGTAAAGCCCATTGCTAATATTCAAAATTCATAGGCTCTTTGTATTGGTATGAAACCCTAATCTTCATTAGAGAGTAGGGAGGTCTGGATCAAGAGCATGGTCGAATACAATAATATCCCAAGTTTAAGATAAAATCAAATATACAAAATAATAGCATCAATTTGTAAAATAGATTAAGAGGGAACATTTTTGTTTGAAAGGAGCTTATTAGGCACCTATTGCAATAGGTTATATGACTTTGAAGAAAGGCATGGCTCCTCTTCATGCTATGGCCAAATTAACCCTATTTGGCCTGGGGGGGGGGGGGGGTCGATTCGACTCACAGCAAATTAAAACTGTTGTAACTTAGCGACCGCTTGAGATAAATGTTTGAAATTTTTTGCTTTTCCTAAAATTTATCTGGCTTTTGGTTGGTTATAAACTGACAAAGATATTCTTTGTAGTTTTAACTTAAACATAGCAATTTCAAAACCCACTGGGGCAAATTTCTTCATCGATTGCTTTTCTATAATAAAGAAAAAAAGGAGAAAGAGCGCACACGCAAAACTGTGACGAGCTACGTAAACCGCAGAACTTGTTTGAAGTGACGCACTGACTGTAAAACTGTACAGTTTCTCAGAAATCTTTCTTCTCAAAACCTTTTTGCTGTGAATAGCAACTCTTAATTTGACAAGCCAAAAACATCAGTGTTTTCAGATACACGGCTATTTTGTAATTTTTAGTTAAATAAATAATACCTTCTTGACGGTAGACCATAACCTACCGATAAAGTAATGCAAGAAAATATTTCGTAATTTTGATACTTGACAAATGCAACAAAGCAAAAAGAATTGTTTTCAAGCGCAAAGCCAGAAAATAAATTTGGCGGCGTGATAATATAGTTTTCGCTTTTCATAATGATTTGTAATGTTGTTACCAGTTAAATTTGGGGATTGGTTGGTGGGAGAGCAACGAGCGCACTTGAAATTTTTATTGGATGGAAAATATGCAGTGGTAGACTAAGGGACGCAGGGGCGACAGACAGCAAAATTTAATTCAGGAGTTTTATAAAACTTGATTTCCGTTGCTTTACGAGTAAGCTGTTAGTAATTAATTGAATACCGAATATTTATCAGCAAATACAAATCCAAAACGCAAGAAGCCAATCGTGAATCACAAAATTAATTTTTTTTAAGGGGAGAAGGAACTGTGAAACATCTCTTGAGTTTGTGATCAACACCAAAATTTTTTTCTGTTGACCGCGTGACAAAAGCAATGTGTTTGTATTCTACATCTACACACTTCCAAAAGCAAATGAAGATTTTTTTTCCGTGTTCTTTTATCCACTTTTATAAAGACGCCTCTGGTAAAAGCATTACGTTTCCTGCTTCATGGCCGAGCAGAATTGCATTTGCATTGAAGTTGACGTTTGAAATTCAAACTACAGCTTGCGTCAACTGTCACACCATTATAAGATTGAATGCTGACTCAAATATCGTCTTGTCATTTCCATTCTTCTAAACCAGAGATGGGCAAACGTTTTAGTCGGAGGGTAGCATTGACCATTCAAGAGTTAGCCGAGGGCCACATCGACCATTCAAGAATTCGCCGAGGGCCAATGTGTAAAATCTGGTAATAGCTGTATGCAATGCAAAAACTTGCAATAGCTTAAAATCTTGCAATAACTTCTTGCAAAGACGTATTACAGGGCTTTGATAATGATGGCATCCAAAAACAAAGATCATCACTCTTTATTTGGACGAAAAATGCGTCAGTTCAAACTAAGAATTGCGTAGCGGATCTTTCAATGATGGCTTCTATCGTTTTTGGCTCTTCAGTTCGGCAAGTGCGACCAACCCTTTCTCATTGAATTAAATTCATGGAAGTTTGTAAAAGTTTGGAGGGCCGCACAAAATGCTCTGGCGGGCCGCATGCGGCCCGCGGTTTGTAGTTTTGCCCACCCCTACTCCAAACTACGTTCATATTACGTTCGATAAGTTAAATTTCTAATTGTTTTACTTCAATACATGAATAGTTAAGAAATCAAAAATTTCTTATGACATTTGGAATGCAGCCACTACATTTTAGTTCCATGTTTGAAACGTTCAAATTGCTCGTTTCCATTAAAATTTAAATATTCTGCCGGTGTATAAGATAGTGATGATTATATGATATTTAACGAATAATTTTCTTCTTTCAGGCATATAAATGTCGCAAACAAAAGTAGTAAAAAATAGCCCATGTCAATGCATGACCTGAAGAAGTGTTAAGTAAAATGTTGAATGAAGTATCTGACGAAAAAAACGACGACATTGAAATTATAGCCTCTTTAGCTTCTGGTAACTATAAAATTGTAAGAACTGTATAAATATCACAGGACGCCTCCAGAGGGAAACAAAACTGCCGTATTGGTGTTATTATGGGGGAGAGGATAAAAAATAGGCTACGTAGGTCTATTGTTGTAGCACAAACTTGATGATAAAACAGATTAAAGTTTACAATCGTTTGGTATAACAGGCTTTTTGTAGCCAATCCAAAACTTAAGTTTGCTTTAGGACTTTTTTTATACGACTCGTCAGATACACACACAGACTTGAACAACAAAATATGCGTAATTCTAGTTGGCTGATTCGGTGAATTGCAGCCAAAAGTCGCTAATTCTAATCTAATTTGAAAAATTCCTAACTACAATTCTAATCTCATTTCGAAAAAGTTCCTGACCGAAGAGTCGGGTGTGAAAAATAAAAAGATCTTTTATGTTAGGGATCAGAACCACCTTCGAAACTATTGGCACTGATTGGAATGATTTACATGCGAGGCTTACTAGGACAAGCACATCAAAGCACTAATGCGATGTTCCATGAAATATTTGGCAATCCAGTTTTTAGTGCAGCTAAGTCAAGGAATAGATTTAAATTTTTGATTGCTCACATCACTTGATGATCATACAATGCGTCCTACTCCTTAGCAACACCATAGATTTGCAGCTTTTCTCAAAATTTTTGAAGAATTTAACAAAAACTGTGAAAAATTTCTAGTTCCTAATGATTATTTGTCGCTGCATGATACTCTTTATCCTACGAGAACGCAAATCAGTTTCAAACAATTTAATCCGAGCAAACCAGCCAAGTATGGAATGCTGTATAAATCAATTAATGTTTTTCGCTATCCATTTACCTTTTCAACTGCTGTGTATTCTGATAAGCCAAAAGCAGAGCCGACATCTTACTACACTCCTGGGACGTCACAAACAGTAAAAAACCTAATTTAAAATTTGGAATGCCACACAAATTTAGTGGCAAGAAACATATTATATGACAGATGGTATACTTCAATACCGATGGCGCAGTGGCTGCTTGACCGCGGAAAAACTTCTGTAGGAATTTTACAATCAAATAGAAAAGCAATTCCAGCCGAAATTAGAGAAATCAAAGAATGAGAAACAAACTCATACAAGATTTATTGAGAAAAGAGTAACAGCATATTAAATCTGCACTCGTATGTGGTAAAAACAAAAAGTTCAGGAAAGCGAAATGCTTTATTACTGTGAACAGTGCCACCGCTTCTTGCAACTACAAAAGATGACAACAAAAGCAAGCCCGCTATTTACAAACTATACGACTTTTCAAAAGGCAAAACAGACATCATTGACCAAAAAATGGGATTCTACTGCTGTACATCGAAATCAAAGCGCAGGACTATGAATGCATTTTGATACGTTTTGAACACATGTCGAGTGAACGCTGGCACGATATATGCAATGAACAATAATCTGCAGCCTCAAAACATAAAATCTGTAGATTTCGGATTTAAACTAGCTATGTCTTTGATTCGCCCACATATAGAACAATCAAGTTTAATTGGTATAAAGTCTTCTGTGGTTCGCAAAATTGAGATAATGCTGGGGAAAAAAATATCCTCCAAAATGTAAAAAGGTTAAATGGCTTTTTTCCTCATCAAAGTCAAAAACGAAGGCGATACGATGCATGTACAGTAGATTTCGCTTAATTGGGCCGCCGGTTAATCGGGTCAGCCGTTTAATTGGGCCAAATTGTGAAGAACAAAATCCAATCAAAGATAATGCATTACGTTAAAGCCGCATAACGTTAATCGGGCCACTATTCTGCTTAATCGGGCCACAACTGTAGTCAGACATACACTGGTTTAATTGCAAAACCGCCTTTGTAATATAATAGAACTCAATATCACAAAGTCAACTATATTATGTAACAATTGAAAAATACAGGCGCAAATTATTTTGTGATTTCATGCGCTTGGACATGGTAATTGTTGTGTTTTGTTGCAAATTTTGTGAAGTCCCAAGCAGAGATCCCACAAAAAGAATTAAAAATTGCTGAAAGGGATGTTGTCCTAAGAAAAATTAGAGAGCAACCTCTAAACATTAGTCATCGCCAGCTAGCTGAGATACCTGGTGTACCAAGGACAACTCTGGCACAGATACTGCAAGACTTCGGATAACCGGGTCAGCCGCTTAATCGGGCCAAATGGTGCTTATCCCGATGTGACCCGATTAACACTAGAAGGACCATGATTTTGAACTACCTAGAAGGACCAAGAGGCGTCAATTGACGCCCGCATGTTTAAAACCTGTAGTTTACGTCTGTTTCTTCCTAGGGTTACATACACATACTTAAAAAACACTGTGCATGTTGTTTTATTAAAAGAAATCACAAAAAATTACGAACATTTTCGCCTAAGTTTATGGTCATCGCGTCATGCAAGTTGCACAGAGTTTTTTTTCCACATTTCCCACAGATCGGCTTTTTACAAAGAAAACACAGATCTGTTGTTCTGTTTTTGCAACATCTTATAGAACATGTGCGACGCACTTTAGGCAGTGGTGATCCAAGGTGGTCAACTTCACTGGATTCATCTGTTTTTGCCGCTCGGTGACTACTGCCAGGGTTGCTACCAGTGAGTTCTTCGCAGACCTTTTGTATAAAAGCTCTGCGACTAATTTTGGTTTTGCAAATGATTTTGTCCAATATCCAGCCATTTATCAAGGCCATGTCAATTACGTTATAAAACACGTGTATTGGCCATCGTCTGCTTCCAGCTTTGACGAAATATTGACGGGACATTTGGTCTAATACATCCACCCCAACTTTAGTCTCATTATAAAAAAGGATAGTTTCAGGCTTTCGTTTAGGGTTATTCCGCTCCGGAATTGTCACATCTTTGTGCAAAAAGCTCAAAATGTTTACAGATTTAGATTTCTTGCATTGATATGATGTAATGGTTACCGCAGTAGCTCCCACATATTCCAGAATTGTGGATTCATGCAAAGGTTGAGTTTCTTTCAAAACTGTAGGAACTTCTCTACCATTTTGGCGAATTGTTCCTACTAGGCTGCAATGTTGCTCTGCAAGTCGAAGGGTAAGATCGAGTGACGTAAAATAGTTGTCACAGGTGACGTTGTACCCTTTTTTGAAAAGAGGTGACATCAGTTTCATCACCACATCTGTAGGCACACTCACATCCCCACTTCTAGTAGAATCTTTTCCAAGATATGGAAACCCGTTGTAGAGATATTTGCTTTCGACCTCACCAGCCATCCAAAACTTCAGTCCAAATTTATCAGGTTTATTCGCCATGTATTGTATAAATTTACATCTTGCTTTGCAAGGCAACAGCTGTTCATCAATAGTAATATTTGAATTTGGGTTGTATGATTTTTGACAGTTTTCGATAAAAGGGTCCCAGATTGAAGATGCCAAGCAGAATTTGTCAGTCTCCAGCTGTCGTTTTCTTTCACTTTTTAGATCGAATCGGAGGTACTTCATTATTTCGAGAAACCTCCGGCATGGCATTGTTGCATCGAAAATGGGGCAACCCCACGATTGATCCCACAAAGATTTTATAGGCAAGTTTCTACCTGCAATTACACCTCGAGCTATGACAAGTCCAATAAACTTGTCCAATTCATCAAGTGTGACCAGTCCCGTAGCACTCCAACTTCGGGCCCCCCCAAAGTAAGCGCAAGAGTCCCTGCGTACAGGTCATATCACTTTAGAGGTGTAAAATTGAAAAGCTGCATTAAGAAAATACACCACAATTTGTACATAAGTAAACAGGCTAATGTCAGAATAAAGCATGCCGATACCGAAGGTGCAAGTCATAAAAAATTCGGCACCGATGCCAGAGTTTAGTAGGACATTTATGCAGACACTGCGAAACGAAAGCAATGACACTGAAAAACATGAAAAAGTTATAAAAACACACTATCATTTAAATAGTCTGGAGCGAACCTTTTTGTTCGCAAATGCTCTTATGACATTGTTATAATCAAGAGATCGGGCGCAGTCATTTTCGATTGACAACATGGCTAATGAAGATAGTCTACTGTCTGTCATAGACGTTCTATTAAAACTTTTGATCAGTTTCAATTTGCTGAAGCTTCTTTCAGCGCTGGCAACAGTCACGGGGCAAGTTAGTAAGATTCGAAGTGCGATGTACACATTCGGATACAAATCAAATAAATGAGTCTTTAGAAGATAGTTCAGAAAGTCTTGAGCCGTATTGAGATTGCGTTTTTTTTGTAAAATTAAAACAAACCGCTGTAGCTCAGCGCTCATTTCATCAGAATCAATGTCACCGAACTTTTTTTGGAACTCTTTACAGCAAGTAAGAAGAGCATTTTCTTGTTGCACAAGCAAAAGTTTGTCTCGTGTGTACAAAAACGAAAAGGCGGAAGAAACCTCACGTAACAAATTAAAGCGCTCCTTTATTGACATAATAGCCTGGTCTACTAATGGATAGAAAAAGTTGCTTTGAAATTTCAGTTCAGGAGTAGCTCGTTGTTCCTCTTCACCTTGGTAATCAAACAATCTTCTTTTCTTTCCACTTCTTGACGGAGGAAAAGAAGGATCAATATCCAATTCCTGTGCTATTTCAACAGCAGATGTTGCGGCACTGTCATAACCCGTTGTGCGATAGTTTTGCAAAAACTTTTCAGTTGCCTGGATTTCCGTTTCCATTCTATGAAGGGAGACTCCATACGATTGAAGAATCTTGCTTGCTTTATTGACTTGGAATAGGATATCATACCAAATAAACACCGACAAAAGAAAACTCCATTTTGATAAATGAGCTATCAACGATTTTGTTTCTGAGGCAGCTCTTCCATCTTTTCTTTCTATGGAAATGGCTTCCAAGTCTTTCAGTGCCAGCAACACCTCTTTTAAATTGTATCGAAGAGGTTTGATGCATTTAATTCTGCTTTCCCAACGAGTATCAGATTGTGACTTTATGGACAGCTCCACATGTTTCTTCAAAATTTCCCAACGCTGAGCAGAGGAAGAAAACAGCACATACAACCTTGTAAGTACTCCAAAAAATGTCAATGCTTCCGTCGATGAATTAGCACTGTCAACAACAACTAAGTTAAGGATATGGTTCGCACAGGGCACGTAAACAGCTTTGGGATTGATGTCTAGCATTCTTGCTTGGACCCCAGAATGTTTTCCTTTCATGTTAGCACCATTATCATATGACTGACCTCGACAATCAGACAATTCCAGTTGCAGTTCGGTCGCTTTTTCTAAGAAAGCGTCCAACAAGCCTTTCCCAGTACTGTCACTTATTCTCAAGTAGCCAAAAAATGTTTCTTTAACAATAGCAGCTTCTTCATTACATAGTACATAACGGAGAATGACAGACATTTGTTCATGATGTGACATATCTGGAGTGCAGTCCAAAATTATAGAAAAATATTTTGCCAATTTCAATTGCTGTGAATTTTCTTTTTCAACTTCTGTCGCTAGCAATTCAATTAGTTCATTTTGTATGGTAGGACTCAAATGGTGATCTTTAGTGTTTTTATTCTTGATTCTGTCTTGAAGCGCTTTTAGGATCGGATCTCTTCTTGCCAAAAGCTCAAATATACCCAGAAAATTTCCATTGTGAGGAGATCCTAAGACTTCTTCAGATCCTCTAAAAGCAAGATTCCTTTCCGATAGAAACAAGGCAATGTCGATAAGTCTCTCTAAAACATTTCTCCAAAAACGTCTTTCATTGAAAAAAATATTCATCTCGCGTTTGTCGATAGTGGATGAATTTCTTATCCCTTCAGCTAGCAACATCCATTGACTGCAGCATTCTTGGTGGGAAATGCCGTTTTGATGGTCTTTCAGTTTTTTCGAAAAACCCTCCCATGTATTTATACCACTACAAAAGGGGCTTAGTGTTTTTCCAAATAGCTTACAACAAAAGCAAAAAACTTGATCTGATTCCCCAGAATAAACTAGCCACGACCGTGAAACACTTTCACCATTAGGTAACACACGTTTATAATGGTTGGAGGAAAAACGTCGCCTTGGAGTTGTGTTATTATATGGAAAATTCATTATTAGTTGATGTGGTCCACGCTTTACTATATCACATCGTTGAGCATCAGAAATACTTTCAGGCCATTTACATGGATCATCAGGGATAGGGGTAAATTGAGATTCAGTTATTTTTGATATTGAAGGTTGCGTATTGGCAGGTAAATCACAACTTACATTTTCTGGAAATTCACAATCACTTTGATGCTGATCGTCATAGTCTTCTTTTTCTTGTACACTATAGTTTTCTTCATCCCTCTCGGTACTAGTGCCAGGTCTACTCTGCTCAGTAATCTTGAAAAAATCTGTCATCTTGGGCAATTTCGCTACAGCATCTCGAGCAGTGGCTGCTTCTTTTCTCTTTTGGGCACCACTTTTTGAACGTTTCATTCTATACAATGTCAATAAAATACTTTATCTGCACTCTGCAGTGTATATATATATTGTCCCGGTATTTATAGCCAAACAGAATTCCAGACCATTCTATGATTGTTGCGTAACAACGGCATTGTTACGTCAATCGAATATTCAAGATTCTACCAGAAAATCAATCGAAATATTCTAGATTCTGCGAGATAAAATGACGTTGCATTCACTTATGATGTCACAAGCCAATTTCTTCCTACAGTTTAAATCGGTTGTAAACAAGTCTGCTGAACTGAAAATAGTCACGTAGCCAAAAAGCAATTTCAGACTAACTTGGGCCCCTAAAGTTGGCCTGGGCCCCCCCAATTGGGGGTTTGGGGGGCGGCTGCTACGTCTCTGAGTGTGACTGTCCATTTAGTATCATTTGTAACGCGTTGCGCCTCAGCAATGGTACACTTCTGGATATGTCTCAACATCGGTTCGTTGAAAAGCAATCGAAACGAAGATAGTGGACTCCAATCTATGATACGACATGTAGCGTAAGACGTAGGCCCTGCACGAACCTTGACTACATTTTGCTGTTGTCTACGTCCAACAGCTACTTGAGAAGGAGTTGAGGTTTGCCAAAATGATCCATCTCTACTTTGAATTACTGGTGTATTGTTGTCATCATCTACATGTGAAACAAGATTAGCCGGTTGATTGTCATCTACTGTGCTATCTTGAATATCCACTTCTTCATCATCTGTCGATTTTTCTGAATCAGATACCTCTGCCTTACTTGCCGATGCAAAAGCATTATTTATTTTTTTATTATCGCTGTCCGAAAACTCGCCATCGGATTCATCTGCAGCAATGTCTTGTAAAAACTCTAAAGCTTGTTCAGCAGTACGCCTACGATGCATTTTATCCTAAATCTAAAAGATACAATATGTTTCAATAAAATGTTATGAAAACCAACGCCCTTGAATGCTTCCACAATGTTTGTAGCAAACACATAACGTCTTTCTTCTGAGCTATTAGTTCTATCAGTCAAACCTAAACGTTAGGACTACCACTGATTCCACGAGACGAAACTCCTGTACTGCAGTACCGTATTGTTTTCCTTACCTGGCGTAAACTGATAATCTCTCTGTCTGCCAGAAGTAGGTCAATCAATTCACACTGCGCGAAATACTCTGCTGGAGACCAAGCAGAGGATTTATTATGTGACAAGATTTATATTGCGACAAAATAGTAAGTGTTATAGTAGTGATTTCACTGCGTCAACTCTCTACCCGTCAATTGACGGGCTTGGTCCTTCTAGGTAGTCACATATTTTTTTCGGTAACCGCTGGCTGAAAAATCCTGAAATTTTGAAAGAAGACATGTATTGATAAAAAAATAAAACTCAGAAAATATCGTGTCATAAGATTTAACAGAAGCCATTTTACAGGCGTTTCGAAATGAAAATACGTCAATTGACGTGCTTGGTCCTTCTAGTGTTAAGCGGAATCTACTGTATCAGTAAGACTAAAAGGAAAACGATCAAAAGAAAAGAAAAACAAAATTTCTAAGCAATTGAGCCAGGGCCAAAAATGCACAAAGCCTTTGTGCAATAAGCATCTTATTCGCATTTGAGATTTCTCCTTGCAAGACTAAACTGTTGTTAGGCTTACACTTACGGATAAAATTGCACTGCCGTAGTTGTTTTTGAAGCATACAAGCGTTGTGCTGCTTTTCACGATGATACGAGTATATGTAATGTTGATATTACCGGTAAAATTAATGTAGTGTTCCCGTATTTTCATATTAGACGATAAATTATAAGCAGAAACAGCATGACTGCGTACTAGCTAATCCAGAAATAGCCTATTTTGTTTCACATTTGTAATGTATTCTGTTAATTGCAAGAGATTTTTTAATTAATAGCTCTAAATTCACTAACTCCTCAAAATACAAGTTACGATAATAAAGCTCAAATTGGTGATATTATAATTAATCCCGGTGGAATATAAAATTGTAAGAACCGTATAAATATCATATAACGCCTCCACAGGGAAACAAAACTGCCGTATTGGTGTTATCATGGTGAGAGGGATAAAAGATAGGCTATATCAACATATCGTTGCAGGACAAACTTGTTACTAAAAAGAATTCAAAGTTTACAATCATTCGATGTCACAGGTTTTTGTAGCAAATCCAAAACTTAAGTTTGCTTGAGCACTTTTTTATGCAACTCGTCACATACGAAGACTTGGACAACTGATTAATTCTGGCTGGTTAATTCGGTGAATTACAGCAAAAAGTCGCTAATTCTGATTTGAAAAAAACTAAAAGTCTCTTATTGTAGTGTAATATAAAAAATCCCTAATTTCAATTCTAATCTAATTTTAGAAAAGTTCCAGACCAAAGAGTCGAATCTGAAAAATGACAAGAACTTTTTTTATTATTTGCGAAAAGTTTGGCCGAAAATCAAAATCGAAATTAGGTGATCTCCAAAAAGAAAAAAGGTCTTCACAATGATTTGATGGCAAAAATGAAAAAGTCTTAGAATTGTCGCAAATAAAATGTGGTTTTGCGAAGATGCTCAAATGGGATCAAAACTCGCTTGATAATTAAAATTTCAAACTAATTTCAGAAAAACTGAAAAGCTCTAATTCAAATTCCGATTCTACTTAATTTGTGATAATCAGATAAGCTCTAATTTTATTCTACCCTAATTTGAGAAAAGCATTAATGCTCTAATTCTAAGTTTAATTTAATTTGAAAATGCTAAAAAAAATTCTAATCGTTCAAGTCTGCTCACAAAAATGGGAGGGGCTTACAAAAACGTCGTATTGCGTCGCATAAGGGAGAGGAAAGAATAAAAGAGTCATATGATTCGTGAACATTCCTTAATTTGAATGAGATTTATGTCTTGATCAATAAAAATATTTATCCGTGATGAACAAGCATTGCTTGCATTTTTTGTCTAAATGAAAAGGGTAATAATTTCATAAAGCTAAGAAATTTTTGTCGTTGAAATGCTATTTCACACCCTGTTTCACATTTACAAACAGTCAATTCAAATTACAAAAATCTAGCTGGTGATATGGCATATGGCGAGAAGTCCAACATAAGAAATGTTATACTGTACAAACATCACGGCTTGTAACTTTCCCGTAAAAAGCAAAATGGGAAATTGATGATAAGTTGTTGAACTTTTTACCTGGTAGCTGACATTGATAAATTTCGCTTAGGCGATCGCAAAACCACAACGTCGAATAGTAAACACTACGAAAAAAGAAAATTCGCCGGCTGTTTCTTTATTTTAAATTCAGTCAAAAATCTAAAAACTAATGCTGTGCATTTAATTTGCAATAACTTGTACGCTATTAATCTGATCATAGCCAAAAGTATATAATTAGATTGAAAAATAAATTCGGCATCTATCTGAGCAAAAACGGAATGGTTATTGTGAGCGGTTTAAAAGTTATTAGCTGCCAAAGTGTCGGGTCGAATCCCCCCCCCCCCCCCCCCGGACATAGAAAGCAAAAAAAAGCCCGGCCTTAATAGGGTTAAAATAATGCTTCATTTTTGTCTTTATAAGTAAAAATGTTGCATTTTTTTGTGAAAAGTCGTGTTTAAATCCTTCAATTTTTCAAAAATGTCAAATAAATAACATATTTCAACAACATTATTGTCATTTCAAAAAACTCTGCACGAGCAGACATCTGTTTAATCAAGAACATGACAAACATATCTTTTAAATGCAATAGCTTTTATACAGCGTCGCCTCTTGATAATCATCTGATTTCGGGCTGCTTTAATAAGCTTGCATAATTGAGCTACATCTTTTGTGGAGATTTGAAAACAAAAAACTGTTGAGAGCATTGCTTTTAATACAGTCAATTATTTTAACAACGTTTTGAAGAAGAATATTGAGTTCAGGTGACATTGGTTAGGGTGAAAGTGCCTGTCTTTGGACCATGAAACGAGTAGAAGTTATTCGAAAAATAACCCAATTATTTTGCCAACTAAAGATTGCTTTGGAAAATAAGCAAAATTTTCGTCTGTACAGCAGTGGGAGCGACAAACCAACTTTATAGAAGTAACGGTGCTGCCGCTTTTAGCAAAAAAATTGGCGATTCCACTCCAAACGTCTTAAAAATAACGCAGCGGCGCTTCCATTTGAAAAAAAAAGCGATAATTCATGGAGTGTGCTCTTGCTTACTTCTGACTTATAACAAAACTTGGCATGATTATAAGTGAAAACAACGGAGGAAAACTGGTTGTTTCATCATCTTCTCCAGACACGAAAATTTAATCTGCTACAACAATTTTTTGTGGTTCCAATTTAAAATGGAAAGCGAGAAATCGACTAAATAGTCTACGCTTAAAATTTGGGGAAATCAGGTTTTTCTTGAGCAAATGAAGACTTTTATCATCATCAGACTAACACACATTGCAAATAATCTCGAGCATCTGGAAACTTTATACTTGATAAAACATTGTTTTGCATGTCGCGTCTCAGAAGAACCTTGATCTATCTATAACCAATCTGGTTAATACGTCCAAACTGAAACCAGCTTCAAGTCACAAAATAAATATGTGTTTACCAATAAATATCAAAAAGCTGGACATACACAAAAAGAAAGTAAAGAAACTTTTGTGTTGAATTTTTTTGTCAACAATGCCGTTTTCCTGCTTAACCCTTTAAGGACCTCAAGAATTTAATTCATAAAATTTGTAACAATGCCGCAATTGTTTGGTAACAACGGAAATATAATGGATTTTAGATAATTGGGTATCACGTCATAATGATATAACAATCAACAATCATGGTACATATGTGTACCAAAGGTCCTCAAAGGGTTAATGTGCAACAAACACCAACAAATATATGAGCTTAATCAAAATCGAAACGAAATTTTATGTGTATCACTTAATTGAATGTTTAGTTTTGGGATTTTGGTCCCACAAATTTTATCCATTTTTTTGTACATCTTTAGCTCTTCTCATAAAAAGACCTTTTGTAAAGCTTGTCATCATAATTACTCTCTTCTGGTTATTATTCATGGCTCATGAAAAATTGATCTTGCTGAATGTAAAGATGGGAATAAAAAGTCTTCCAAACTATTTGATTGGGGGAGGTCACGCCCCATTGCATATACTACCGCTAATGATTTCAATGGCTTTGTTTTACAAAGCATTTTACATTTGTTTTGTCAGGTAGATTAAAGACAATAATAACAACAATCCCAGCGTTACGACAATTGATACACTCTTGTTTTTCATTTACTTGGAAGCCGGAATTTCTTGTTTCAATATTTTGGTGCATTTCCAAAGACACCTGAATTCCACCCACGCTCATAGTTTTCAACATTTAGGCTGGGAATGATCATCACCTGTAGCTTTTCTCACGTTTTACCACTTGATAGCAATGTATTGAAGGGTGACAGCTTCTCCGGCCCACAATTGTAACTAAAATAGATTTTAATAGTTTTTTCATGAAATTTGTTTTTCCTTACATTTTGTTGATCTTTCATGGCAGAAAGGAGCAGCTCGCAGGTCACAGTCCAGCCCGTTATATATCCCTTTGAGGGACAATGTAACACATATGTTACATCATTATTAATTGCAATGTCGTTATGACGTAATAACCACTTTCTGGTAATCCAGTTCTTACCAAATAATTAGGGAATTGTCTCAAATTCCATGAATTAAAATCTTATGATCCTTAAAGGGGTATGTACTGAGCTGTAAGTCCGGCCTATTTTGAGTTGCCAGCGTGATATTTATCATAATTTGAAAATTCTGTACCAAATCAGTTTTGTTACCTTGTTTCCAATTAATAACGGAGGAACAAATTTACAGGAAGCAAGTTGAAAGTGATTCAAAAATTTTAGCATATATTTAAACAATCAATGACCATAAAGCAACTACTCCTTTCGATGTGTGGCTACAAAAGCTGTGAAGTTCTCAAGCATGTACACAGCAAAAACTGATAACTTTCAAACAACGACCAACACAGCAAATGTCGTGTAGCTTGATTTAGGTATATCCGTACCGCATGCACAGTAACTCCATGGATTGGTTGGAACATCAACTTTTCAGGTCGAACTTATGATGTAAGAAGTACTTTTTTCGTTGCATTCTATGTCAGGGAAAAATTGTGAGCAGTAAACTTTCAGTACAATTGTAAAGGAATGTAGAAAATCAATTTTATCTATTGAATTTTTATTGATTATTTCTAACCGTGAAACTTTCCTCCTTACTAGAAAAAAAAATACACTAGATTTTTAATGAGTAAACATCCTGATCAAAAGAGTACTTAACGATATAAATGTGTTAATGACAAATCTCACAAGGTTGCTGGTTAGTTTGCTAGACCGATACTCGACATACTGATTCAATATTGTACGCAAATGGTTAAAACACAATGTGCGTTGCTTCAATGCCAACCATTTGTCCATTTTGCATGGAACTGTGCTGGGTCGTTTTTACCAAATACTGTAAACTTTGTAAAGAATCTACTGTAAATAAAGCTTTTATTTATCATAATCTTAATTCTAGTTTGAATGTTTTTTTATGTAAATTAATGCCAGCATGAACAAAAATCTCGTTTATTTTTACAATTAAAGCAACTTATTTTGTCCCAACAATTTATGAGAGACTCAACATAAAACTTGTTATTCACAAATGATGTAGATGCAAGCCTTATTACCCTTAGCTTCCCTTCCTTTTTGTTACTCGTCTAAAAATGGCCACCAGGTAAAATTTTCTGTTGGTTAATAAATTTTCTTTATCCCGGTTAAGACTAATTTAGTCGAGTATTTACCAACACATAAGTCTTTAAACTTTGCAAAATCAACAAAAAGCAATGCCTGGTTTCTCTGACTGCAAACGGATTTTGTTTTACTGACGGCTTTCGTCGCCGTTGATTAACGTATACTGCGTGTTTAAATCATTGGTATTCCATGTTTTAAACACTCTTTTGTTTTCATTTAAAGTTTGCCTGTATCTACAATATTCAACAATATTGTAAAAAATTCCAATGATAAGTTTATACCTATTTTATCTATAAAGTGGAGTAAAATTTCTAATCCAATGCTCATTTTCTTGTGTAAATTAAATTCACAACATCTCTTCCCCTGCGCTAAATCATGACTTATAAATCTTATTTTCATCAATTTTTTGCCTAAACGCAATGCTGGGACTAACTTATTCAAAGACTATGGAATATATTCTCCCGAAATATTTTTTACTCCTTTTTAAAGATTTTTTTAAAATTAATTTAAGGAATAAATTTCAAATATTGTTTTCGTAATTTGTAAGATGTAATGCTTATGCAATCATCGCCACTCATTCACAAGTGATACTGCTTTGCAGAGCACTACAGCAAAAATAGTTGAAGTACAACAAGTATGACGTTCAAAGCTATGCTTTTTTTAAAGCCTCAATCTATTTGTCGGCCACCAAATGCTCGGAAGAGACTTGATAGGTTGAAACAGCGTCGTTGTCAGCAGTTTGTTTAAAGAAAATGTTAAATCCTTACCTGCTAAACTTCAAATTTCTAAACACAGTTTTGCCTCAGCATTCTCAACTTTCCTCAATCTCCGCATGTTGATTCTAGCGTAGCGCAGTTGAGACAAGTGAAGTGCCTATGTGGCATAGGTCAAAACCGTTGCCCTTATGTCGTTGCCCAGTAATACAGCAATGGATCAATGGCATGATCTAAAAATTTCCAGAAGAGCATATTTGGATTTTATGCGGTAAACACTGTGGATGGACCAGCCTACAATATGCTAATACAGTTTTACTGTAAAGACCGTAGAAAACTTAAATGTCTACATCATCATATCATGTACCAAAAAAAAAAAGAAACAAAATGCTCAAGAATATTGAACATGAATAATATGGCTCCAAATCCAAAGAATACATAATTATCAAAACATTTTGGCAAACAATTTTATGTCAGGAGCTTATACGGTATCAAGAGCATACAGAGTTTTGTAATGATGTAACAAAACTAAAGATTGAAAACAAAAAAAATTTATGTTTCAAAAAGCTTTGAAATCATCGATGCTATTGTATTGAACGGGGTGAGCAGCCTACGTTGTTTTAGTCTAAGTAGGCTCAGGATTTTGTTACTATGATTAAAACCAATTGCAGGAGTCCGCCTATTGTGTTATTCCAGTCGCCTTCAAAAGTGTAATATCACTTATAATTTTTGATTCTTAACTATAACTCATTTGCTTTTACTTTTTTTACTGAATCTTTTCTCTGTTTGTTTAATTTTAACTATCAAACTCTTAATATGTAACACGTTTTTAAGAAAAAAATTATATTTTTTTCAATATTTTGAATTAACTGGTCTCTAAGCAACATGCCAGCAAGATGTAAACTGTTACACAGATGATTCATCAGAAAATAATAATTTTCTTCTCTCTTCCGTTGTTTAACCCTAATTTACTCACGTTGGTTTGCAGCGATCCAACCAATTTTTAATTGTCTAGTCATGTGCTTTTTTGCTTTTCAAAGCTATATGAAATGTCTTGACTTTGCCTTTCTCATATTATACTTTAATGTAAATCAAAAATCATTATTCTATCCTGTGTATATTTTAAATAAGCAAACATTTTTTGTCATGCATTTATAAATTTTTGCCAAGAAACAGCAATGCCTCAAGCTAGTCCGATACGCGTTTAACTGCACAGTTTGTTTTTGTATTTCGTGTATATTTGCAAAAAAATCCAATATCTCAGGTTTAATGAACATCATATTGCACAGCAAAAAAGTTTATTTTATTTAGTTATCAAATGGAATTAAAGTTGTGAAAAAACTTTGTGGAATTATTAGTGATATTTGAGATACAAGCGTTCAAAGTTTATTGTGCTGCTGCCGTAGAATGTTGAGTAGACTACCCGAAAAAATAACTTAAGCTTTTTGGAATAAACACTAGCTTTACGAAGGGGTCGTTTTCGACCATGGTTGTTGTTTATTTGCTTTATATCTTCTAAATGCGTGACCGAACATCCATAAATCGCTTTGACTGTTCCTAAAATTTATTCTAGATTACATTCCAGGTTTTGAAGCTTTAAAAAAATTGCTTACTAGTTGAGTTTTCGCGTCTGGAATAAAGCTAATCCAAGTTTTACGCAGGGGCCGTTTTCGACCCTTTTCATATATATATAACTCGTTTTTGCAGGAACCAGGCATTATAAGAGACAAAGCTGCATGGTGAAACATCTTGTTAGTAGTAGCAAACAATAGCTGGTCTGAAACCGTTCAAAATGTGACAGCAATGTCGGGAGAGCCTTCTAAGTAAATACTATAACAATGAAAAGCAGGTACTGGTATTCTAACTGTGTAAGTCCATTTAGAAAGATCCTTTAAAAACAATGCTCTGTTTGTAGTGCATCATGTCAGCTGCAATTGAAGTAATAGTTATTTTGTGGATAAGGAAACAGGTGACAACGATCAAAAGAAAAGTGTAAATACAGCTGGTCAACGATTTTCGTGTATATTTTTTCACATTAGATTCCAGTTTATTTCAACAGTTGGTGTGAGGTGAGTACTGCTAGCAACAAGGTTTTGCGCTAGCCAATAATAACAAAGTTTTCGCCTTAGCAAGAATAATTTCATTCATGAAACACGTGTACTAGAGTAAACAAAAGCTGTTTTGTGAATATTTGTTAGATCATTTGTATAACTTTAGAGTGCAGAATTTGTTTATTCTATAGTCTAAAGCAAACTGTATAATAGATATGAATGCAAACAAAGTTGCAGACACAATCTTATCATGGGATACTGATGATGAGCTGTCAGATGAAGAAGAGATTTTTTCTGGTGCTGTTAGAGACGAGGAAGAGGTATCATCTGCGAACATATACACTAATTCAGATTCCAGTAATGGTAAAAGTGATGATGACTCAAACACTTAGCCTACTTTATCTTCTGAGTGCTTGTTGGGTAGAGATGGCACTCCGTGGAAACGCTCCAATCCAGTAAGCAGGGGGCGTGCTGGAGCCCATAATGTCTTTACAGCAAAACCAGGGATTCCTCTGGATGTAGCTTCATCAAGAAGTCCATATGATGTGTGGAAACATTTCATTTCTGAACATATTTTGCGTATGATCTGCAGGTACACAAACAAAGAAGCTCAACGAAGAGGCGATGATCAATTTACTGTAAGCCTAGCCGACTTAGAAACGTTTATTGGACTACAGTATGCGAGAGGGATCTATGGTAAAAGTCATCCCGTAGCTTTCTTGTGGAGCAAAAAATATGGCATTCCTATATTTTATGAAAATATGAGTAGAGATTATTTTCTAAAAATCTTGAAATACCTGAGGTTTCATGACAAACCAAACAGAGTCAGAAGTGGACCTCATGCTGGCAAGTTTGCACCGATTAGACAAGTATTTGAACATTTTGCTAATCAATGTCAAAAGAAGTATACGTGTAAATTTTCACTGACAGTGGATGAACAACTGATGCATTTGAAGTCGCGCTGTTCCTTTGTGACTTTTATGCCAAATAAGCCAGATAAATATGGTGTGAAATTTTGGGTCCTGGCTGACGTGGAAACAAAGTATGTCTCAAACACTAATGTTTATCTTGGAGCTCAAGAAAAAGAACAGCGTGGTGGTGTTCCTCTTGCTGAACCCGTGGTTGTCAATCTTTTCAAACATATCAAAGGAAAGGGTTACAACATAACATGTGACAATTTTTTACCTCATTATCCATTGCCGAAAAACTTGCGAGAGACAAATTATCTATTGTAGGAACAATACGAAAACATCGACGCGAGTTGTGCAAAAAAAATGACTGAACCAGAGAATAAAGCTACATACTCAAGTGAATTTATTGGCACGATCCCACAAACTTCTTATTTGTGAAATATCAAGCAAAACAGAAAAAGTCAGTTTGCTTGCTTTCCAGCATGCACGGTTCGGCAGATGTTGATCCAAGTAATGAAAAGAAAAAACCGGAAATGATTTTATTTTATAACGCAAACAAAGTAGGCGTTAATTGCTTCGATCAAATGGCACGCTTATACACTACAAGGTCAGCGAGTCAAAGATGGCCAGTAGCTGTCTGGAGTAACATCTTGGACATTGCTGCTATTAACTCCTACGTATTGTATAAAAAATTAACAAATGAACGCATAACACGCCGGCAGTTCATACTAATGCTTGTAGAAAATCTGCTGGGCAAGGCAGAACCTTGTCCGAGCAATAGCAACAGGCAGTTCAAAGGAGGCGGTGAAGAAGTGCGTAAGCGAAGAAAGTGTCATGGTGTATGCTGCGACATCAAGACTGTCTCAACTTGTATTTTATGCCAAAAATCTACTTGTGGAAAATGTTCTCAAGACAATTTCAGAGTGACTGACGTAAAATGCTTAGCTTGCGTAAAACTGATTAGTTAAATGCTTTTATATTTTGTTCAAAATGTATTTTTTAAAAGTAAAATCATTTTGGTATGCGTAATCATTGCAATACAGCATACTAGCAGTTCAAAAACTAGTGCAAGAAAAACGCAATTAGCAAAACAAGATCGGGGTCGAAAACGACCCCTCCGTAAAACTAGGTGTAGAAAATCTCCCTTAAAGCTAGTGTTGATAAAGATGAGTCTTTGCATAGGCCAATTTTTCAGTTTTTGTAGATTTATTTTTAAAAAGGCAGCCACTCATTTTTAACCCTCCATCGGGCCCAACCGATCTGTCAGGCACATAGATGACGCAATTTCGTGTATCTCGCGTTCTGGTTGGCTAAGTCAAACACACCACCCACCACCAGCGCATTCCAGTGAGAAACGTCACAGATTCGACAACGTGAAAGGCAGACAAAGCATAAGAGATCTCTCAAGCGCATTGCACCCGAATATGTAATAAGTGGCAAAGAAGGATTTTTTATATTTTACTGTGACTTGATTTGTGTGACACTTTCTATTTTCGTACGTCGCAACAACGCGTTGTGATATACAGTTTTACTTTATATTTTGCCACTATTTTTATTAGGCACATTGTACCTGTTAGTGAGGTTTTACTCCATACGAAGGACTATGTCGATTTTTTTGCTTACTATAAATTTTACTGTAGTGTTTTGAACTAAAATGATGAGTAATAGATATTTCAATCCTGATGAAGTAGCGTGTATGGTGGAAAATTCCAGTGATGAGGAAGATTGTGAAGACAGCAGCGATACTGACGCAGATGATAATGTAGAAGAACGAAAAGAGAATTCTGAAACAGAACAGGAAGATGTAAGTGGTCAAGAAACAGATGAAGATGATACAGTAGCTTTGGTCAATTATTTTGTTGTGAAGAACAAAACTACCAAATGGTACCACAATCCGTTACTGACCAGTTCAAGAACAAGACCTCACAACCTTATCAGACATCTACCGGGACAGATAGGAGATGCAAGGCTGGCAAAATCTGTAGCAGAAAGTTGGGTCTGCTTTCTAATAGATGACATATCAGACACTGTGGTGACTTGTACCAACCGGTATATAAACTTTGTGAAAGATAACTACACCAGGAATCGGGATGCAAAGTGTACAGATGTCATTGAACTAAAAGCTTTCATAGGACTCCTTTATTTAGCAGGAGCGTACAAAGCAAACAGACAGAGTTTGGAGGAATTTTGGGGAACAGAAGCAGATGGAGTGGAGCGTTTCGGTTTGGTCATGAGCATCAAAAGATTCAAATTTCTTTTGTGTTGCATGCGGTTTGATGACCGTGATACACGGATAACAAGAAAAGCTGAGAACAGACTTGATCCAATACGAGAAATCGTCATACTGTTTATAAACTACTGCCAGAAAAACTACTCTCTTGAAGAATTCACAACAATAGATGAGATGTTGGTTGGATTTTGAGGAAGATGTGGATTTCGCCCATATATACCTTCAAAACCGAACAAGTAGGGCATAAAAATATATGCACTTGTAGACGCTAAAATGTATTACATACTACATTTGAAAATATATGCTGGGAAACAGCCAGTTGGACCATACAGTCTTAAGCAACAAGCCAGAAGATGTAGTGAGGAGATTGACTGCATCGATATCTGGTTCAGGCCGTAACATTACAGCAGATAACTGGTTCACAGACATAGACCTAGAGCAGGAACTGAAGGACAAAAAGTTGTCCTTTGTCGGTACACTGAAAAGAAATAAGAGGCAGCTGCCACCTTAACTTGTAGTATCCAAAGGAAGGAAAGAACTTTCAAGCCCGTTTGGCTTCCAAACAGACATCTTGTTAGTGTCATATGTTCCAAAGCCCAAGAAAACAGTTATTCTTGTGTCTACTTTACATATGGATAAAGAAATCCACCCCGATTCAGGAGAGCAACAAAGCCATCTCTTATTACATTTTATAATGCAACAAAAGGTGGTGTGGACACGGCAGACCAAATGTGTGCTACATACAATGTAGCTCGAAACATTAAGCCATGGCCCATGGTAGTATTTTTTGCCATGCTTAATGTAGCTGGTATTAACAGTCAAGTTATTTATCTGGGGAATTGTTTAGGAACAGTAAAAAGGAGGATATTTTTGAAGATGCTCTCCAAAGAACTTGTTGCCGGAGAACCAACCAGACGAAGTGTAAAAACAGTTGGAATGCCATTGCAACTTCAAGCACGATTGCAAAAATATTGCCCGCCCAGCAGAGAAGAGTCAGAAAGTGAAGAAGCAGAAAACACTCCAGGACCAATGGCAAAAAGAAGAAGGTGCTCTACATGTACCAGAGACAGTGGTCGCAGAAGGCTGTCAAGATGCGAATGTACAAAATGCCACACCGCACTTCGCTTGGAGCATGCCATTTTGGTTTGCAAGTCTTGTTTTGAAAACAAACTTACAGAGCAAAACAAGTAAAGCTTTGTAAAGTTTTGTGAAGACAATGTACGGTACTTCTTACGAACTGTACGTTTCGAAAAACATGCTCTATGCCAGATGCATAGCATTTTTCAAATTGTGCTCAGACATGGTTTCTTTCGTTAGAAAAATAGAGTAAATTGTTGAAGGTGATGCTAATAGGTTGTATTTTAACACTAGAACGGCCGGAGTTGCGACAAGCTCTCAACGGCCAGCAGCGGTCATTTTGACCGCTTCTACGAAAACGCGTTTTTACTAGTATATGCGTGGTGTGGATGCAATTTAAGTGTTGAACAAATACTCAGGTCACGTAACTCAATTAATCTATTTACAAAAAAATAGTTTTATTTGAAAAAAAGGGCAATCACAGGACACAAAATTGAAAAATATTTCATATTTGTGTTGTCGCACATGTAACGCATTCGGAAAACTCCTTGGCAGTACACTTGCCACATACAGTTTTATTGCACTTGAAACAAAGTTTGCTAGTTTTGTTTTGAGAACAGTTTGCTCCTATTTGGCACTGTTCACGCTTCTCGGCTTCGCTTTTTTTGAGAGCTGTCGATGGTGAGTGAGGTCTAGCAACAGAAGCGTTTCCGGTTAATTTTTCAACGATGCAGTCTTCACGTAGTTCTATAGCAAACTTGAACAGAAAATCTCGTCTTGAAACTTGTCGCCTGTTCGTTTTTTATTGAGCACAAAGGCATTGATGCCTGCTAAATCCAGAATGTTGTAGAAAACAGCAACCGGCCACCGACGTGTACCTGCTTTGACTGAATACTGCCTGGCCATTTGATCAGCCACGTCAACACCACATTTGGTTTTGTTATAAAATTCCACAGTCTCTGGTTTTTTTTTCTCCAATTCGCCAAGTTCAACAAACATATTCAGAGAGCTAAGAACGCAAACGTCTTTCTTGGGCTTACACTGATACACAGTTAGAGTTGCCATGTCGCCTGCCTTCATCAGCTTACTGGAATAACGTTGTTGCAAGCATTTTGCAGATGCAGGCAGCTCACGTCCAAACCTTGTTCATAGTTCCAACAAGGCTGGTTTTCTTTTTTTTCAGCTCTTTTGCAAGTAAGAACGACGTGAAAAAGTAATTGGTTGTAACGTTTCTGCCTTTATTCACGAATGGTTCCATGAGAGTCATGACAACATTGTCGCTAAGCCTTTGGGTGGATGGATGTGACTCGTCTTTGCCCAGATACGGAATGGCATTTAGGATATACTTGGATTCCACGTCAACCGCTAACCAGAACTTAATGCCAAACTTATCTGGTTTGTTTGGCATGTACTGGGTGAACCTACAACGAGATTTTGTCGGAAACAACTGCTCATCAATCGTAATATTTTCTCCAAATTTGTAACAACTGATGCTGTTGTCTACAAACCTATTCCAAATATCCGAAATAAGAGCAAATTTGTCAGTTTTCAGGCGTGCTGACCTTGTGCTGCACAAGTCAAAGCGTAGAAAACGCATAATCTCACGACAACGATTCCTTGACATAGTTTGTTGGAAAAATGATACGCCCCATTCTTTATTCCAAAAATTGTAAAGAGGAAAGTTTTTGCCACCATACCCTCCTCGTACATAGAGCAGTGCAATAAATGCTTTGAGCTCACAAAGTGAAACCTCCTATTCTTCATTGCCTAAGACTCTTCGAGCTTCTACATTGGTACATTGTTGAATGTGTTTGAGAATATAGTTATCAAATAAAACTTGAAAAGCACCAACAGGGGAGTCTGCCATTCTAAGGACAATTGTTCAGTTAGAAAATTCTAAGCTGCACGCCTTCCTCGTGCTTCTACGCCGAATTCCATAAATTTCCATTTTGTACCATCTATTGCTGTCTCGTGTGTGCTCGAACTTTCAGCAGCACCCGAACCAGAAGCATCATCAAAACATGTAGCAGAATATGTTTCAACGTTAGTATCAGCAGTTTGTAAATCACCTAAATGAACAATGGGTTTTGTATCATGAAATTGCTCAGTTTCTTCATCGTCGCTCATCTCATCTAAAGAGCAGAATTCCCAATCTAACACGTCGCCTTGTTCAGTTTCACTTTCCCCTCCAGAATCATTTTCGTCTATGGACCTGAGCCTAGCAACAACTTGTAGTCCAGTAAAACGACTTGATGTTTTAGACATGATGTAATAGATTTGACTATGTTATATTTTTTAGTCAAACAGCTTACTTCACCTGTGGAACCAGAATAGGTTAGCACTAATTGGGGATGCGCATAATGCTTTTATAACAAAAGGTTGTGATCAACTTACTAACTCATGCTAAAGGCTAATTGCCTGTGTGCTCCGCTGCTGAGGAAGTGGGCTGGGTGCTGTTTGGGGAGGATACCCAACTAGCATCGTGGCCTGATGGCCGATGAAAGCCCGCAGTTCTTAACAATATAGAATAATCTATTTCTGTTTCATAAACTCTCTCATAACCTGACGTAAGTCTACTTCCAGTGCTAACTAATAACTGAAAAAATTTATTATGTATGCTTTCTGAGCTGTGCATTTTTTTCTGGTGACTCTATGATGTCACAAATAAAATTCAATTTATCAAAATATAGAAAGACAATGTTTGAAAATGAGTCATATGTGTCATATAGACGACACGGTCTAATAAAGCACAGCAGGAGGTTCAGAAATAATGGTTTTAGTATAGCGGTCATAATGACCGTTAGTGGCCGTTGGAGGTAAACCACCTTCTAAAATATTTGTAAAAACAGCTTTCCGCTTGATACTCAGTATCAGAGTTCCTGCCTATTAATTAGGAAAACTCAAGATGTTTCACACCAATGCGATTTTCGTAAAAAAAATATCCCACCTTGAAATTCCAAAACGGTCAAAATGACCGTAACGGCCGTTCTAGTGTTAAAGCATTACAACAAAATTTTGATGTAATATAAGCGCATGCATTTCAATTCTTATATTATAGTAATATTTTTAACATGTACCTGACAGGCACATTGCGCCCGGACGTGTGACAAACTACATTGCGCCCGACCGGGGGTTAAGGGTTGTAATTGAAGCATGTATTACGTAAAAGGGCACTAACGACATAAACGGCATTGTGAAACAATATCTTACTTATTGTAAAAGTATGAATTTTAGGCAGGTGGTCTTAAAGTATTGAACGCGTTTGTAAAATAGGCGTTTGAATTCTTTTTATTAAAATGAATCTTACTTAAAACCACCTCATCTATTTGAGCTCTAAACTAAATATAACGTTATTACTTACGAAATTTGTGTGACAAAATCTTTACGTCTGGATCACAAAATTATTATTTCCAAACAAAATCTAATTTCATATTGACCCACTTAAAATAAGAAATTTGGAATATAAACAGCTTTTCTCGTTGCTTTTTGTCATAAATCAAAACACTTTTGGAACTATTCCAGGAGGATCTTGCTAATATTCAACTTTAGCCTACTGTATATTTGATGGCTTTCACGTTTGTAAAACCTGTCCCTTAGATAAAGAGGATAACTTTGAAGAAATAGAAGGAAGCCAGATGTAGCCACGTTTTGCGAGTAGGGAGGTTTCTTAAACACTTGTAACATTTTTTGTTGCTAGGAATGTCGTGGTTGCTCAAAGCCAGTGCATTATTGCAGCAAATTCAAAGAGCTGCTTTCTCACAACTCTCGCTTTTTTTCCTCACAGAAAAGGCTAATGTTGCAAGAACTCTTCACAGACATTTTTGTCCAATGTAAGGTGATTTGAGATCAATTAATCGATAATCATTACTCTTCAATAAGTTGGCAGAAACTTATGAACTGGGGGGGGGGGGGTCAAAATTATAGGTAAGCTGAAAATTTTACGAGTTATTCACATTTTGTACAAAAAAGTAAGTTTTAAATCCATGGATGGTTGTATTTTTTTCAGATTCTTTCCTCAAAGAACTTTCCTCATTGATTTTTTTGGCGGGGGAGAACAACACTGTGCACAACCAGTAACAATTTTATCATCCTTTATCTTTGCAATTGTCATTCTTGTATCACTCCAAACGCAGTTTCCTGAATGTTCCAACAATTGAAATGGGTTAAGTTTGTGATATTTTTTTGATATAATAATGTAGTAGTAAAAACAGCATTTTAAACACTTTCACCGCCACAATACCCGATTTTCAGTTTTGATTCAGCGCCAAATTTATTTGGAGAAAACAATAGATTGAACTGTTGGACAATGTAAATTGTAATATTACGCTAAACACATATTATATGGTTGTTACATACTAAAATAATCATCAAAAAAGTCATATTTAGACAAAGCCAATTCGCAATTTTGCGAATTTGGCGATGAAAGGGAAGTGTTTAAACCACGTAGGAACTGCCTACAGGCATAAAACTATCGGCTGAAAGTTAAAATTAAAAATTAACTGCAAACACCGTGGTTATTAAAATGGGTGCAGGTGTAGAATCTATTTGAACATGGACCAGGCTGCAATTTCTACAAGTAGCGATTACCTGGTACTATCGTATGCTGAGCAGAGTTTCTTTTACAAATCGAACAGCTATATTTACAAATCCATTAATCCAGCAAATTCATTCACTATTTACAACCCAAAACACAATAATAATAGGCTACTAATAATGCTTATAGTACAACCAGTATACCCAGAGTAACCAGAGTAATTTCTACAATTAGAGACCCTAGCGCAGCTTCTTATCCCTTTGGAACAAATCTATTTTAGGTTGACTAGGCTCTCGAATTCATCATAATTAATCGTAAATTTGATAACAGTTACACAATTCAGCACGATATTAAACTTGCATCTGAATCTCAAATTTCATACATCCTAGCATTATTATCAGATTATTATTCGGACAACTCAACAAACTAACATAAAGTAATAACTGTACACTTTTAAACCGAGAATTCCAGATAACCAGCATCTAACGTTTTCACCTCGTGACAATTCGCGCTGAGGAATGCGAGAAATCGTGAGTCTTTGTTACGACAACATTACGTCATAATCCACTTGCATTGCGTAGATCGAGAAAAAAGGACTATTTGCGCATGTAACAGCAGGTAACAATGTGTTTTCTCCGAGAAATCAAAAAGCATCAAAGAATTATTCTTTTTTAACGTTTGAAAAACCGTCAGCGTTTTAAAACAAACCACTAAATCATTTTTCTGTTTTTTTTTTATATCGAAAATAAGTTAAGCGAAATTTTGCGAACTGCAAATGAAATTGGCACCAAGTAAGCAGTTTGTTGGCGCTTCAAATTATTAAAGGGAAGCATTATTAGATTAGCGAAACTTAAGCTCCTCTAATTTGAGGAAGCATGTTTCTGTATTTTTCACTAAGCAATTCAAAAAAATTTCGTTGATGTCTCGTAGCGGAGTAGCAGAATCAAACATAAAAATACTATGTTGTTTTTCTTGGAGATAATTTGTTTATAATAGAAAGCGAATATATAAAAAAATAGCTTATATGGTATCCCCTTACTTTTTGTGCTGAACTTCTTGTCTTTTCCTTTACGATAAAATGCGCTATGAATCTTATATACAGTATATTTCAATCTACAGTGTAAAATCTAATCAATATCAGGCTATTGTAAAAGACATATCGCTTATATTAAACGGGTCATAAATGCTAAGACTTGTGGCCCTCCACCAAATGGCATATATTTATCAGCATTCAATCAAAGCTTGCCGCTTGTGACCTGATTGTTGGCGAACAATTTGACTTTTCTACTCCAATAAAGCTTTGTACCTTATACTGCTGGTCGTGATATAAATTGATGTTGCCTGCATATTTCTGGGGTCGCCGATGATTTTAAAAACGTGATCTCTAAGAAAAAGGTCTTCACTTTTGTTTGAGGCTGAAATAAATAACAGAGCTCTGAAATGCTTGAGCTTCATCTCAAAGATTTTGATTTTTGCTTTGAGATGAAAATGCTTTCGATGGACAAGATTGCAAGTATTTTCTGACCTTGGCTTTTTAAATTTGTTTCGCTAAAAATATAGCTTGGAAAGCATATATTTTTGGTAGTTCGTTTGATTAATATCGCAGAACCAAAGCCAAAAACTGAGATCTGTGTTATTGTTTATTAAAACACAATTGTCACATTATACAGGATGATTCAAAAAGAATGCCCCAATTTCAACTAGCTCTATCTCTTCGACGACAAAGTGCCCATGAAAGAAACATATATCAAATGAAAGAGGATGAGATAGTATTTTCAATAATCGTTATTTTTGAAACGTCATAAGTTACGAATTTCCTCATTAACGAATAGAAATATTTTTGAGGCAATGGGTACCAATATTTATTCAAAGCAGCTTTGCAATGGAAATGAAACTGAAACAATTACAAAAACAGCAAATGATGAAACAAGTTATGAAGGGTAAATTGCAAACCATTTTTAAATGTTCTATGTGCCCTCCACCAGCTGCACGAACAACATCAAGACAATAGTTGAACTCGTTCCAAACACCCTTAGAGTGTTTTTGTCCAATGACTTTAGTGCTGCCGTAATTCTGCATTTGAGGTGATTCAAACTAGTCCCTGTAATGGTGGCATAAAAGCCATATCTTCAATATAATTCCATAAGAAAAATTCGCCTGGTTTAAGGTCTAGTGATCGTAGCGGATACATCTGTAGTGCTTAGTCTGGGGTCCTTGCGACTTATCCAACATTGAGGTAGAGTTTCGTGCAGAAAACTTAAAACATTATAGATGTCAATGCAGTGATGCTTCGTCTTGTTGAAAGATGAAGTTTTTTAAATCTTTATTGATTTGGACAGAAAGCTATTGCTGTAGCATTTCAAGGTAAGTTTGCCAAAAATTGTGTTTTCCTTGTAAAAGATTGGCCCATGAACTTTCCTCAAGGAAACGCCACAAAACACGTTAACCTTCTAGGAATCACGGTGATGATCTAAAACATCTTGTAGATTTTTGAGTCTCCTTATTCGGACAAAATTACGTTTAACTTTGCAGCTGACATGAAATGTTGCTCCATCACTAAAAATCAAACGTGGAAAGAAGTTGTCATTTTCTATACCCCGTAAAATCGCATTACTAAATTCCACACGTTTCGTTCAGTTGGCAGCACGAAGAACTTGTACCATATGTAATTTGAATGGTTGCATGACTAAATGACGTCATAACGCACGCTATAAAGTTAGTTGAGAGATGCCAAGCTCTTGGCTGGCACGACGAGTGGACCTTTGTGGGCTTTGCGAAAAAATCTGTTGAACTTTTAAGACCGCCTTTTCTGAAGCCCTGAGTTGCCCTGGGCTCTTCCTTTTGCACAAGCAGCCTGTTTCGCGGCGCAGCCACACCAAGACGCCGTTGGGACGCCCGCTGTACTGAAATAACAGATTCAGTTTTGCTGAACTGCAGAACACAGAAAGATTTTTGTTGTACGCTTATCATCACGTAAGGAATACAAAAAAAAACGTAAAACAAACGTGCTGGATAATGTGAGTTTGCGTAATTATGACATGACACAGTTTTCTTTTCTGTGACTTCACAATGATACCAGTTTCCTGAAATTATATTTCCTTTCTTTTCATTTGATGTATGCATCATTTGCAAGCAATTCTGCTGATGAGTCCAAAAGTACAAAACGCGTCCAGGGATATGTTCGTAAATTTGTAAATATCTCTCGATAGCATTGCTTCCCTCGGAAGTCTCGCACCTTCAGTACTCGCTTTTTTTGTTTCGCTTCTCGCTTAAAAGACGGTCTCTATTGATCGTAATCCCGTGGTTATAGCAATTGATATCGCTTGCTACGTATACATCCCACAAGCTTAATACCCAGGCCCGGAGTATTGGGACCGTTCATGTTGACAAATTCATCGTTCGGTGAAAGGTCCATTCCGGTGTGCTCCTGTGGATCGGGGGCGCTGTTAGTAGCTCGAGCACTGTGATCGCACAAACCCTGCCGAAGAACTGTGTGGGGAAACTCCGCGTGTGATTGCCAAGTGGTATCTGGCGCTAGTTACGCTGCTTATCGGATTGCGCTATATAACGCAATAGTCATTACCTGTGCGGTGTGTTAGTTGTCAAAATCGGTAGCTATGCTCGGAGTGAAATTAGCAAAGTGTTTGACCTCTTGGCGACCGTGCATTGTATAAGCCGCGGTGCACTCATGTGGGACCCACCAAAATAAGTTAAGCGCTGTTTTAATTTTACGTGTCCATTGTAGTTTTAAAGGTCCACGTTAATGCTATCGGGATGATCTCTATGCCCTTGGCAAGCCCAGCTGACGAGCTCAAAGGACGAAACGAGTCTTCGGATCGTGACCGTTTGTAAAAACTAATTTTTGCCCTGAAGTGTGTTGTGTCGTGTCTCGTTCCTGTGGGGTTCGAACCCGGTCTTTGGAGCTATTTTTCTGTTGTTGTTGTTGTTGTTATAATTACCCCTTCTCTTCCTCGGGATGGAGGTACGGCACAAACGGCAATTCAGGTTCATGTCGTCAACCTAATTAAAATTAGGCTAGGGGAAAGATGGCAGCCCATTTCAAACCGGTCCTGAGTGACTGACAGCCCCACTGCCAACACATCGGACTGCCACTGGTGAGCACCCAAGAGTCGCCTCTTACGATATGCTGGGTTAGCAACTTCACAATTATAACCCGGTGAAGTACGGGTAGGCCAACTCTCTGCCACATAAAGGTAGAGGCATCCCGTTAAGTGCCTTGCCCAAGGACACAACAAGCAAGCTTGCTGGCTTGTTCTTCATACTATTCCTTTTTTATGCTGAGCGCCAAGCAGGAAAGCTGTGAATACCATTTTTAATGATATTTCCAGATTTGATTTCTGATTTCTTCGCTGATTTCCTTGCGTGCCGAGGCTCGCTGTCGTGCAACCGCGTGCTGCCAGCTATGCCTTAAATCGCCACATTTAGTTTATAACCTTTGAAAGGTCTTTTATGCCAAATTATTTGTTGTGTGATCAGTTTAATGTGAGGATATCAGTTTTAGTCCATACTTGAACGGTCAGCAGTAATGTCAAAACGAACCTGGTTCAAAAGTAAACGGCTCGTAAGTCTTGTGCGTTGTGTTAGATTGTTTGGGTTTGCCTCGAGTGCAGTCCCATGTAAAATATTGGGCAGCTCGGGGGCCGCGTAAACCCACCGAAATCAGGTAAGCGCTCTTTTAACTTTATGCGTACATCGTAGTTTTAAAGTCAACGTTAATGACACTACTGCAAGGGATCTTTTGGCTCTTGGCAGACCCGGCTGATGGGTCCAAAAGTACGAAACGCGTCCAGGGATGGGTTTGTAAATTTGTAAATATCCGTCAATAGCATTGCTTCCCTCGGAAGCCTCGCGCCTTCAGCACTTGCTTTGTTGTTTCGTTTTTCGCTTATAAAACGCTCTCTATTGATCGTAGCAACGTGGTGCAAGCAAGTAAGTTAAAATTGGGGCATTCTTATTGAATCAACATGTCTTGTTAACTCCACTTCCCAGGAATTGTGTTGATGAGAAATAATATATCGATCTTGCTACAAGTTATTTAAATAAAAAAACATACAAAAATTCTGATAAAACTGAAAGTACAAATATTTCAAATCTATTTCTTTAAGTCTAAAAACAGTTAAAGAATCCTGAAAAGATTTCGACATCGTAAAATCATTTTTAGTATTCTGCTAAAATATCGATTTTTCGAAACCGAGCGAAAATTATAATGAGACAGAAGATTTGCAAAATAATTAAAAACTCACTCACGAACAATAAGGAAGCACCAAACCGGTTTTACCATTATAGGGGCTCTTCAGTGATACGTATCTGACCAGCAAAAAACCCTACCTTCAAGATGTAGACTTCGTATCTACGACAAGTACCACTTGACCACCTGACTTGACGCCATTGCTGATGATATAGCTGCTTTTGTAAGTCAGCGACTGGATTCCTGGCTTCGTCTCTTGTACTGTGGAGTGCATAGAATCCACTGTGCTGTAACTCCACAGCGGCACGACACGACCAAGACTTCACTTACAAAAGCAACTATAACATCAGCAATGGTATGCAGTCAGACGGTAGAGTGGTACTTGCCACAATTAGAAGGCCTACATCTTGAAGGTTTGGTTTCTTGCTGGTCGGATACCAATTATTGAAAAGCGAATCTGGTTCGGTGCTTCCACATTGTTCGTATGTGACTACTTAATTGAAGCAAAATTTGCTCGACACTTGCAATGGGATGACTTTAACAAAAAATGCATTAAAGCAATTGATAGTGTAATACATTTCGTCGTAAAACGGTAATTATTTGAAGTGTTTACTATTTAATCCAAAGCTTTTACGTCTAGTTGTTTGTTAGTAATGCCACCAAATATTCAGACATCTAACCAAACACGGCAAACATTGTGGTAGACATAAATACAAATCAATAATACATGATATTGAATTGCTTTATGATCATCGCACTTTACTCGAAGCAACTACTTGATCGTGATTTCAATGAATCAACAGCAATGTGAATGACGTTGTAATGAAAAATCTCGGAATAAATTTGATTGTAGGCAATGCCAGCATTTTCCTGGGAAATGTCATTGTTGATTAATTGCTGTAACGAGAAAAACAAATTGCGGAAATGAATGTCTGAGTGAGAAAACTTTTTTCTTGAAATCGGAACAATATATGAAGCAGTATGTTTTGAAAGGCAGAAATCACGAATTGCTTCTTTATCAATGGCAATACGTTTCAGTTGAAGTTATAAAATGAAGCTTCAAGGATTGCACGACTTTGATGGCAAATCTACTTCTAAAATTAATCAAACAATTTCTTTTCGAAAAAGCCTAACAAAAGTTAAGAACTTGTTGCTGATTGTTGGATTTGTATCAATTTGTATTGGAATTTATGATGTTGGGAGGAAAAGTGTTGATCATAAAATGACAAAGTAAAAATACAGTATCATTGATTATTAAATAAACAGAAAAAGCCTTTTGTAATTATGATTATGAGTTGTGAAATGTTTAAATTAAGAATAATTCTGTTGTACAATGTATCGTTATAAGTTTTCATCAAAATCTTTTGGCATTGTTTGCAACTGCGAGAAGAAACCTTAATCAGTCAAATAATATCACCTATGCAATCAAACAACAACAACATCAACTGAAAATATAACAAGAAAAAATGCAATTATTGAACTTAATTTTGTGCTCAATTTTAGTTTGTAGTGGATCCAGTCATAAATGACTAAATTTGTATTACTCATGTGTGATACGCCCTAAGTTACAAAATTCCCATTTTTGAAAATTGCCCACAAGTTTGTTCTTTTTGGTTTTTATCCTCCATTTGTATTGTTAAAGCACAATCAGAGAAGAGCAAAAACTTTTTTATGGGTCAAATATTGATTAGTTGTAATGGCGGCACAGTTTTCGCTCAATAAAACGTTTAAGTAAAATCATAATATCAGTTTATTCAACCAGTTTTATTAGAAATTCAGTCATTATTTTTTATGCTTTCTTCCATTTTTGTTAATCAATTAAAATGCGATCACAGTTCACTTAACATGTATTTTATATTTGGGTTGGTATCAGCACAACTATTAGTGCTCAAAACCATTTTTGCAGTAATATTATAAACATATTTTGCGTGATCCATTGCTCAATTTTTTCTAATCATATTTTGCACTACTTCATAACTTCTCTCTAAGTTTCTAGGAAAAATATCAATAAACAAACAGCAATATGTCGGTTTTAGACTTGAAGATCAGATCAATGCAATTCAAAATTTGTTGAATGATCCCAAAACTAACAGTCATGTGAGCAAACGCAATGTCGAAACTTTAAGTCACGCGAATAAAAGAAGTGCTGTGGATGGTGGCGAGGAGGTGAGCCAAAGAGAATATGAAATGATTTGGTTTGTTCTATTCACAGTCGAATTCTTTGAGCAAATAATTTGGAGTCATTTTTTAAAAAATAGAATTAATTACGCAAGCTCAGAATCATAATAGTCTTGTTTATTGTTTTGGAAATACATGTACTTGATTAAAAATGTTCTCATAGTTTTCAAAAAACGTTTGATTTGATGATGTCATTTGAGATAAATTTTGCAGGATAATGCAGGTTGAAAAATATTTTTTTATTGACTATAATTTAAGTTTGTTACGAAAAAATAATCACATCTCACATTGCATTCTTTTCAGGTGGATGATATAACTTCATCAAGTAAGTTTTGTTTGACGATATTATTGTATTCACTTTATAAAGTTAACAATAATAACATATGAAGACCATATCATAATTTTTTTGATATTGTAAGGACATGGCGGGGCGTCGTACATCAGATGGGGAAGTAGAAATTGTGAAGGACCAGAACACACCAAGCTTGTTTATGAAGGTAATTCTTGCTGATGAAATATTGCGTGTTTTTGAAAACAAACTTTTTATATTTATAAAATTTTGATGTTTGATATTTGATGAATTTTGCAATGTGATAAAATAAAGAGAATCATCTAAGGTAGATAACAGACCACATAGATTTTTCAATATACATTGTTTTCACTCTACTTCATTAATTACAACAATATTTAAATCTACCGGTAGTCTTATTTTATGGCGTTTTATGCGAGGTGTACATACTTACATGAAGCCTTTTTAGTGTTTACATCATTTTGTGGATCGACGACTAAAAACAAACAAAATATTAGTATTTAAATCACTATATTAATTAGATTATTTTTTACCATAAATTAGCGGCGGCGGAGTGATTGGACCTATTGATTTCGCCAAAGCTTCATCAACAAACTGGAAAGCTGGCCAAGTTTTTTTGCACCTGTACCACATTAAGAATGAAACTGAATTTCAACTGTGTCTAAGTCGCGAATAAACAAGCGAGCTGAGGGGGCTAGGGTATCAAATACAACACTCGATTGACTCTGAGCAACATGAGTTACTGTTGTTACTAGTTTCTGGTGGTAATTGTATCGCAAAGATAGTAATAATAACCATATTAAAAACCATTGAAAAACTCAGGTCTTACCATCAGCAAATCTTGAAACTTTACCTTAAAATCGTAAAAGCCGTAATGTGTAATTTGATGCTATTTGTTTCCATTAAAATTTGAGCTCCAAAAGTAAAAACTTTTCAAACAATAAAAAAAAAGATCTTTTCCATCCAGAGTATTTGGATTCGCTATTGGCATATTTTTTGCATACAATCACACAGCTAATGTTATAATCCGTTTTTTGGAAAAAATTTCCGATCATATGTGCAGCTGTATAATTGGTTACTATGATTTCACACAATAGTGTAGACCTATTGACGTATATTTTTTATTCATTTCTTCTCAAACTGTAGATTTCATCAATTATGCCTGAAACATCGTACACGCTACTAACAAATTAAGATTGTGGGTACTTATTTGATCAAGTGTGATACGACACACATTCAAAGTTATGAAAATGCTCTGAAGTAGTTGATGAAGCAACAGAAACGAAGCTATAAAATAATTGCAGTACTACTTACAACATTTTCGTAAATGTACGTCTAGTTTCTGGATGCAGGTATGTTTGTTTACCCACGCATAAACACACTCAGTAAAGTGCAAACAGATCCGAAGTCCAGATTCCAGCATCTAAAGTTCGATCCTTACAAAAGGTAAGGTACAGTATGGTTTAAGAGGATAGTCCGTGACCAGCTTTTTGTGCCGAAGGATAATTTTTTTGAATCTGGCAAGGTTGTGCATTTTACTCCACTTTGCTACACGTAATTAAAATGGTTAAAAGATAAAAAGTACTCAGGCTTGTGACGCGACAGTGTACAAACGTGTTTTAACGTGTAGGCTAATCCACTGACAGTGCAGTAATGTATTTGCATTACCAGAAAATCAAATTTAAACTGGTATGTAAGTACTGCAATACACAAATGTACTTTGACAGGCAGAATATCAATAATGGGCAATAATATTTGCGTTTGTTTTTGAAATGACAATGGACAATATGCGCAGCTGGCAACTGCTCCTTGTTTTAGTGAAGCGGAACCAAATAGCATTATGCCCTCACACAACATTACGACAAAACAGTGCTAATTTGAAGCGTTTTGCATTAAAAAAAAATCACGCTTCATAAAAACGCTTAGGTGATGAATCGCTCGTCGCATGATTAATAATTCAAGTATAAATAGAAAAATAGTTTATATTGAAATCGACGAGTTAATGTCTCCCCAAAAATATTTCATCGCGTTTCTAGGCTTGTTACTTTGTGAAAAAATGAAAATCGAAATTTTGCAATTTGTCCTTAACCCTTTCACTGCGTATACCCGGTATTACCGGGTATAACAAAATGTTTGTAAAATGCGTATGCCCGGTACTATCGGGTACCCGGTAGTAACAAGTATACGTATTTTACATACATTTGCTACATATAGCAAGGCATTATTTGACTAGCCAGTAGTACCGGGCATACGCATTTTACATACCGGTACATTTTGTAATACCCGGTAATACCGGGTATACGCAGTGAAAGAGTTAATAATAATACCTTCTTACCTGATAAAAATGAGAAATATCTTCAAGTTGATGAGGCATGTGGGCATTGTTGAAGACAAAAAATGATTCCTGCGCCAAGGAATTTTAATTAAAAGAAACATATATTCAATTTTGACTTCATGAAGTTGTCATTAAGTTTTTTGTTACACGAATCTTCAATAGATCATCAATTGAGCAATGTTTCATGATTTCACCTCCGGTAGTTTCCGAGGAATTAAGACTCACATACACACAGAACCGCGCTTTGTACTGTAGATTGATAAGCTCATATAGTTTTTGTGAAACCGGTCAAGGAATGTCATATTTATGCAGGTGAGGCAGCTGGAACTGAATATGATAAAACTGGTGGAGGATCAGGTGTGATTTGCAGTGATCTAAATGTCAGCTACACTTCAGGAAAATATCTAGATGGCAATCAAGGCAAGAAATTTAATCATGTTTTTTCTGCTTTTTTTGTAATAAATTTTGCTGAATTTCGCTCATTTTATTCTACCCTAATTTGAGAAAAGCATTAATGCTCTAATTCTAAGTTTAATTTAATTTGAAAATGCTAAAAAAAATTCTAATCGTTCAAGTCTGCTCACAAAAATGGGAGGGGCTTACAAAAACGTCGTATTGCGTCGCATAAGGGAGAGGAAAGAATAAAAGAGTCATATGATTCGTGAACATTCCTTAATTTGAATGAGATTTATGTCTTGATCAATAAAAATATTTATCCGTGATGAACAAGCATTGCTTGCATTTTTTGTCTAAATGAAAAGGGTAATAATTTCATAAAGCTAAGAAATTTTTGTCGTTGAAATGCTATTTCACACCCTGTTTCACATTTACAAACAGTCAATTCAAATTACAAAAATCTAGCTGGTGATATGGCATATGGCGAGAAGTCCAACATAAGAAATGTTATACTGTACAAACATCACGGCTTGTAACTTTCCCGTAAAAAGCAAAATGGGAAATTGATGATAAGTTGTTGAACTTTTTACCTGGTAGCTGACATTGATAAATTTCGCTTAGGCGATCGCAAAACCACAATGTCGAATAGTAAACACTACGAAAAAAGAAAATTCGCCGGCTGTTTCTTTATTTTAAATTCAGTCAAAAATCTAAAAACTAATGCTGTGCATTTAATTTGCAATAACTTGAACGCTATTAATCTGATCATAGCCAAAAGTATATAATTAGATTGAAAAATAAATTCGGCATCTATCTGAGCAAAAACAGAATCGTTATTGTGAGCGGTTTAAAAGTTATTAGCTGCCAAAGTGTCGGGTCAAATCGACCACCCCCCCCCCCGGACATAGAAAGCAAAAAAAAGCCCGGCCTTAATAGGGTTAAAACCCAGTTTTTGTAGCCAATTCTGATCGGCTCACCACGAATGAACATCTTTGCAGAGTGCCAACCAAAGTATAGTACCATTTGTTCATCAATGGCCAGATCTTTTGCAAACACTCCAACCTGCTGAAATGAAGCATTGACTCTGTCCTGTAGTAGTCGAATTTTAGCAAGCTTATCTCCAGCAGAAAGATTATTGTTATCAGCAAAATGGATTAACTTCTTTATATCTTCAAATCTTTTTCTTGATATTGACCTTGTTATCAGTGGGCAGCTGATATCATCATCTTTGCTCCAGTACAAGCGCTGACGCGGTCGGCTGTTGTATCCTGTCAACAGAAGAATTCCGACAAAAGCTTCGATTTCCAGCGGTGTAAGATGAATGACCTCATTCCCTTGAGACGCATATCGCTCTGTTTCGCAAGCAATTAGACTACAGATTTCCTCATTGAATAATAATCGGAAAACTGCAACTGGCTCAAGCAAGGCAAGATGAGGGTGGCTGTCAGGTAAGCGCATACCATTTGCTTCTGGTATTTCCTTCAAACTGCTTTTTATTTTCCGGAGCACTCTTCCGCATTCTTTCTCTTTTTCTTTGGCGGTGGTTTCTTTTCTTTACTTTGAACTGCTGATACGTTGGAAGCGACTTCGCATTCATCGTTGTTATGTACCTCTAAAGTTCCTGCAACATTGTTTGGAAGCAAATCATTTTTATGGCACTCAACTACATCATCTTCCTCTACATCACTAGCATAAGCATCACCTTGTGCTGGTGGCAAAATAACAATACCTTCCTCTTCACTTCCTGTTGAACCTAAAACGTCATCAAGTGCTTCCTGCAGCGTTAAATATCTTCTGTGTAACTGGTTACTGGTCATCCTTAACAGAAAAATAATTTACTATCAATTCGAAAAAACTGATCCGAAATAGACAAATTTCGCGCAGGGTTTTTAGAGAAAAATAAACGCTGGGACTAAATAACGAAGCTTTTATATGAAATGCGTTCTGTAACTTTTCTTTAAAAAAGGTAATGTTTGTTTTATCTTCTTAGACAGGATTGTGTATTGCTCCACAGATTTCCTGCTAATAGTTTCGTACGGTTAACCAATACAGGCAAACCACCTCCAGCTTTACTAATCTGCAACAGCTGCACTAAATCTGCAGCAGCTTTGCACCCGTATTGGACCATTGTTCCTCTAGAGGAACATCGCGTTGCTAGGCAACCAAAAGCGGGTTGCAAAATTTTTTTACATTTTTTTCTTAATTAGATCAATAGTAACCAAATACTAAAAACTTGCAAGAAAGTGACTTGAATTTCTGGTAATGGTCATTAATGGGTTAAACCGGATCTTGTAGTTTATCACCGTAGTTTTTATGTTACGTAGAATGATATATTTTTTATTTTATTCCGATAAATCTAAATAGTTTCGGTATTTGATAGTGTCAATCAAAGCCCAAACTTTAAAAAGAGATTGAAAGAAAACAAATACTAGCCTTGCAATCACGTCAAAAGCGTGATTATGTTGTTATTATGTTGAGTAGCATTTTTTTTATTTTCCGTAATTATCCTCCATTCACCACAAAGCAAACGGCATTGCTTATTTTGGACGGTAAGTCCGTACTCGCTTGGGAGTTGCTATTTCCGAAGTGTCTGGGTCACCTGTCTTCCACATAAAGGTGGGGCACTCCCTTAAGTGCCTTACCCAAGGACACAACAAGTGAACTTGCCAGCTTGTTCTCCACAACCTCCAATAAATGCCCAGCGTCCAGCAGGGAATCCATAAATACTACCTTTTAAAGTGTTTTGATAGAAGTCGACAAGGAAATGAACCCCCGGTCTACCGACTGCGAAGCGAACGCTTAAACTACTACGCCATCGCGTCGGTTTATTTTATTCCAATAAATCTAAATAATTTCGTTACTTGGCAGTGACAATCAAAACCCAAACTTTGAAAAGAGATCAAAAGTGAACAATACTAGCCTTGCAATCACGCCAAAAGCGTAAAAACGTTTGCTGTAATTGATTTGAAAATAGATCTATGAGATCAAAAAAACTTAGGAAGACAACCATTTTGCCATTCCACTAGTCTTCTTGGCTTCGTTATGTCCTTCCCTTCGGAAATCTTTTCTTGGGGATATTTTCGATATTGCAGTATATCTAGGTATGATAGTATAGATAGTAAAATTGCTTTAGAAGTTTTGGCTTGTTTGAAAACTTATGGCGCGTGTGTGCTACTGTAGAACAAAATTTTTGCGTGGTATTCCACCCGTGAAAATAAAGCTGTTACACTTGTCTATTTTTCAACGTGGGGGTAATGCAATCTTGATTATTCTTTTTTGCATACAATCAAACAAAAGAAAAATTTAAGCACAATAACATCTCATTTACCAGAGAAAAAATGGTGTTTGGCTTGAGGAGTATGTTCTATTGGTGATCACTGTTTATTTTTGGAAATGCTTCCAGCATTTCCGATTTCTGTTTAAGCATAAATAAATACTACATTTGTTGCATTTTATGAATTCTTTTCTTTTCTTCTTCTTGTCATTATCTTTGGCATTGTTCTTAATTTTTAACATGCTTAGTGTTAATGTTAAATTTGACTTCGATTTTTCCTGGTGTTGGCTGGTGCTCTTTCTTTCGCAAAATTCACCAATGCGGTAAATCGCTACCAATCTTTCGAAATTTTTTTGCGGTTTTAAAATACTGTGTATAACTTTCACTGAGGAATTTTGAAAAGATTTTTTATACCCAAAAAACGAGTCTGCCAGTTTTAATACAATCCAAAAGACCAGCAATGATATTTTCCAGGCCTCTTTCCATAGAAAGCATATCTCTTTGTTTGCTATTCCAGCGGATCAGCTTTTCCCATGTATCTGTTGTAATTTTCAACAAATGCAGACACTTTTGCATTTACCTTTTCTGGTTGCGTTCTTTGTTACTTAATTGACTGTATCTGCAAAATTTCCATAATCACTTGTAAATATCATCATCACAGCTTTGGTATGCATTCTTTTTACAACCGACTTGCCATCATAACTTCTAGCATTTAATTCTCCCTTTTCCATATCTTTTGTCAAATTTGACTCTTTACATTCCTGCAAACGATCTAATGGATATATTTCAAAGAAAATCTACGTGAAATGCTTTTATTGTTTGAGTATCAACGTTCCAAATGAATTTTTAAATATTCTTTCCAGGAAGGCAGAAAATGGTACGTCTCTGGAAGGAATCTTGGGCACTTACACAGCTTTTGCTGTGAGTTAAAAATATCGCCTTGATGGAATGGCTGTTTATAAAAGCTGTACTGAAATATAATATATATAAATGAAGCTACACTGGTGTAAGACGCATGAAAAAGTGAAATTTTAATAAAAGTAGAAAACGGCTTCAAAAAAGGTGTTTGGATGTGAGCTTATCATGACGCCTTCATCAATGTCCGTATTGCATCTGCTGAAAAGATTGAAAGCCAACACGATTTATGCCCGCTGTATTTCAAGGATTACTTTTGCCATTACAAATAAATTGCTTTGGATCAATCTCACTTAACCGACAAGAATTGTGAAATTTCCTCAAACTGGCAGTTGACCGAAAACAAAGGAAATTTTCCAAAACGGTCAATTGACCAGCAATTGTTGTGTCGGTCAAGTGGTGTTTTTGGATAATTTACTTTTGTGGGTCATGTGACGTTTTTGCGCAATTCACTTTCATCACTCAAGTGACATCTCCCTTTGCTTTTTCATCATATTTATTGGAAAAGAAAAAAAGGAAAAAAAATTGTACCAAACAAAACAAATATTAGAGAATTGTTTCAATTTTGGTACATATTAAAGCAATAAGGTGCGGTCCAACATCAAATCGAAAGCATTGTCTATAATGTATGGTTGTGATAATGCTTGCTGACCCTCTTTTTGCCAATCTTGTTGATCATATTCTTAATGATTTGTTGTGGTGAAATGCCATTATTTTTTGTAGTCAATTTTGCACAACGCTCTTTATTTTTCCTTTGTGGAATTCCTATATTCAACTTTAGCGGTCTTTAACGTTTTGTAGTCCAACCTCCAATATGGTTTTGTGTTAGTCTGACTACTCCATACTAAACAGTACAATTTTTGTGGAATCTGATATATCTCTTATTTTTAAATTAATTATTAAATTAAAATCATCAACATTTCCAAAATCTAATTTTGATACCTTCTGGGGGGTATTGGGGCAGATATAAGAACCTTGATCAAAGCAAATGGTTTGTTTTGAATGATTCTGACTTCGACGGCCTTGTGTAATTTTTATGAACTCCTTGTATCTGTTGATCTTCCACATTACTTCCTTTGAGACAATTTTGACTGCGGTGCACTATTATTGGACAGTCACGTTTAATACTCCTACAGTAGTCTGCCAACATATTGCAATCACACCTACCTTGGTAGCATTCTTCTACTGCAGGGGTTTCCCAACCTGTGGTACGCGTACCACTGGTGGTACGCGGAAGCTATCCAAGTGGTACGCGGAAGCTATCCAAGTGGTACGCGAGATGTTTTTCCAAAAATGCAAAAAAAAGTGTTTGTTTTCACAAAAATTCCCACCCAGAGAAATGTAGCAATGTGAATTTGGCTCCAGTTCATTTTCTTTTGATTTTCAATTGTAATACATATACATTAAATATCTACATATATGTATAATGTAGAATACTGTTAGTTGGACTAGATAGCTCGATTGGCACTTTTTTTTCTTTCTATAGCGTATCTGAAGCAGCAAGCTGCAACACGATCAAATATTCTTGCTAGCGTGTTACACAATATCTTCAGTAATGAGCTCACATTTGGTTAAAACTTATTATGACGCAACAAGCGCAAAAAGAACTGGCTTATACAGATTTTTTAGAAAGAAATGTGATAGGCTTATCAGTGAAGAACTTTCTTGAAAGTTTTTTCCTCAGTATATATATGCCTCATATTTTTGTTTATTGGCGTTTGGGAGTTCATTCAGTGATAGACCGATAGAGGTTTTGTGAATTTTGAAATAAAATTCTGCTGTCCTAGCTAGCTACATTTTATCTGCTGTTCTACAGACTGTATTTTTTTTTCTGGCTGTTATATATGCTCGTGAAGCTGCGATAGGTGCTCGGACCTAATTTTTGTGCGTCAGTTGAATACAGAAGATTGAACCCCAAGTCTTCCTGTGAACTTTGTTTTTCTTTTCCAAGCTAGTTAGGAAAGCATAATCGAAAGTGCTACTCCCAACTGCCTTTCAACAACCTTTCCTAAGTTGGCGGCATAGACTCAGGAACGCATGCACACATTCTACTGACTGAGTAGGTACAGTGCTGTAATTAATTAACATACTAAATTATTTTTATCAATTATGTAACTTATTGTATATATTTAATATATAAAAAGCAACATTTAGTTTTACAGTAGATTCCGCTTAATCGGGTCACATCGGGACAAGCGCCATTTGGCCCGATTAAACGGCTAACCCGATTATCCGAAGTCTTGCAGTATCTGTGCCAGGGTTGTCCTTGGTACACCGGTTATCTCAGCTAGCTGGCGATGACTAATGTTTGGAAGTTGCCCTCTAATTTTTCTTAGAACAACAATCTTTTCAGCAATTGTTAAATTTTTCGTGGCATTTCTGCTTGGGATTCACAAAATTTGCAACAAAACACAACAATTACCATGTCCAAGCGCATGAAATCACAAAATAAGTTGCTCTTGTATTGTTCAATTGTTACATAATAAAGTTGGCTTTGTGATATTGAGTTCTATTACATTACAAAGGCGGTTTTGCAATTACACCGGTGTATGTCTGACTACAGTTGTGGCCCGATTAAGCGGAATAGTGGCCAGATTATGCGGCTTTAACGTAGTGCATTATCTTTGATTGGATTTTGTTCTTCACAATTTGGCCCAATTAAACGGCTCACCCGATTAAGCGGCGGCCCAATTAAGCTGAATGTACTGTATTTCATATTATTATCGTGTCAAATCAAGATGTTCAAACGACAGTATAACAATTAATATATTAATTTTGGTTGGAATTAAAGAATGGGGGAGAATCTGTGCCCCAATATGTGGTGTGTATGAGGACATTATTAAATGCATCAATGAAGTCAAGTCTTCTACAACGCCATCTCCAAGCTAATCATCCAGACAAGAAGAACCGCGATCCTAATTATTTTAAGCGACTTGGAGAAAATGCAAAAAAACAACGACCAGACAAAACGGGGAAGCAATATCATCAATCAGTGAGGATAGCGACAGCCTCCTATGAAATCGCACTTCTTGTGGCAAAGAACAAAAAGCCTCACACAATAGCTGAGAAACTCATCGTGCCTGTAACAAAAGTGCTGGTAAAGCATGTGATGAAGCAGTGTCAAAATTGAACAGTGTTTTGGTGTCAAATAATACAATACAGCAGCGTATTACAGAAATGTCTACTGGTATCAAAAAACAAGTCATTACAGAAGTACAGGGCTCAAAATAAGACTTGCCATACAACTGAACGAATCAACCGAAGTGTGAAACTGCGCACAGCTTCTGGTCTATGTGTGTTATGCTACTAACAATGCGATTCGAAGTGAATTACTATTGATCAATGAAATGAGAACTACAACAAAAGGATAAGACGTGTTCGAGCTTGTTGATAACTTTTTCAAAAAAAGTGGTCTCTAATAGACAAAGCTAGTTGGTTGTACCCCTGACGGCGCTCCGGCTATGCTTGGCAGAAAATCTGGGTTCCGGGTGAAGGCATTGTCTCCATGTGTCACTTCCGTTCACTGCTTCTTTCACCGATTCCCTTTCGCTGCTTAACTTTTACCTCCCGATATAAAGACAAGCTTGAACCTGGTTGTTAAGATGATAAAATACATTAAGACATCTGGCTAAAATGGTTGTCTCTTTAAGGTCATCTGTGAGAATGACGGGTCAGAATACACATCATTGCTGTTTCATGCGGAAGTGAGGTGACTATCTCGAGGGAATACCACTATGCGTCTTTTTTGCTGAAAAAAGAGCTGGTTCAGTTTTTCCAAACAAAAGATCACAAATTTTAGACGATTCTTGAAGGCTAAATCTTCGTTCTTCACTTTGCCTATCTGTCAGATATTTTTGGAGTCATAAATTACTTCAATTATTTTCTTCAGGGGCCTGAGAGCAACGTCATTGATTTCTCAATGAAGTTGATTGCATTTACCCTAAAACTCGATTTGTAGATAAAAAACATTGAGAACAGACAGTTCGGAATGTTTGAGAATGTGGCGTCACTTGCAGGCAGCCTAATAATGCGTTTGGTCAAGAGATCATCAAACACCTTCTTCTGTTGAAAGATGAAATCAAGCAGTACTTCTTCAAATGATGGTGATACACAAGCATGCACTTACATTCGGAACCCATTCACTGACAAGCCTGGCGATCTCCCTGTGGGAACTGGTGAACAAGAAGAACTTATAAATTTGCAGTGCGATGAAGGTACAGAAGAAAAGTTTAAAAATCATAAATTGGCCGAATTCTAGTTGAATGTTAGTCCTTCCTATCTGGCGCTAGCAAAAAATGCAATTCCTCAGCTTCTCATATTTCCAACGACATGGGCATGCGGACAAGAATTTTGTACTTTTCTTACAATCAAGTCGAAGACAAGAAATTGTCTCGTCAACTCAGAGCACAATTTCCGATGTTCTGTGAGCAAAATATCTCCGCGACTTGCAAAACCAGCTGAAGAAAAGCAAACCTATCCATCGCATTGATTTACGAGTACTTATTGGTCAATAAGTTAAATATTTTGCTAGTTTATGTTTATGTACATGTGCAAATAAGTTAAGTTTAGTTTTGTATATTTTTTAATTGCGAATTTGCTTACTTGTATAATATTTGTATGTTATTGTGCCTTTTTGTACAGTTCTTGTATGGGCAAAAACTAATTGTTAAATTATGTGGTGCGCATCTACAGAATAACTCCATAAGTGGTACACAGCAACAAAAAGGTGGGGAACCTCTGTTCTACTGCCATCAAGTCCTCGTGGAATCTCTCTCCCTGTTCATCACTGACAGCTCCTAGATGGTCTGGAAATTTGTCTAAATGACAGAAGAGGAAGTGCAGTTTGATGCTCATTTTGCATCCCAAATCATGAAATGCTGAGAGCATGTTGTTTACTAGATCCTCATGATTTCCTGCTTTTTTATTTCCAAGGAAATTCTTCATCACATCCACAAAAGACAACCATGCTGCCTTCTCCTTATCATTCATTGCTTGGACTAAAGCTTGATTACGCACAAGTATACGGATCTGTGGTCCATCAACTACTTCTGCTTTGATTTTCTCATAGGATAGGCCAGGAATTGTATGCAGAAGATGCTGAAAACATTTGCCACCCAAACGTAATGTTTTAACAAACCGTTTTGTCAAGCCTAATTTGATGTGAAGAGGAGGAAAATTTATCTTGTCTCTGCTTACAATCGGATCATAAATGACATTTGGCATGCCAGCTTTAAGGGTGCCACGTTTGAGCCATTCCTTTTTGGTCCAGTGATTTACACGATCTCGACTGTCCCACATGCAAAGGAAGCATGGGAATTTAGTATAGCCTTTTTGCTGATCCAGTAGAAGACAAACATTTTTGAAGTCAACACATATGATCTAGTCATGCTCATTATATTTAAGTAGATCCTTTACTGTTTTAATGTCATTCTGCTGCTCTTTCAGTACAGTGGAGTGACCAACAGCAACAGCTCCATACCAATTCCCATTGTGTAAAAGCACACACTTGAAGCTACGCTTAGAGCTGGCCAAAAAAAGTCGCCACTCTTCTGGGTTATATGATGGGATGCCCAATTCGCCGAGAAGTCCTGGTACATTGTCACAGTAAACAAGTTGTTTTTCCTCTTTAAAATAAGGCAAAAAATGCTCATCTTTTTTTCTATAAAACGACACTTTTGCGGAGCTATGCAGCACATGTTTTTCATCCAGCTTAGAAGCTAAGATCTCAGCTGCTGGTTTGGATAGATCAAAGTCATGCACCAAGTCATTGTTCTAACTGGTTAAACTGCTGGGAAAACTGCTTTTGTTGCTTTCGGTAGATGACTCCTCAGACTCTGTATCTGTTCTTTTCTACTCCATTTCCATGTGCTTTTCTTCAGATTTAATTTCTTTATCTTCAGAGGACACAAAACGATTAAATACTGGAGGTGGAAATTCGTCAGAATTTAAAACAGGTTGGATTGCTGATGGAATACTGGGATAAGAGATATTTAGCCGGTTTTTCTTTCCAATACCTTTTGTGTTTACCAAACAAAAATAGCAGTCAGTGAGATGCTCTTTCGGTTCACGCCACACCATACGTATACCAAAAGGTAAGCCCTTTCGCTTTCCATTTGTCCAGTCCCGAAACATTTCTTCACAGTTATGGCACACCAAGTGGGGAGCCCATTTTTTTTCTTGATCACCAAGAGGAACTTGAAAATATGCTTTATAAGCACGCTTCACAAACAATGATATATTGCGTCTTTGACGAATATGTGTATAGATGCCACAGATGTAACAAAATGAATCAGCTTTGTTTTTACACTTTCTAGTTCAACCAGAAGAAGCCATGTTTAAATCTGAAACTGAATTGATGTTTAAATAAGATTAATTCTTGGAATTCCAAACCATATCTCTGTATTGATGATAAACCTCAAGTAGTTCCAGGTTCTGACACTTCACATTCAGACGGATTATTGTACATGGTTGAAACACAATGTCCCTCACTTCAATGTCAACCATTCGTTCATGGAAAGGAGCTACGTTGTGTTGTTTGTACAATATAAACTTCATTACAAACTGGAATAAAATTTTCATCTAACATGATTTTGATTGTAGCTCATACGTGTTTTTATGTAATCAATGCATGCACAAGAGAAATTCTGCTTGATTTTACTACTAAAACAACTTCGTGTCGTAACAACATTTTTTTAGCAATACATTGCACCAATTGTTTATTTATGTATGATAAAAGTGTAAGCCGTGTATTTTCTTTCACTCCACTTACCTAATATTACCATAACTCCTGTGGAAAAATGTTAGCTAGGTCATAAATTTATCTATATTAATTTTAAGCTGATGCGTTTTACAATTCATTCAGCAATAGTTTTTCAAATCTGCAATTTTTACCAAAAAACAATGCTTATCTTATAAAAGTTTAAAAGTATTTGAAGTTAATTGCTGCTTTTGCTGTGATATATGTGTTCAAAATATTGTATGTTAATTCGGATTTCATATTTTTAAAACACTTGTTTTCATTTTGTCATACATTTACACCTAGAAAACCCAAAATATGAAAACGACCAATTTTTAAGGTTATGTTTATCTAATACTATGGAGTGTCGCCAGCAGGGATACCCTATTAATATGTCGAAGTTAATCACATCGGTTCAGCCGGGTGTCGCGGTTTCACCCAATAAATCGTTGCGAAAACAATATAATAAGTTATACTTTTTTGACATGGCCAATTCCCATTACCAAACAAAACTACTGTTTTTGATCAAAAATTGAGTGAAAAGGCTTTATGGGGGTTGCGTTTTGGTCGCTGAATTGTTTCACAAATTTTTGGAGTCCCGGACAACGTTTTATTTGCCTGTTTTCAGAATAGCCATTTTTAAGCTGAGCAAAATATTTATCCGTTCAATTCAACAGGTGCTTGAAAGTACATCAAACTTGTGGAAGGGCGCTAAGACGATTCAGACGTATGTACATTCAAGATTAAGCTATTAACCCATATCCTCCTAGCGTCAGTTTAAACTTACGGAGCAGGAATAAGGATTTCAAGCACACTAACAATTATAATTATAGGACACCAGTTTTTAGATTAAGCTGACGATGAAAAATCAAACTGATTGTTTGACCGTTTTAATTTATAAGTTAACAGCTATCGCGATATTTACAGCAAACTTAATTCAAATATTTGTTTTTTTGTATTGTTGGAAAAGTATCTGCCATCGAACGGGTGTGAATGGAAACAAAATTAAAAAATCACCAAAAACAGCTAAAACATATCTCGTCGAAGTGGTACTAAGCGAAAAAAAAAATAGGTCTGCGGAAGTTTTGCAATTCATTTACTTCCGTCAATTTAAACTGACGCTAGGAGCAGGAGGGTATAGTCAGTCGTAAGACACGATTTCTTCTATCGAGAGCAAAAACGTGATAAATTTGTGTTTCTCCTTTGTACATCACAGAATTGTTTGGGATTTCGATTATTTGTAGATATTTTGGTAGTTTACCGGTAACTGAGAGCAGGTGCAGGTATAGTCCATGGCCAGTTGCCAAACCAAATTTCATTTTATTTACTTATCTAGACAGAAAGCAGGCTGGGAGCAACTCTTGACAGGAGGAAGTGAAGAATGATAAATACTGCAAGAACAAGTTGCACCGGAATTTTAGGCTAACGTATACTTTAGTAGCAAGCTAAAAGCAAACATTGGTCATAGAGTAACTGCGTCCGCCTATCAGAAGCTTTATCAAATAGAATAGAAGCTATCTACAGGCGGGCAGCATGATTGTGCCTGTATTTTACAAAATATATTACAAAACATCAAAACAAAAAAATGACTGTGTTTGAAGTATTAGAAACAATTGAAGCTTTGCGGTTTGAAGATTTGAAGAAGGCTTTGTTGATGGTGAATCTGTGTCTGCCGCAAATGTTATCACATTTCCCCCTGAGGATGAGGGTATGGACTCTGACGAAGATGATGGAAATGGTGTTAATTGTATTCCAGACAAGCTTTGCGGAAGGCAACTTCTTTCAGCTGCTGAGTTGGATTTGCTGGGAACAGGAAGCACAAACCTAATTATTGATGAATCACAAGCTTCAAATATCAGTCAGGTAAGGTTCAGTTTTATTCCTACATTTTGATTAGTAAGCCTACTGATTCCAGCGTGCAATCTGTTATTTGAAAAGAAATTTCCTCTTGTTTCTAGAACACAAAATTACCTACTACTGACTTTCAACCAGAAAATACATCTCTGTCAAAACAACATGGTGGTCAGCCAGTAACAAAAAAGTTAACATATATACTGTACATACTTTAACAGTGTGTTTAGCTCTTGCTATATTAGGATATGCCTTCATTCAGCTCTTTTTTGTCGTCTTACTGATTCCTGCGTGCCTACTGATTCCAGAGTGCAATCTGTTATTTGAAAAAAAATTTCCTCTTGTTTCCAGAATACTAGGTTACCTACTACTGATTGTCAGAGCAACATGGTGGTCAGCCAGCAGCAAAAAAGGTAACATATACTATACATACTTTAGCAGTGTGTTTAGCGTTTGCGATGCTAGAATATGCCTTCATTCAGCTCTTTTTGTGGTCTTGCTGAAATGTTTGCATTATGTGAACTTGGTAAACAAATCTAAATATGTTCAAATCACATGATTTTTGTATTTCATGCTGTTAATTAACTTTATAATGTGTTTTTAGAGAAGGATGGTGAAACTTCCTGCTCCAACACTGAATAAAAGAAGGGTGACATAGATGCTCACAGAGTTCTTGATAACTGGATTTTGGCACCACCTTCCTTTGATGAACCTATCCTGCCACATGAAATATTTGAAAAGTTCTTCACGACTGAAAAGATGGAAAGAATGTTTGGAATCAAATAAGTATGTTCGACACAAAGGCAATCACTCATTTATGATGACCATAAAAAAGTTTAAGTCATTCATTGCCATCCTCTTGCTGAGCGGTTATAATAAATAGCCACGACAAGATATGTATTGGCAGAGGAGGGAGGACTACCAAAACCGAATGGCCACAGCGCTGATGACCAAGAATGAGTTTGAAGATTGCAAGCAGTTTCTTCCTCTTGCTGATAATGAAAACTTGGACAAAACGGACAGATTTGGCAAAATCCGACCTTTGTTTGATGCTATAAACAAGCAGTGTGTGGCTCACTATAGGCCCGAACAACCTCTAAGCGTTGACGAATCCATGGTACCATACTTTGGAAAGCATGGTGCCGAGCAATACATTCATGGAAAACCAATTAAGTTTGGTTATAAGCTGTGGGTACTGGCAAAGCCGTTGGGATATTGTGTTCAATTCCGGCCATATGGTGGCAAAGACACTGAGCTAGATACATACGGCGACATTGGACTGGGAGTAGGTGGAGCAGCAGTTGCATTTCTACTAAAATGCATATCGTCTCAACAAGATAGTGGTTCCATTTACCATGTGGAAATGGATAACTTTTTCATTTCTTCAGGACTTCTGTGCCAACTTTAGAAACAGTTCATTGCAGCTACTGGTACAGTTAGACTTTGCCGTTTGGGAAACTCTCCTTTAAAGAGTGTCAAAGAAGTTGAAAAATCGCTGCGAGGTTCATCAGTTGTTGCTATAGAAACGTCATCCAACATTTCAGCTGTTCGATGGAAACACAATAAAAAGAAAAGAGCCACAAAACAAAGTTGAACGATACAGTCAAAAGGAAAAGAAAAAGATCGACGTTCTGCAACCAAACGTGGTCAATGTTTACAACCGCTTTATGGGTGGGGTAGATCGTATGGATCAGAACATCTCGACATACATGATTAACTTGTGAAGCAAGAAAAGGTGGTGGCCATTGTTTCGCTTCTGTGTTGATGATGCGGTCAACCATGCCTTTCAACTGTATCGTCTACGCCAACCAGATGCTGGGGAGTCAAAGTTGGATACCCTAGAATTCAGGCAAGCAATTGTTGAAGCATATTATTTGCAATACAATACAGATATGCCACAGGTACTATTTCCTGGATCAAGGTCACAGCCGCGTGAACATGTGCGTTTCAGTGCTACAAATCAATGGATTGTGAAGGGGACGCAAAGAAGATGTGCAAAACCAGGATGCTCTGGAACCTCTCGTTACTCCTGTGAAGCCTGCAATGTTGGTTTACATCCTGATTGTTTCAAAGAATACCATCTACAATAGACGATGCTACTTAGTTGGACTTGTGATATTTTTATGTTGTATTAATTAAACCAGTTTTGCTGAAAACATTAAACTAATGTTTTTTCTTTTGTTAATGATGTTATTTGTTTGCTGGCTTGTTTGTTAAGTAAAAATGGTTTCATTCAATTAAACGATGTTAAAGAAAAGCAAAGTTGTGTTTTGTTTCACATGTACCCTCCTGCTCCTAGCGTCAGTTTAAACTGACGGAAGTAAAATCATTAATATCTCATGAAAAAAACAGTTTCTCGCGAAAAGAGCGTTTCTTCCCTTCAAACTACACCATTCCAAAGCTAACTTGGAAAAATGAACAAAATACTTTGATTCAGGAGGATATGGGTTAAATATTTGGCGCAAATATTTAACATTAATTTGGGGGGCTTTAGTGTGCGTGCTGTGCGACTGTAAACAGGTTACTTTTGTTCTTTTAAACCATATTTCATTAAAACCACAACAGAACTTTTGCCACGGCCAGAATAGTGATGCATTTGTTCAATCAGGTTATTGCCAGAGCAGGAGGTCCAGGATATCAGTTAATTACCAATAGGTTCTATACTAGTTTTCCTTTGGCATTGCAACTGCGCCAGAATCAATCAAATTTCATTGGTAAAGTCCTAACAACAAGTAAGAATTTGTCAACGAATGTAAAGAGACTGCGGCTGAGAAAACATGAGCTGAAAGTTAACCGCCATCCCGACAAGTTGTTGAAACTTGCCTGGCAAGACAAAAGCCAAATTCTTATGTTGAGTACATGGCAAAATAGAGATACGGCACGACGCCAACTCTAAGTGTGAAGAACATATAAGAAGTTCAAAATCCTGTTATTAGTGATTACACACAGCATATGGGCGCAGGGAATTGTTGCGACCCCTACTGTACCTCACACTCATTCAATCGTAAGACTCCAAGATGGTAGAGGAACATGTTTTTTCTGGCTGCTGGACGTGAGTTTAGCAAATTCTTATATCTTCCGCAAAGAAGTGAAGAATCATTCTGCTCTCAGGCATTTATGCCATAGAAAAGTATAGATATTCAGTTAGTGGGTGATACATAGAGGTCAGAAATTCGCAAACGTTGCCAATTAATTGCAGCTGCAACAGCGAAAAAGTTCCACCAGAAGCCTTATTTTGCAGTTAAATTTACCTTAAATCACAACAACGACTGCAGTGTTGGCAGGATTTAAGAAAATCGCAAAACCACAGTGTTCTATTGTGAAAGTTGTTAACAAAAGCCTGGACAATATCCTGGGAATGGTTTCAAAAAATACCATACTGTCGAAAACTATAGAAAATGAACCGTAGATTGCCAGCTGAAATAACTTTCTGATGCAAATGATAGCATTTTAGAAAGCAAAGAGGTTACGAATATCATCAACTTACCTAAACGATTCGAAAAACTGGAAAAACGTAACTGTTACTGTCTTAGAAGAAATAGGTTACAGGATCAATGTATTGCCTTTGTTCTCATTGCTATTGTATTTATCTTTATAAATGAATTGTAGAAGTGTACATATCAGTGGTAAAAACAAAAGTTTAGCCAAAACCAAATCCATGCAGATGAACATATCACTTTGAGTATACATCAAAAACTTGACTATATTCAGATGTTTTACGATACCACAATAAAAACTAAGCTGATTTGATATAGTTTCCGTGACCAGCTTGAGCAGTCGGCTAAGCGCTAATCAGCAAAATCTCCTATGAGGCTGGCCGTCTACATCTGGAAGTAAATTGAACTGTGCTAAATAGGCCGAAGACACGCTTCATACTTCCGTAGCATGGTGTATTTCTGTAATTGTGGAAATAGCTTCCATTTTTCCGCCACCATCATTTTTGACTGTGTTTCGATTCTTTCCCCTTGCATTTATTGAAATCATCAATGGTACTTTGTGGCAGGATTCTTTTTTTGTGAGCACTACCAGTCTAGATCAATGGAACAAGATGATCACCACTACCAGTACATGAAATATGGATGTGCATAAAAAGCAGAATTTTCTGGTTTCTGCTCACACAAGTGCACAGTGAGTGAAGCCAGCACAACCGGCTGAACCGATATATTTTGACCCCGACGTTACTGATGAGGGGCCCTGCCAGACAGCGCCTGCCTAGCAGACTAGTCACTTATAAAGTAAATATCCAGTATCATTGACATATTGCAAAACAATTACAAGCATCTGGCAATTGGCAAAACATTTGTGATCTGGCTCTTTTTCTACTTTGTAGGTGTTGTCTCTAATAAGGCAACTATGATCTACATAAAACTCCTGTAACTGAATAGCAAATCACGTTCAGGATAGGCCTAACCAATTTGGTAGTGATTGTTTTAGTTTTCAAAAAATAATTTAGCAGAAGTCTCTGTATTGCAATATTGTACAGACAAAAGATGTTTGTTTCAAGTTTGGGCCGAAAGTTTGCAGGATTAGAAATTTTCCAATTCACGAAATTACTTGGATTCTATTTGAAGCAGCCCAGCTTGTATTCAATTCAGCACACTGCAGTATACTGTATAAAGAGTCAGCTTGAAAATGGAATCAAAATCTCCATGAGTTTGGCCCGTAAAAATTCAAGATACTGCAAAGGCCTAATCCAACACACAAAAAAGACGAGTAATTACGCCAAACATTAGTATAATTTTGGTGGTCTATTTCTAAACTCGATAAAACTAATTGAACGTCCTGAAACCAAGAATAACAAAAAACCAGGGTGACCGTTGAGACGGCAAATTCTAAGCTAGACTTTTTATCACAAATGGGATCAGTTGGTATTTTTTAAAAAATTGTTTAGAATTTTTAGCCTAGACAAATACAAAACAGGGTTCTTTTCATTGGGTTTGTGCAATGTTATCTTTAGGTATGGACCAATAGTAATATTTAACGTCCAACAGAAGATATAACAAATGAACCCTTGTCTTCCCAACATACGATTCGAGTGTTGGCTTTTGGCCATTGCAGTATTCTTGAATTTTTGGGGGCCAAACTCATGGAGATTTCCATTCTATTTTCAAGCTGCGTTTTCACATATCCCAGTTTCAGTTTCAAGCTGAATTAAATACAAGCTGGACTGCTTCAAAAAAAATCCAAGTAATTTCCTGATTTGGAAAATTTCTAATCCTGCAAGCTTTAAGCCCAAACTCAAAATAAACATCATTAATCTGTAACAATAATTCAATACAGAGACCTATATCTGCTAAACTATTTTTTAAAAAGTAAAGCAATCACTGCCAAATTGGTTAGGCCTGTACTAAAACGTCATTTGCTATTCAGTAAATGCAGTTATAAACACAGCCTGTAACCCATAATAGCAGAAATCTTAATTTAATTACTACCAACGTTTGTTGAGGTTTTTGGTAGCTGTGACGCAGCTGCAATAATGCTAAAATTTATTAGCAATATCGTGAAGCATTTCACTACCAGTATCGAGTCCAGCTGCAAATAGTCTTTGGTAGACCACTCTTATTTGCTTTAGCATTGTTTAAAAAAGTCTGTAAATTAACCAAACCTACTTGTAATAAACTTTCTTTGTTCGCATGACAAAGAATTCTAGCTTTGAACTTTTTCAAGTCCAAAAATACACAATTGGAACGCGAATTGCTGCATTTAAAATTCTGCCTTATACTACTGTTTTGTATTGAAAAGCGCAACGCGCGTACAAATGTTTGGCAGCATATTGCAACAAGAACTCGCCGCTAAATGAGCTGAAGAAAAGTCCATTCCTGTATTCTTTGATCGTGGAAAAGCACGCCTCAGAGTGATATCAAATTTATTTTTTAATTAAATAGCATAACCACTGAACAAACAAGATTTAGGTTGTTACGTCGTTTTGTTAATTTGTCATCTTATTAGTTTGTGTGCTCGTTGAGACGATAGTTTGTTGTAGGTTAAAGTTCTTAATTTCTTGTCTACAAAATCTACACTTTAATTGTAATTGCTCCTACAAAACCTATCCGAAATCTCAACTCTCTATGAAGCAAACTACTATTACACTTAACTTGCACGGTGAAGCTCAATCAAGTGATGGATGTGGTCAAATTCTTGCCGCTTCAATGAACCGCATCTTTTGCATGAAGATTTACATTTTTGCAATAATAATAAAGAATCTATAAGAGTTCGCGATGCATCTATGTTGCATTAGATATTTTTATTTCGCAAGAAATTACGTTTTTGCATGAAATTTATGTTTCTAGAGTTTGTTTAAATCAGCTTCCATGAACATGGTGTCCAAAAAGTTTCGCCCGATTTTATATTAAATAACAATTGTAAATTTTAAATAAATTTTATTGTATGATAAATGAGAACTACAAGCACAATGATAACTATGAATAAAACAAAGACGAAACAATAATCAAAAGGAAAGAAGTAAGGTCACAACAATGTTCAGACAGTTCAAATTGTTCCCCACTGTGTTCAATACGGGACACCAATCGTGCAGCAACACTGCGACAAACCTTTTGACATATTTCCATATCAATTGTGGCAATTTTGTCAGCAATAACTCGGCGAATGTCAGAAATGTTTCGTGGTTTCTCTTTATACACCATGTCTTTAAAAACACCTCATAAGAAAAAGTCTATTCCAGATAAATCAGGTGAACGTGCTGGCCATTCAAATGGCCCACGTGGACCAATCCATGTGTCCATTCCTGGCCAAAAATTAAAAATAACTTTAACACACACTTAACCTGTAAACAGATAAATAAGTGATATTCCCAGGTTTCTTTGTTTTATTCATAGTTATTTTTGTGCTTGTAGCTCTTATTTATTATACAATAAAATTTATTTAAAACTTACAATTGTTATTAATATAAAATCTGGCAAAACTTTTTGGACATCCTGTACATCAGTACATGTTTTATTTAATTTCAATACTTTGTATGTCGTCCACCGCTCTTGACCACTTCATTTGGACGTCTTGGCATACTGTGGATGAGACTCTTGCAGTACTTTTTTGATGACTCCTTTACTCATTCTTTTTTTATCAGATCTTTTGCGCTTTGTAGTTGCTTTCTGTAAAGTTATCCTACATTTCCGTCCACAAATACTATATTGAGTTGAAATCGGGGCTGTTAGCAGGCCATTCCAAGGCCTTGTTTTTGCTTTTTGCGAGAAACGCCGTAACAACTTTGGATCGGTGGCAAGTTGGGCCACTCTTCATAAAAAACATGCATCTGTGTATATGTGTGAGTGTTTTCAGCTTATATGAACACAATTCAACTTATCGGCAAACTTTGTTTTCGCTTCACTAGGCAAAAATAGAGCTCAGTCACTACATGTTGCAAAATTGCGCCACAAGCCATCTGACTTGAAAGGTGTTTCATCAAATAATCGTATATTTCTTGTAATAACGCTTCCCTGGTAGTCTCCAAAGTTATGTTTTCGTCACTAAGAATTTTTGATAGGTATACTCATTAGAGGACATGGCATCATCTCATTGCGCTCAAACCCAGTGCTGATGTTTCTTGGCGAAGCCCCGCTTGTGTCAGTAGCAGTTTTTTCATGTTTGTTAGATTTCAGGCTTTATTCTTTGAAAGTTGCGGTTTTTACATTGTTATATCTATAAATCAATAGCCACAATCTTTTTGCGAAAAATTATTTATTGCAATACATATAAATAACATAACATTCAATATTTTGTGTGTCCACCCATATTATTAATCACCATCTTTAAAGGTCTTGACATACTTCTAATAAGTTTGCAACAATATTTAGAAGCTATGTTTGAGGCTGTTTGGTTGATTGTCAGACGCCTTGTTTTTCAAAACTACCCAAAAATTGTCGATTGAGTTTACATCTGGATTGCTGTCTGGCCAATCAAGGACCAGAATCTTCCTATTTTTCAAAAGTTGCTTACAACAAACTTCAATTTGTGGCATGGAGCGTCATCTTCGATGAAAAGAGTGCAATGATGCACTGTCATGTGAAGCTATGAATTGCCATTTAGCAATTTAAGATGATTTAAACCATTCCTGATTGTTTCAAGGGAGTGCAAAAAACAGCCAATCTGTTCCTTAAAAAGACATGTCTTCCCTTATTACAATCGTGGGAGCATATTTTATAGTTTGTTGGCTTATTTCTCATTGTATTGTTCCAGCTGGTCTCCAAACTGAATGGTTTTGAGATCCAAATTGCTGTATGCAGGATTTATCATAAAAACGCACCCTAGCCCGCTGTTTATTTGTCTAGTAAATGTCTTTGTTTGCAAATTCCTATCTCTTTAATTTTATTGCTGGCGTTAAGCTGAAATTTTAGCTGGTTTAAGAACATTGAGGCCAAATTCATTTATTAAACGTCATTTTACAGTTGTGATAGAAACGTCTGCACCATGTTGCAATAATGCTGAGCGTATTTTCTGAGATAAACTTCGTGGAAACTGCATAGCATTACGCCTTACATGACGATCATTCCTTGCAGCTATTTTTCGAGGTCGCCCAGATCGTTTACTGTCTGAATAGCTCCCAGAATTTTTAAATTTGACTAATATAGTATGCTTAGCTGTTTTACTAAACTTTTCTGCAAGGCTAAACCATCTTTCTATATAGCCTTCCTGGTGTAAAACTACAATTCTTGACCGTTGCACATACGTCAATGACGCTTTTTTCCTTTTTTACGCTTTTTAAAAATCGTAAAACCCTAATATTTTTTCTGATTGCAACCGATAAATTATAGTTTTCGATCATATGTAATATAGAATCAATAACTATTGTACAACAACGTTTTCTATGTCGTTTTTTGAGCCATTTTGAATTGGTATACATAATTAATGTAAAATGTTGATTTTATGTGTGGTATTCTTAAACTTTTGTTCCATACTATAGGATTAGAACGAAAGTCTTGTCCGATAGAAAATAATATTTATTTAACCAATAAAAACAACATATACAGTACATTGAGAAATATATGCAAAACATAGCTGTGAAGATATGTTTAGTTTAAATGCATTATAAAGTGCTTTGTTTAAATGTTTGTTTCAATAATTGTTTTAGATAGTGAAAAAAAAAACTCGTCGATGGACAAACTCGTAGATGCGATTCAACAAAAGAGGCCCCGAATGCGCGGAAACAGTTTTGAAAATTTCCACTTTCTCCAGGATAACGCTCGACCGCATACGGCACGATTAACTCAAAGCAAGCTTGCTGAGATCGGTTTACGGTATTACCACATCCACCATATTCCCCAGACCTTTCCCCATCTGACTATTACCTGTTCTCTCCTATGAAAAACTCATTTCGTGGAAAAACGTATCGCTCCGCTGAAGAAGTTAATAGTGATTTGGAAAACTGGTTCGCTTCAAATTCTGCAGACTTCTATGCTAACGGTATAAAACAACTTCAAGAACGCTGGAAAAAGTGTGTGGACCTTAAAGGTGACTATTTTCAACATTTCAGATCCACGGACGAATAATGTTTTGCTTACATTTCTCAATGTATATGTTGTTTTTATTACTTAAATAAATGTTATTTTCTATCGGACAAGACTTTCGTTCCAATCTTATATATATTAAAAATCAGCGAAATAACTAGTAATAATGAAACAATTGGGCAATGCCAATAAATAATGTTTTGTTTTGCTTACATTTCTCAATGTATATGTTGTTTTTATTACTTAAATAAATGTTATTTTCTATCGGACAAGACTTTCGTTCCAATCCTATATATATTAAAAATCAGCGAAATAACTAGTAATAATGAAACAATTGGGCAATGCCAATAAATAAGCCAACAGTCAGCGAGGTAATCAAATGGTCAGGAAATATTTTTTGATATAGTTCTTTCACATACACACTTAGCCTGAGACTAAGATCACATTCTTCCAAGTTGACTTTGGTCGCCGATTCATTTACATGTACAAAAAAGTGGTAGTTACAAATGTAGAATTGTAGGCCTCTTATACTTTGTTTGTGTTATGTGCATACGTTATGCTTTGATTATAAGACGTTTGTTTAAACTAAGCGTTTCGCTGGCAGATTTATTGTAAAATGAGTTTTTGCGATTAAACTGTAACACGTGTGAAGTCATGTGCAAAAGTATTGGACTACCCCTGTAGAATCGGCATCATAACAATTCTAGCTAATTGTTGCATCCTTCTGTGATATCTACAGCATCATGTAACAGTATTTCGTTTCATAAGTTTGTTACCTAATAGAAATTTGGTTCTGTTTTAATAGCAGTATTTCAAAATTGAGTCATCGTATGGTATCACTTGAACATTTTGTCTGACTACAACATTACTGTTGAAACAGTGTCGTGGGCATGAAGCTGGATCTTAAAAACAGTTTTTACTGATTTTCTCGGACCGATTAAGCAATAGCACAGCATATCTGTACAGACAAGTTATCTTTTAATTTGAAATGTTTTCGGCTATCGTTACGCGTTATAAGGCGAGATCTTAAAAAATTATTATTTCTTCAAACATTTGATGACTTTTAACAAATATAATACGAATTATAGGAGCTGGAGTTAGTTTGTTTGAGATATTAATTTAATTAATTGATATTAAGGCATATAGGCTAACTGCAATCACTTGAATAAAATACCACTTCCAAGACCGGTTTCGTTTAGGCTTAAATTAACAGCATCAGTTGAAAGGATCGATGGCGGAGTGGTATAAACCGCATGAAGCAATTCATGTGATCGTCGGTTTAATACCTGAGTCCACCTGACGAGTTTTAATAGGAACGAAACCGGTCGTGGAAGTGGCATTTATTCAACTGATTGCAGTTAACCTGTATGCCTTAATATCAATCTTTTAACAGATAGTTAGAAACGGATGCGATTTAAAACAAACTATGCCGCAGTCGCTTTTATAGAAAAGAAAATTTGTCGAGTTTCTTGGGTTCAAGATGGTGTCGTAGGTCTCCACTTTTCAATAACATATCTGTAATATTAGTGTTTTTCAGAAGCGGTTTGATACTAAACAAATCTGTCTAATATGTATGTGCTGAACTGAAAAGATATGAAATGACAATCTTACAATCACATGACTTTATAATTACGCCAACAGAAAGAAGCATTGAAGGCGCTAAACTTATCAGCGATAGACAAGCAATAAATCTCTTTGTATCTCAACCAAGTTTTTGAGGAGGAAGTTTGAAGAATATCTACTTATGCTGTTGAGCAAATAGAAAGCTATTGTTCACAGGCTACAACCCCGACTAAACACGCCCAGGAGAAGAACTTAAAAAAAGCACGAGTCGACAGATTATTAAGCAGTTATTTAATGACGACACGTTTTAGACAAAATTGAGCAACTTTTTGCTATTGCTCATGCCAGCGCTGTGGAACTCATCGCGAACGATAGAGACAAGCTTTTTCTTGAAAACCAGATACAATCCCGACTATCTGGGATGCACGATAAGACTTAAAAAAGTCTTTTTTGTAAAAAGAGGTAATGCACCCAAGTAACAAACGACTGTTGGAAAGAAGAAGACCTCATTTTCCGCTCGAAAACGATAACTCGTGATAACTGTAGAATTGGTAAGCAGAGCTGAGGTTGACCAAAGTGAAGAACAACCATGAACAAGTGCAAGTACTCCATTTGTTTAAAAAAGGACGTCAAACAGTTATGCGCTTGACCACATACAAATGTGTAACCGAGCTGCAATAGTAATCCTGTTTAAGGCATTCAGAGCACTAGGGAATAACCCAAGTGAACTTGCACTAAATAAATATATTTTTCAAAATTAATGACATAAATAAAGAGAAGTAACAGCAACTTCAATCAAAGGAACCTTTCCGGCTCATCATGCTTTAACCGTGCACTGGGAAGGGGGATTTATGGCTGAAATCTTATGAAGGTAAAAGTAAGTAGACTTCACAACTTGATTCAGAAGTGGGAGAAAAGCAACTTCTAGCAATTATGAAATTTGATAATGATTCAGACAAAGCCATGGCCCAAACCATGCACGAGTGGCAAGTAAAAGATCCAGTTCTGTCTACATGTATGTACTTAGAAACCATAGCCTCAAACACTGGGTGTTCAGCGAGAGCTTAGATAACTTTTAACCAGCTTTCTGGAAAACATTCTAGTAATGTCTTAATAATGTAACGCTGTCATCATCACATTTCTAATACTAAGATCTGTTTATCAAGAATGGTTAGGATTGGCAGGCACACCTAAAGAAGGCTTTTTTAAACATTTCTAGGCTTAATTGAAACATTTCAGCAAAAAAAATTAATGACGCTTTGACTGATGACTTTACCTTATCTAAGCCTGGAGATTTTTTGATGATGCCACTGGTTATTGCAATTTACAACTGCAAAAAACAACCCTACCACGATTTACTAGACATAATGCTCATATTTCTTGGAGGTAAATTATCTCGTCGGAAGAGATTTTGAGCACCTGTCCCCATGCATCACTAGTCGGAAAAAGGTAAAATAGAAACATTTTCTCAAAAATGATCACCAACATCATACGGTACCATACAGCAATCTATTACATCATGTCAATAACCCGCGACCAGTTTCGACCTTATTTGGTCTCATCAGGCAGGTGTAAAAAACACTCAATAATAAACATGCTGAAAAAAACAACTTTGCCATTGGGTGCAATACAAAACAATATGATACAACAATACCTATATCATGGGGGTAACATTTGAGGACACACACACATGACAAGGACAACAAGTCACATCGGTAAGCTCTAATAGGGGTGTAGGATCATTGTAAAGACTTATCATCCTATAAAATATAGAAGTTTCTAATTAGCAACTAGCAACTTCTATATTTTATAGTTGGCAAAAGCTATACACCACTACAAATTTTGATAATTTTAATCTCGGTCAAAACTTACAAACAGGGAATGAAATGGATTACATGACACCAACATTATTCTTGCAAAAGTGCGTATTAAAGGCTTGGTTTTTGATACTACTTGCACGACACCAATCAGAAATGACTGGAACTCACTTCAATGGCGTCATTGCTACCCTGATCTTCAAATCAAAGCGGTTGGTTTATACATGATATCTGGTGACTTACAATACCTGTCAGAGGCCTTAACTTTCCTCAGCGTGTTTGATCCTGACACATACCTGGAAACAAAACAAGCTACGCTTAAAGCTTTGAAATACATTACAAAAGAAGAAGAACTACTTCCACCAGCCCTTGTTGAAACAATCAACACCAAACACAAAACACTGGGTGATTTAGGCACCAAAGACATTAATAGACTGTTTTGTATTTATGGGCGTGTCAGAGAGCTTTCTTGAAGTGGATCCAGAAACTTGGAAAAAAAATAAAATTTTACATTTGCTCGTGACGTTGTTTGTTCTCTTGCAACCACCAACCTCACGCCAACAGGGCTGAGTGGCTTTGATAAAGCAAATGACCAAACAACATCAGTATGCTTTCAAGTCTGTAAAACACAGCCAAACAAATATTCCGCAATTGAAGAAATCAACTCTAATGCAGCAATAACGTTTCTGTACACACGACTGTAGCATAAATTAAGAAATTTTGTTTGTGCCTAGAAGGGCCTAAGTTGCAAACTTGGAGGCTCTGGTGAAACATTTAAAAAACAAAATTTTGCAATAAAATCGTAAGCTCTTGAAAGGGCCAGTCAAAAAAACACAAATTTTAGAAATTTATCTTACATAAGAACCACATTAGTGAATAGTCACTATTTTAAATGGTATAAATTAAATTACAACTTTAAATGTTTATATTTTTAGGATAGTAATGCGATTGGAACCTTAACTTTTATGTCAGCACAGCCAAGATTGTTGTCAGTACAAGTAGCAAACAAATACGCAATAACCACCAATAACAGCGTAATCATCACACTTCATTAGAAGCAACAACGTGATCGCAATTTTAATGATTCAGCACTAATGCACATAAAGTTGAATAAAAAAATCTTACAATAAATTAATTTTGAACAATGACAGCATTTTCCTGGAAAACGACTTTATGAATTAATTGCTTTATCGAGAAAAACAAATTACGGAAATGAACGTTTGAGGAAAAATCTTTTTTTTAAATCTGAACAATATATAAAGCAATGTTGTTTGAAAGACGTTGATCACAAATTGTAATTTTTTCGAGAGTATCATATTTCAGTTGAATTTGTAAAATGAAGCTTCAAGAATTGTATAATTATGATGGTACATTTGCTTCCAAAATGAATCAAAATATTTCTTTGGAAGAAATCTGATGAAAGTTAAGAACTTGCTGCTGATATTTGCATTTTTATTAATTTGCATTGGATTCTATTATGCTGAAAGAAAAAGCGCTGATCATAAAACTACAAAATGAACATAAAAATTATATAAAAATTAGCCGAAAACACTTGCTGTATTCTTTATAACAGTTTTTAAATAATTAAAGTAACACAGATACTGCTGTATCAGGTCAAAATATAACTTTGATAATAAATATAACAAAAAGCATAAATGAAATATTTTTGAGGTAGGTTTATAATAATTTTTGATTTGTATCGGTAGCATTTGTTAAAAAATAAGTTTATTTGTCACTTTTGGGCCCAAGCAAATGACGATGCAAACAAAAATGTAATTTCTAACCGCCACTCATTCACGAGTGATACGGCTTCGCAGAGGTTGACAGACCAACCATTACAGTGGACCCAGTATTAGGTCCCACAAGTGTGACGGTCTAAGCTATGCTTTATTAAAAGCCTCTAGCTTCTCATTGGTCACCAACTGCACTGAAGAGACCTGATAGGTCAAAACAGTGTCACTGTCTGCAGTTAGCTAAGTGCATCGTAAAATTAAGTTTTCGAGTTTAGAAACTTAACGATATTTGACGTCAACAACTGACCAATAATCATATTGTTCACAGCCAAAGTGAACTACAATAAAAGTGGCAAACAATATAGCAAATGGGTAGTTGCACACATGCCTGTACATAAGTAAAGGTTTGTAATTTGTTTTTCTCTAAAGAGAGTTAGAAAAGAGTTTTTTTGAGCATTTCGTGTCAACTTCACGATCTCTATTAATTATGTTTTTCACAATCTACATTTGATACCTACAGAATATTGGTTCGATTCCAAGCTTTAACCAAACCAGGTTACGCGACATAACCATTTAGCTCTAGGCCCAAGCGATGTTTCTCCCATAAGTGTTGAAAAAATGATTCTTCTTGAGGCATTGTACTTACATGACCATACAACTTTGCTGATATCTAGTAATACAAAAGACTAGCAGCTCAGAATTACAAAATTTTGCTGCTGAAAATTTAATCCATTTTATGATACACCTTGCACTTTAACAAAAACACCGTTTTTCACTTGCACTCTCGCTCATGATTTTGGTTTTTTCCATAATTTGTTTTCATCGCATGAAACAACAACCTATCAAATACATAAGGAAAAATTAACATGCCCTTTTTTGAAATTTCCTGGATAAATATCAATAAAATATATCACAATATTTTGACTTTAGACTTGACGACCAAGTTGATGCAATTCAGAGTTTAGTAAAATAACGGCAAAATCAGCAATTACGTGGGCAAGCGTAACGTCGAAGTTATAAAGCACATGAATAAAAGAAGCGCTGTGGATGGTAATGAAGAGGTAAGCCAAACAATAGATGGATTTATTGTTTCATTCTACTTAAAGTTAAATTATTACAGAAAACGATGTGTAGCAAACACAAAAATACCGTTAATGAGCTTCAGATATCCAAAATATTTATGAGTGTTTTGGATATAGATATTTAAAACGCTTTAGTGTTTCTAATTTATGGTTATTGTAATGTCATTTTGAAATAAATTTTGCAGTATAATGCATAATTCTGTTATTGATTTATTAATTTTGCAAGTAAAACATGCAAAGAGAAATATTTAGCTTTTTATTGCTTTTTGTTTCAGATCAATGATATAACTTCATCAAGTAAGTTTTCCCTTCTGTTGTTGCAACAAACATATCAAGATTTAAAATAGCAATACCTAAAAATAACATAAAAGTTTTCAATTGATCTTTTTAGGTCATACTGGAGCGACTTACATCAGATGGGGAAGTAGAAATTGTGATGGACCAGAACAAACAAAGCTTATTTATGAAGGTGACAAGCGCGTTTAATATTTCACACGTAGCTGCTTAAAACAGGTTCTAAATACATTTATCAATTTTTCAATACCGTGATTAAATCACAAAAACTATTCTTGTCTACCCGTGTTGCAGTTATGGACGCAACCAATGAGAGCTTAAAAGGACCAAAGCCTTTCTTGGCTAAATTGCTTGGGAAAAAATTAAAATTCATATGGTTGTTGCATAACTGCTAAAAAGCAAACCAGGATACAGGCATATAAACAAAGATTACTTGCTGGAAAACCAATTGATGAACACTTTTAAAGGTACGTTTTTATTGCCACTTGCACAAATTATTTCCTTCTGAACTTATATGAGATTTCAAGACAATAATCGAAATCATACAGAAATTTACAAAAATGCAACCAGAAAGAGGGCAAAAGTTCTCTCTGGTTATGATGTTTGAAAAAATAAAAATTTCTTTTAATCGTTTATACAGGAGTTGCTAGTTAGCAATTTTCATGGCGATCTCCTATTAAGAGGGATCTGCCTCCAGCATCAAAGTACAATAAAAAAATTTGCTCAAAAATGATCACAAACATCATACGGTACCATACAACAATCTATTACATCATGGCATGATTTATTTTTGTTATTTATTTTTTATGATCTATTACATAATGATTTGTTATTGACATGATATAATAGATTGCTCTATGGTACTGTGTGATATGCAAAAAGCTTAATACTCAACATCTGTGGGGCTGCTGTTACTGCCTTTGTTATGTCACAAGCGGAACATAGACTGCCTTGGCATGAACTGCTAATCAACAAGTAGTTGAATAGTGCATTAAAAAGCATTTTGTTTCTGATATCTAACAACTTATTCACACCGTATCACAAAGCGGTCAAACTGCACTAGCAGTAGGCTATGCATGATGACTGCGCAAAGTGATGCTGCATGGTAAACATCCCGGCTATGTACCAATACATGCAGTATATATATTTTAGTTGCAACAAATAATCAATTTTTAATTTGCCACAACTGTTCTGCCTGAAAACTCATCAGGCGTGCATAAAATCGTTTTCATATAAAATCAATTGTGTGTAGGAAGAATGTACTTTTTGATATAATCTCCCGCGCTTCAAACTGCTATTTCCAATCTTTTAACGAATGCAAATTAGCGTTATGATTTTTAAGACTTTTTTCGAAGTTGAAAATCCTTGATATGGGATAAGATAAACTTTTTCACATACAAGGTCTGGCAGAAAAACCTACAACATTTTAAACCATTGCTGTGAAAAAGATGTTCCAGTTAAACTAGTCGTTAAAGTGAAATTTTGTAGCTAATAACTTGCCATTTATGTGTTTAGACACAGAGTTAAAAAAATAACTATAGTGTTTAATGCAAAATTGTAAAGTTTGTAACTGGTGTTTACATTCAAATATGTAAATTTTTTAATCACTGTTCAAAATCTCACAAACAGGCGAACACCGTGCATTTGTTGTTAAAGGTTTTTAAAAAAATGGGGAATTATACACTGCAGCTGTAAGAAATTCCAAGAATTATTATAAACTTAGCATGCACAATCATGTGCCCACTTGAAAGTTTGTAATACTGTTGGTCAAAAATTTCAGGGCTTCCGCTCCTGGAAGACCGTGGAGTGCTAGAGCTCCATAAAACATTTTGACCCATAGTATTACAGACTTTGGAGTTGGCACGTGATTGTGTCTACTTAGTTGACAACGATTCTTAGAATTTCTTACAGCTACAGTGTAAGATTTTTCATTTTTTAAAAATCTTCAACAATAAATTCACAGTGTTTGTCTGTTTGTGGCATTTTGAATATTGATTAATAAATTTAGAATTTAGAATTTGAACAGTAATAACAAACTTTACCATTTTGCATTAAACACTATAGTTATTTTTTAACTCTGAGTATAACACACAAATGGCAAGTTATTAACAACAAAATTTAACAAAATTTCACTTCAACTACTAGTTTAATTGCAACATCCCTGTCACAGTAATGATTTCAAGTGAAGTAGATTTTTTTGCCGACACAGTGCATCACAATTTGATTGTTTCTTTTAAAAAACTTTAAAAAAGATCGCGCATCAAGTAATATTTCTGACGTCAATATCGCATTTTTGGAGAGTTTGGATTATTGTAGTAGATTATATACTTATCAATGCTATAGAACGATTCGCTTCATCACTGCACAACTTCAAAAAAATTGTATAAATCGGACAATGTAGTCTGTAGATATAAACAATTAAGTGGTTGTTTTTTAAATACTATCTGTAGTGGCAAAAATGAAAATTGGATATCTTGGATATTTTGTGCGATGGAAGTGAAATTTGTGACTAGATTTCTATTTTTGATACTGAGGCGATATTAATTGTATTGTTTGCTAGATTTTTTTCAGTAGATGGCAATAATGTCACTTACACTGGACTATATACATTTGAGTTTACTAGAAAGCGGAAGTAGCAGCTATATTATGTTAATACTTTTAATAGCATTTTGATTTCTTTCAGTTATATAAGCCTGTGACAAGGGTTAAGATTGTTTTTAGATACAAGTGCCTGGTTTTTTTCACTGATTAACTATTTCCTAATAATGGTAAATTTAGCTTTTCTTTTGCCTAACTATGCAAAAACCTGGTGCACCTATATCCAAAAGAAATTATACGACGTATATATAAGCTATTAGCACAAAACTCCAAAATATAATCACATGTTCAAATTCCTATTTGCAACTTTAAACTTAGTTATTTGTTGCTTTTTGTCTTGATTTTAATATCTTACATGACTTCCACTCCTTTTTCGGCTAATATGTTTGATCTTAGTATTTCAGTTGCTGGTGCTGCCCTTACCCAGTGGGTCTGAAAACATTTTAGCGGTTTAGAACATGTAAGCTGGGTTAAACCAGCCAGAAGATTTTGATAAATTGACGTTTTGTAATGCTGGTTGCTAAAACGAGCCTCTGCCTCACAGCAGATTTGGTCAATTTTTTTTAAAACTTTTGACAATGATTTGAAGCAAAAAATGTGCTATGAGTGCAAATGTTGCTCTGGAATTCTATCTGGTATTGTGAAGTAATGAAAGTTTTCACCACATACTGTAGTTTTGGAAATCGGTGCGATGTCATTAGAAATTCGTAGACTACATATAATTCAAATGAAAACTTGTAGACATTTCTACATCCAAGTTTTTCAGTTTCAGTTACATCATAGTTGGTGTGCAACTTTTTATATCCAATTAAAACATTATCAACAAAATCATAGTTCATTTCTGGTGCTTGTGAAGCAGCTGAATATCAGTAGTAGAGTAAATGGTAAAGAAAGAGATCCATAACATGATTTTGACAACAAATTTATTGTGGTTTTTGAAGACCTTCACATACAACTTTTCCGAGCACACAAGTAGCAACTCCATTTTTTCTTTCTGTGTTAACTAATGTGGTGACACACAAACAATTGAGTACTGGGCCAAAAATTAAATTTATCAAATACTTTTGTATTTCAGTAAAAATATTTTCTGGAGAACCACTAACACAACAGACAGCTGGTGGGACTTCTGATGGGACTTATGGGGCTCATTACAAGATATTCGTTTCATCCAATCTTTTTTCCATCAAAACGTAGACAAAAGTTTTTTTTCTTGTAGAATGTTTTTAAGTTTTTGAGCTTTTATTTTTTCTCTGTTGATAACTCCCCTCCATATTGCCATCTGAGATGGAGTAGGTAAATTCACCTTATTATCTACTAAGCTTCTTCTTTTTGTAGAGGGGAATTTATTTTCTGTCAGGATTAGAGGCTGATTGTTATGGTATTTAAGACGGCATCGGGTATTATATTTCAAAACCGTCAGATCAGCCATTCCTCGAGGTACCCGATGTATGGAGCACGCTAAGATAAATGTGGTTTGCGGTTTGTTCGATGGCGCCATACTCGCGATTCAACAAAAGAGCGAGATCCCGTTTGTACATGGACGAATAAAAACGTCCATCGCCAGTAAGCGGGTGGTTAAGCGTTGTTGCGTTTCAATAGAAATTTTTTGATTCTATTTTAACTTTAATTTACTTCTTAAAATTGAGGCGACTTGTATTATCGCTCGAATAATTAAGTCTGGTTGCAATTTAATAGCTAGAAAAAGATTGGCTTCGACTAGGGTACTTTAACTCACACACTTTTTGACCAAGAACAGAACAAATATTCACAAACCATTTTGAGACCTTGAATTCTTTCCCTTGTCAAATACAACAACTAAAGCATTTTAATGTATAAATATCAAAGACTTTCCAAAACTAAAAACCACTAAAATAATCGCTTGATTCCTGTCCCAACAATCACCGCAGAACAACGCACTTTTACTACACTCTATTTTCTCTAGTAAACTACTTTCTCTTTAAATTGTAAAAAATCTCGCCGCCTTATATCGAGGGTCAAATGACAGAATGAGCTAAGTCCACATTTTCTATTTACGGCGTTATATAATGTGACATATTTCTCAAGATGCATATTTTTATGGGACATAAAGAGCTAAGGTCTGTATGAACAGGTTTTCTCAGAAATGATATTCCATTTTCAATAACTCCAAAGTGCTCTATGACAAAATAAGCTATGTCAACATAGCTTATTATGTCACTTTCGCAATTACGCCATTTTTAAACTACAGAATGAGCTAAGGTGACATAGCTCATTTTGTCATGAAGGCAAGATAAAATAAGTGACTTAGCTCATTATGTGATCATTAGTGTCGTGGAATTTTATTGCTTTGAGAACTTTTTTTTATATCTAGTTACAATTTTGAGAAGTATTAGCCTACTATTTGTTCATTTTTTTTCCTGAATGTAAAATTGCAAAAAAAAGTGTTTTTAATAACTTTTTTCAACTATGAGCGCACTGCAAACCGCTGATCTTCCTACTGCACTTGTTCGCGCTACTTTTTTCTGTGGAAATGTAATAAAATAAGAAAATTATCCAAGCGTGAATAATATTTGCTACGTGTGATATTACTGATTAGAATTTGGAACAATAGGCGCGGTAGACTAGCTTAAGGCATGGCTGTTTGGAAAAGTTGAGACTTGAGGGAGTACTAAATCAAATCAAGAGTAATTTACGATGTGGCTGGCTATACATTACATTGAATAGTAAGCAGTGAGTTTCAATGTTTGGTGAGAGATTGCTAGTCAATTAATCAAGAGTGAAAACTCTAGTGACCAAATGTTGTCGCAAAGTATCGGTGGTTTGCATCAAGAAGTTATGAATTCTTGCCTTGTATTGTTCTTGTCACTTATCCGTTAAATAATTTTCAAATATTTCTACCCTCTTTTCTCCTCAGCACTTGATTTGCTGTTTAGTCTGCTAGTTGAAAACAAAATTGTTAGTCCTAACGAATCTGCTTAAAAGACACAGAGAAGAACTGAAAAAACATCGAAAATACTGAAAGGATACAGAGAAAACTGAAAAACTTTTATTGTTCGGGTGAGTGTGGTGTAGAAATTTGCTTATTGCTGTTATCCAAAAGTTGTTGTAACATCTATTTTAAACTAAAAGATTTGTCCCCTGTTATTATGAAGGATAAGTTAGAACAGGAGGATTGCTAACTTGACACGAAGAGGGTGATGTGTAATTATTATTAAATAAACAATGGTTTTAGATGCAAACAATGGCCTTTGTTCTTTTATAACACCTCAATTTAATAAGCAATAATATACTCATCACCCTCTTAGTGTAAAGTTAGCAATCTCATTTGTGTCATTTTGTAACTTTCAAAAGCTTTAGCATACTGACATTATTAAATTTGGAAATAATCTTGAAGAGTGGGGAAATGACTTACAATTGTGTATGTGCATGTACTACTGTATCACCTAATGGTTTTACACTGGAAATTTTATTCAATTTATATGCTAACTTAAGAGAAATTACATGGCGTAAATGTGAACTTTAAGCGGGTGCATGTAATACGAATGAAGTTAGATTGACTAGCAGTTTTGACTTTGAGCTCCTGCAAAGTTGTGAAATGTCTTAGGAACTGAATTTCTAAATTGTGGTTATTCTCTGTTTATTTATTAATTTGCTGCTTCCCCTGTACTCGACGAGCGCGATGTTCAATGTCAACCTTCGGGTTCCTCTTTTGTTTTGAACTGCATTTCATTTTTTCAAACCAATGTAATTGAATAACTTCATTTTTTCAAATCAATTTTAAATAACCGTCAATGGTTCACTATAGGATATCCAATCATTTGTACCAGAAATTAATTCTGAACTAAAAGACTAGCCAGTTTCCTGTTATATTGCTAAAGTAGTAGAATACTGATATTTTAATTTCGTGAATAATCTTGAATAGTTGGGTTATGAGTTTATGACTTCTGAATATGCATGTGCTGCTATTTATCATCTTACGTTTCATACATAATTTGAGAGAAATCACAGGGCATTGTTGAGACCAGTAGGCGAGTGAGTCGTGCATAGTATAATTATTTAGTAGGGTTTGATTAAAAAATAAATCAATATAATTTTATATTACAATTCATTAACTAAAAAATAGCCTTAACTTCACTATTATTTAAATTCATTCATGTTTCACTGTATGAAATATTTTGAATGCTGGGAATATCAGGCTACTTTGTTATTATATTTTTAAGTACGATCAGTAAAATAACTTTTTATTAGAATTACATGCAATTTTGATGTATAAAAGCTCTTTAGGTATCACTTTTAATTAAGTCGCTCTAACAAATTTCACTTTTAATTAAATTACTATTAGTCATATTCAATAAAAAGCATGAGTGTGTTAGTTGATATTTTGTGGTTTCAGACATGGATAACAGACGACGAAAATTGAAACTGGATGGTCAGCTTATCAATGAACTCACACGTAGTGACTCTTCTTCTGAAAGTGAACCAGAATTCAAAGAGATTTTGCCCTTCTGATGTAGATGATGACTCTTTTGAAGATCCTACCTACGAAGTACCTGAACGCCCTAAGTCATACTACTTCTCAGATTCAGATGATGACTCAACAGATGATGGAGCCAATGATAGAACATACGAGGGAGCCAATGATGGAAGCGATGATGAAGTAAATGATGGTGCAGAAAATGAAGCAAACAATGGCACAGCTGATGATGGGGCCAATGTTGGGAGAGATGATGAAGCCAATGATGGTGCAGAAATTGAAGCAAATAATGGCACATGGTGGCGCAAGTGAAATCCAGCCATGTGGAAGAGCAATATACGAAAGAGACTATATAGAAGAGGTGAACAGCACATCAACTCTGTTGGAAAGGAAGTGCTAAGAAAGTCACCAAGGAGTGTTGCAGGCCACAAGTGCAGAGAAAACTGTACTGAAAAAATTGATGAACGACAACGTGAAAGTCTTTGTCAACAGTACTGGGGGTTAGAAGACTATAAAAGGAAAAAAGACTTTATTTTGGGAAATGTAAAAACTTTTGCACCCAAGCAAAGGAGAGAAAGATCTGAGAAACCACGGGCAGAATCACACAAATACCTTTTTACCTGCAATGGAAAAGAAGAAAGGGTGTGTAAGGCATTCTTTTTGGCCACTTTGTGTATATCCAACAATGCTGTACTTAAAGCATTTTCTGACCGATCTGATCATAATACCTTCATTGGTGGGGATAAACGAGGACATCACGAACCCAAACACAAACTTTCAGCTGAACGACATCAATTTATTAAAAATCATATTGAGAGTTTTCCTGTCGTGGAGAGTCATTATTGTCGTGCTGACACAAGTAGGAAGTATTTGGAGCCAGTATTTTGAGTGTCATTAAGATGCATGCACTCTATATAGAAAAATGCGAAGAAGAACATCTTACCCCTGTCAGTAGTCAAACATACAGAAAAATCTTCGCAACTGAATACAATTTAGGATTGCATCATCCTCGTAAAGATCAGTGCCTCCAATGTGAAACTTTCAAAAGAGCTAGCGAACACGAAAAACTAGACCTGCAATCGAGTTATGATGAACACATAAAAAGAAAGAAAGATGCACAAGAAAAAAAGAAACAAGACAAAGAAAATGCGGCCAAAGACCCTACTTTTGTGACTGCTATGTTTGACCTGCAATCTGTTCTACAGCTTCCGTGCTTTGATGTCAGTTCAATGTACTATAAACGAAAACTGTGCGTATATAACTTCACAATCTATGAAGCAAACTCAAGAGTCGGACACTGCTATTTCTGGAATGAGTTAGTTGGAAAGAGAGGAAGTTCGGAAATTGGCAGCTGCATCAGACACTACCTCTCCTCTTTGCCGGATACTGTCAAAAGAGTGTCCTTCCACTCAGATTCTTGTGGTGGGCAAAGTAGGAACCAATATGTTGCCAGTGTACTTATGCATAGTGTGCAGTCACTGCCTCTTGAAGAAATAACTTTGAACTTTCTCGAAACAGGACACGCTCAAATGGAGTTTGACTCTATTCATGCAGCCACAGAGATTGCCAAAAAGAATGTCTGCGTGTACTCTCAAAGAGAATGATATAACGTTATACATATGGCTCGTGGTCATAAGCCATACGTTGCATACCAGCTAGATTTTTCTAGTTTTTTTGATCTGGAAAAAGTAAAGAATGATGTGATTGTTAACAGAAACAAAGATACAGATGGTGCAACTGTCAACTGGATGGAAATCCACAGCATAAGATTCAAAAAAGACTCGCCATTTTCGTTTCTGTATTCCTACGAACCTATGGGGGAATACTGCAAAGTTGTTACGAAAGTGCAGCGAGGACGCAGATCCAAACCAGCAGCTCTTGTCCAGTTGTGCAAAAAGCAGCTAGGAATCACAGCAGCCAAAAAAAAGAACCTTGTGCAGCTTTGCCAAACTGGAGCCATACCTGATGACGTCTATGAATGGTACAACAACTTACCTGTTGAATAGAAACTGCAATAAAACATCAGCCTGTTCATTTTTTGTGACTTTTTGTTTAAATCCAGGAACGATACAAGACTATTACTGTATTTAAAAAATGTAAATCACGGCATTATTTTGCTCTCATTTGACATAACCATTCTGGTTTGCTGTGGCAGATTCTTGCAGAAAGCAAAAGGCTATTAATTTCGATTTTGTGTGCGGCGGTGTTTTCTGTTAATGAATGTGAAACTTTCAGCCTGTTTCAATTTTTTATGATAAAATCGTGTAATCGAAAAGCAAAATAAGTTTTTGAGAGAATGAGCCAAGTCACTTTCTAGCGTATTACTTCATTATTCTAACCATTCCACCATAAACACCTATACGAAAAGATGAGTCTTATTGACATTAATCCTTCATAGGATGAACAGATTTCTACTCTGTTCATTGAAATTTACATTTCATTTTTAAGTTAAAAAGTCAATTTTCTCAAAACTACTATAGACTGACTTAGCTCATTCTGTCATTTGACCTTCGATATACAAAAATACGAGCTTCTGGAAGATGTTGGAACATTACGTGACACAGAAAAAAACCACCGTTAATAAATTACGTAATCAGCAATAAAAAAATGAAAAGAAATCTTTGAGAAGAGATAAGATTCCCTAGAATACACTGGAACTTAGTCACGTGGTCAAACATTGTGACGTAAAAAGAGGTGTGTGAGTTACAAATCTATTAATAATTGCGAAAGAAAACAGGTTTTTTTCGAAAACAGTTTAGCAAGTAGGGTTTCAGACATATCAGATTTACAAAAAAAATGATCACGGCAAATTAAAACAACAGATTACAGCAACTATACTTATATAAAAACTATTCTTACAATGCAAATTTACTTGTTCGTGACAAGCATAACCCAAGATGTCCTGGGCAAGTCCAATCCAAATGGCATGGTAGTCTTGGGAATGAAAACGCAAAGTATGCCGTGATCTGTTTATAATTCGAACACTAAGCCAAGCGGATGACTAGTTCAAATATTTCATTTAACAGTTTTGGCGCAGCTAGCAAAAATAGGTGTTTAGACTTCAGTCTCTCCTTGGACACATCTGGTAACCCAGCTAGTCGACTGTGTAACATATGGTCTGGGTCCAGGGTGCCACGCTTGGTCAAGGAGATTGTCGCCCCCAAGCGGTGAAGCTCAGCTGGCTCGATTCCTGAAATAATTGGAAGGTTATCCGTTGAAGTGGGACACAGGCATTTAGTGACAATTCGCTAGGCGTTTTTCAGCGCAATGTAAATGAGACGGGTGTATGCACTGCAACACCAAACTGGTGTGCAGTACTAAGCTGTAGAATAAACCGATGACAGAGCAGCTGCAAGTAATATTTTAGAGCCAGCACCCCACCCCTAACACGAACGTCGCCTCAGAAGCGTGATGTGGTTAGATAGTTTTTGCGCAATCGCTCAAGATGGTGGCAGAGTGTAAGTGATTTAACTAGCTTTTCCTCTGGATAGTTTGGAACTGGACAAAATGACAAAGGTTTACCGTTAGCGTAGACTTTAAGCTTGCATTTGGCCTCTCGATTATGTAAGTAAAAGACTGTTGTCACCGTATTTGCGTGTCTGAGTATCTGAGGTCGTGGAGGAAAGATTACATATATAAATATTCAAGAAATGGGGGATCAAGACCTATTTCTGAGGAACGCTGTTTTTCAGACGTCGAAGCCTGCTACGCTTGCTGTCACCGGTCGTGAGGGTGAAGCTTCTATTTTTGATAAGCTTCAAGATCATCTGGACCACGTGATAATCCGAAAGAAGTCTCAACAAATTGCTGGTGAGGCCGCAGTGCTAGACAGTGTCATAAGCTGCTGTCAGGTCGAAAAACACGGCAGCGACCTTCTTCTTTGCATGAAAAAAGTCCTCAACATTTTGAAATCCAGCCTGCTCTCTAAGCAACAGTGGATCTATAATGAGTTCCACACGGGCGTGGATAAGCCTCTTGAGGATCTTGTAGGGTTCAAAAAGAAGAGATATTGTGGGATAAAACTTAAGATTCCTTCACAAGCTTCTTTGGTTTTGGTATTGCGACTATCATTGCTTTTCTCCAAATTTTGGGAATTTTAAGACAATGCAAGCCGGAAAAAAAAAAGCCTCATAACCACGACTTCAAAGCAGATCCAGCGTGGAGTATAAGCTCCGGGAAAACAGAGTCAGGAGCAGGAGCTTTACCTAGTTTTAAGTGTTGAAGTGCAACAGTGAATTTTCTTGATTACAAATATTCACCTAAGCTGGTACTATACCAAGCATTGAATTCTGCTTTGTTAATAAGCAAAACTTTGATACCATCTTTAAATAATCCCAAAAATTCCACAATTATCTTTCGCTTCTTCGGCATTTTGCACAAATTTTTTAATTCAGTCTTCAATGAACTTTCTTCTCTCCTCTTTACTTGCTTTTTCAAGTTTTCCCTCCATTTACTGGCACTTTTAATTATCACAGTTTTTAAAAACTCCGACATCATTAACTGTAAACCTGAACTTATGTAAATAAAACAATTCAATTGGGCCTATAATTCATTGAGACTTTAAACGAAAAGATATTTAGCAAGACTGCAGTGGAACCATCATAGTAGGCTAATTAAACATGAAATTAGGCAACTAAGTTCAGTCCTGTATTTTTATGATCATTTGCCTGCTGATAAACAGTGTCCTACACCTATATTTCTGGTCATCAAACTGGAGGCTACTATGCAAAAACATCATTTCTGCAATGCATTTTGCTTCTGTCGGACGTGAGCTGGCTAACTGTCGCTTATGGCAGCCGCTTTTGAAGCGCCTTTTGAAATCTATTTTACACACGTTTGGCTGGCACTTTACTACCGACGCGATGGCGTAGTGGTTAGAGCGTCCGCTTCGCAGTCGGTAGACCTGGGGTTCATTCCCCTTGTCGAGTCATACCAAAAGACTTTAAAAAATGGTATCTATAGCTTCCCTGCTTGGCGCTCGGCATTTATGGGAGGTTGTGGAGAACAAGCCGGCAAGTTCGCTTGTTGTGTCCTTGGGTAAGGCACTTAACGGGACGCCTCCGCCTTTATGTGAAAGACAGGTGGCCCATAAACCTCGAAACAGGCAACTCCCAAGCGAGTGCGGACTTCCCGTCCAAAGTATAGCGATACAATTCGCTTTCTCGTGAATGGAGGATAAAAATGGCAAATAAAACAAAAATAAAACAAAAACAAACGGTGAAAATTAGAAATGTTTAAACTGATTGGTGCGCCATCTTGTTTTATTTTAAAATCAAATACTGGTGTAAAATGAGCTATTACACGAAAGTTTACCAAGTTTACAAACGAGGAAACTAATTTTGAAAAAAGTAGAGAACATGAGAATTGTAGCTTCAACACCAATAATTTCTTACAGTATACCAACTAAAATTGTAGCAAAGTCAAAAGCAAATAGCCCATCGTAAATATAAAGTGAAATTATTGCCTTCTACTGACATACAATTAATTATCGCATCACCATCAAAAATGGAAATCTCGTCACAAAATTTCACTTCCATCGCGCAAAAACATTGCGAGATATCCAATTTTCATTTCTGCCACTAGAGGCAGTATTTAAGTAAACAAGCACTTAACTGTTTATATGTAAAGACTACGTTATCCAATTTATACAATTTTTGTTGTGCAATGATGAGGTGCATCGCTCTATAGCATTGATAAGTATATAAGCTTTTATGATAATCTGTGAGTGTCAAAAAAACTGAAAAATGCGATATTGACGTCAGAAATATTACTTGGTACGCGATCTTTTTAAAGATTTTTTAAAATCACATTTAAACTGTGATCTAAATGGAAAAGCTTATCTTATCTCATGTCAGGCTAAAGGAATGAGAAAAAAATTATAATCCTAGTGCACATATTACCTCATTGTAAAATTCTACAAACGCCGCTTTTAACCACTTTCTAACTGCAGCCCTGACGTCTGCATCATTGCAGATAGATAATTCTCACGAGTTTCTTTGAAAGACCCAAACAATTGTAGGTCAAATGGTAAAAAGCCAAGAGAAAATGGGATTTCATTTGAATAAAATCTTATGCATACCTGCTGAGCCTTTGGGCAAAGCACCTGTTGGAGAATAAATGATGATTTAAAAAACCGTGGTTTTTATCAGTTGGTTATTTAGCTCTTAGGTTTGAGTCATTGAGCATTCTCGCCACTACAAACGAGATCTCTTTCTCTCTCTCTCTCTCTCTCTGCCTCTCCGAGCATATAGGTACACATTCCTACTTTTCTATCTTGCGTCATCGAGTGCTCACACTGCACAAAGAGTGGACCACGTATGTTCGCAGCACGACGCTGTACTGCCTGGTAAAATGATGAAACTACAATTTATCACATAGGGCAAAGTGACCTCTGCATGTGTTTTATTGAGAGGTGCATTGCTATAACAATGCAATTTAGTGATCTTGTAGTACGACTTTCCAAAATTTAATTTCAAATTATTTCAGGTGTGTGTTTAGCCCTCTATGGTCCAACTGAACTAACCTGCGACATTTCAGCTTTTACCATTTTATCGGCTCGGCACAAAATATTTTGTTCTGATGGCAATATTCTCATTTTTGATACGTTTAAAAGAGCAGCTTCTGATTTGGAAACCCTCAAAATGGCAATGTGTTATGACTTTTAGTCGGTTGTAAGTTCTTTGTTTTTGGCAATATGGATATGGTGTGACAGTGACGTTTTACTGCATTAGTGTCTAGGTTGTATGCTAAACCAAATCAGCTGTAAATTTTTTTCTGTCATACGCTTGCATTTTACAGTTGCTTAAAAGATAGCATTGAGTATTTTTTAATCGCTCGTAACGAAGGTCAATCTAGATCTAAATGTATCAAATTTGTCCACTTTGTCCATCTGTCTGTAGAAAATAGAACGTTTGTATGTGCTAAACAACATAGTTTGATAAAACAAGAAACAATACCTGGGTATACAGTATTTTACAACTTTTTACTACTTTTCAGACTTAGTGTGTTTAAATAAAAAAGTTAAAAATTCTTAGGGATGATTTTTTGCTGTTGCGAAGATTTGGGCAAAAGCAAGAAAAGTGAAGACAAATTTGGCTGGTGGCTTCCGATGACTCAGATGATCAGTATCTTCATGAGACTATAAGAAATAACTTTGTGCCAACAACAAGTTTTTTGTTTTCAGTCATAATTTTTATTTTTGTTGTTTTCGTATATCCGGTGCGATACAACTTCCTTTTTACACCTCGGTTACATGATTACCTATTTCTAGCGTAACACCTTTTACATCAATGGTGCTAAATCTGAGTTGTGCAAACTTTTTTGTAGATAAGCCAATTTCATTGTAGTTGCAGATTCTGCAGGTCAGAGATTTAAAGTAAGTATTGACGAAAGACTGTGCATTTTATGTGCAGTGCGAGACCTAAAAGTTGGGTTGATCTGCAATCTCCAAGATTTCTATAAGTCCTTTCTATGCATTACTCAAAATGATTGCTTTGCCTCGCTCAAAGGTGCAGTAGTGCATTATTTTCTTTTTTTAGACTTGATAGACTATAACAAAATGTATCCAATCTCAATGTCAATGCCACTTCAGGTTAATTCAAAGCATAGCTTTCCAAACTTAGTGGTTGCCTTCCTTATGAAAGTGTCTAGAAAGAAAACGTATTCAACATCTTCAGTTTAAGTAGAAATTCAACAATTTTCAATTTGGAAACGATTACCCTCCAAATTCATTTCACGCTACCTCAAATACAGCACTTGGCACCGACAAGTACAATTTGCTCTTGCTTTGAACGTAGCCTTTGGTTTGTCGCCAAATGAGGCAACCATTTGTTTCCCAAATGAGTCATTATGCCTCCTCCTCAAATGGAAGCAGTGCCCCAGAAGAAAGCTTAATTTATAGTCTTTGTTTAAAACTGAATCACAAGGATTATGAGTTTTTGAAACAATTTTGACTCCGATTTATCTACTTGTTACATTTTATAACGCTGCAATAAAGTTTACATGCCTAAACTAAAAAGAGAAAAAATATTTTGGGAAAATTTATCGGTAAAAAGCTGAGACGGCTCCAGAAATGCGTCAAACTCAAACTGGTAAAAATGTTTACAAACTAATAACGTAGCATTCAGCAATGGTTTTTACTTCAGCAAAATTGCATTAAAATGCAGGTCTCTTTCTAGTGTGTAAAGTAATACTCAAGTTCTTGTGCTATTTCGAATTCTACAGTTGAGAACACACATGCATTAGCCTAGTATTGAGTTCACTTATAAGTGCAAGTGAAACACCTTAAATTTTTTGTCTACGGAATCAGCTTTTGTGTTCGGCCTTAACAAAACTGAATTAAAAGTATCGAACAGAAACTTCAATTGGTAGATGAGAATTCATCAGGTCATATCCTTTATTCTTCCTCGGATCGAAAAATTTCACATAGAGGGCTGCATTTGGCTTGTTGGCCTCAGGTAGCTCACTCTAATCAAAACTAATTAAAAGCATACTCAGAAATCCTGTTATGTGCACGTTTTGACTCATTTGAGCATTTCTTTGAAGTTAAACGCCTTCGTTGGAATACATAGCTTTTGATGTTTGTTTGCTAGTTGGACCAATAGTGCAAATTCAGCACGTTTCAGAGCTTAGGGAGTAGATTATGCAAATTGTGAAAAACAAAATTTTGCAGCCAATAAGGTGTTTAAATATCCAAAAACACCGACAAAAAATTTTTATAGTGCTTATAAAGGATTATGTTTTTGCCCCAACGAAATCCCTGTGGGGGGACAAAAAGCTTTCATGCTCCTTGTTGGCTTCTTATATTTTGTTAACTTTCATTTTGTTTAATTAAGCGTTGCTAATAATCTTCGTTTGGTAAACAAATTTGCAATTTTATTTGACACTACATTAAAAATAAAAAAGAGTACAAAACAAAATATATTAGCATAATCTGGTCGTAAAAAAATGAACAAAACTTTTTTAAAAATGGTTGGAATTTACGTTTAATGCAATTTACCTAACAGCAGCAATTTCAATTTGCTTATAGATGATAACAAAAATACAAGTCATTTTACTATCACCAAGGAAAAACTTTGCATAAATTGTGGTCTAAATTTTAAATGGGAATGTCAAGTGATAAGTATATAATCAATTCACCTCATTGATATACTGTAACCTTATTGAAACTATTATAAGATTCAGTAATATATTTTGTGCCTGTCAAGAAAAATGAAAACGTTACTGCTATCAGTTACACCGTTATTGGATGCTAAAGTTCTCGGATTCTTTCATTTCTCCCAGAATTTTAAAATACGTATATATAAAAAAAGCCCCAGCTAGATAGAGTCAAACTGCCAATGCAAACTGAAGCGTTTTACAAAATTATCAAAAATAAACATTATTGATTTAAATAAGTGTACGCTATGCAGTAAACAACATCGTATTGATTCACAATTTTTCCCTCATCATTTAGGGTAAATTGTAAATAAGCGCTAGAGGATTTCCAACAAAAATGTCGCTGTGAAAAAGCCAATACAATACAAAACTTATATCAAATATTTTTAACCCTTCATATCTTGATTATTTTTTAACAAAAAATATTACTCTGGTTTTCTGACATCGTAGGAGTGGTGTTAATACTTTTATGCAAATTGAAAAACAGATAAAAATCAATACTCCAAACAGGACATTCTTGTTCAATCACGTCTTTGAGCAAACTTGCAACATTTTTTGAAATTGACTAATGATCAATTTGGTTCTTACATTGAACTCGTTTGTGTGTGAAATAAAGTTATGCAACTGTTGGGTAATAAGGGGAAAGTTAAAACTGTAAAGTAGGAAGGTTTAGATGAATTTCGGTAAAAGAATCTGTCAATACACAACCATCAAACCACTGTCATCGTTACAATTGCAATCATCTTCACATCATTGAAATATTGTAAAGTATAGGCAATTGTTGTGGCATTTTGTCGTCAATGAAATGTTGATACAGCCACACTTGAAAACAATAAAATCAATTTCATGCCAAACAAATGTAGATAATGCTTGCGGTAGATTTCACTCCATGTCTACTGAACTAGTCGGTATCAGTAGGCTAATCTTAACCCATTCGTGCTTACTGCACCCTGATAAGGTGCAGCTGAATAATTGGATTAATGTCTACGTAAATAATCGCAATTGTTTTCTCACTATTTACGTACAATGAGAAATAGGTCAGCAACCATACTGGCCAGTTCAGTTTGAAAAAGTTTACTTATTATTGAATTGTGGCAGTTTAGAGCAGCTACGAAGAGAAAATTCAAGTTTCATGATGTCTGGCTGCAATAGGTAAGTAAATGTTAATATATTAATGATGCGTAATGATTTTCTTTTGAATAACTAGTTAATTTAGTGCATCTAAAGTAGGTTAATACATTAATTTTACTTAAAATTATTTTCGATTGATTTTGGCGTTAAGTTTTGTGTTGCACCCCATTAGGGTACAGTAGGCACGAAAGTGCACATCTACTACATACCATAAAATTGTGCTTATTTTACTTTCAGCGCAAGTAAACAGATTTGGAACGTCAGCGAGGTTATTGAAATGCTAGAAGAAGAAGAATTTCTGCAAGCTGACGTTTTTTTATCTCCTCCAAATAAAGGATTGCTTTCTGATGAGGATAGCGATGATGAAGAAGGTTTGTCAGCAGCTTATCTTTCTGGGCCTCAGTTGTCAGCAACAGCCGAGTGTCGTATTAATTATGGTAATTCTGTTGTAAACATTTTAGAATTCGATGCAAGCGCAGATGAAGATGCAGTTACGGCAAGCACTGATGTAAGTGACCATGATTTGTCAAATTTAGACAGCGAAACGGAAGAAAATACGTTCCTGTTGCTCAAACCTGCAGCAACCTCCCTTTCCTGGCAAAAAAAGATTTGCAACCGACAACGTTTACTGATTCTCTATCTAGAAGTTTTTTTGAAAATTTTATGTCACCGACAGCCATCTTTGACCTATGCTTTGATGAAGAAGTCATAAATTACCTTACCGAAATGACTAATCTGTACGCTCACAGAGAAAGAGGCAAGCATAATTTTCATGTGGAGCATGCGGAAATGCGCCTTTTTTTGGCAATGTTGTTGTTGTCCGGCTATAATGTCCTTCCTCGTCGTCGCATGTATTGGGAGAACTCAGAAGATGTTAAAAACGATAGTATGTCACGTGCCATGTCCCGTAATCGATTTGAAGAAATTTTATCAGTTCTCCATTGTTGTGATAACAACAATCTAAATCCTGAAGACAAAATGACAAAGGTGCGCCCTTTATACAATTTGATAAATGAGCGGTGCTTAAAATATTCGTCTAATCTTTCTTCAATTTGCGTTGATGAATCTATGCTGCCATATTATGGACGGCACAGCAGCAAACAAAGAATTGTTGGTAAACCAGTACGTATGGGATACAAGATGTGGGTTTTGGCCGAAAGTAGTGGCTATGTGGTACAGTTTGAACCTTATCAAAGTGCGAAAGGGAAAACATCTTGTCGCAAATCTGCAACAAATTGGGGTCTGGGTGAAAGAGTTGTTCTGGATTTGTTAAATTCACTTCCTCGAAAACTATCCTATCATGTATTTTGCGATAACTTTTTTACTTCATTACGACTTGTACAACATCTTCAAAATGAGAATATAAAAATTACAGGTACAATTCGAAGCAACCGTTCGGACAAGTGCCCCATTTTGCCCCCCAATTTTTTGGAAAAGGAGTCGCGAGGTTTTTACGATCAATTCACAGATAAAAATGACGTTTTAACTGTGGTTGGATGGAACGACAATCGCTGCGTCTACGTTGCTTCAAATTGTCTTTCATCTAATCCTACAACTTCAGCAACACGTTTTTGCAGAAAACAAAAGAAGAAAATTAATGTAGAACAGCCTCAGCTCATAAAGGTCTACAGCAAACTGATGGGAGGCGTTGACAGATGCGAAAAAGTTGACAGAAACATTAGCACCTATCGCATTTCAATAAAGAGCAAAAAGTGGTGGTGGGCTCTATTTGCCTGGATTCCTGATATGGTGATGCAGAACTGCTGGCTGCTGTATCGACAAAACAAGTCGCCTGAAGACCCTACTTTGGATTTGCTGGCTTTCAGAAGAGAAATAGTTCAAACGTATTTGAAAAAGTACGCAAAACTAGCTTCAAACGGAAGACCACGAGGAAGAATTCTTTCTGCCACTCAACGAGTCAGCATTGATGTTCGGCTTGATCGAGTAGATCATTATCAGAGTGCGCTTCCAACACAAAGACGATGTGGAGTGTGCCGCAAAAACACAAAGAAGGGTTGCAAAAAGTGTGGATGTGGTCTGCACGACCACTGCTTCGAAGAGTGGCATGGAATCAACTGATAAAACATTACAATTTCAACTGCAACACCAATCTTTAGTAAACAGGAGATAAAAACATTGATTTTTGAACATTTTTTGTGGAATTCAGTTACTTTTTTAAACCGTCCAAAATGCCTTAAGCATATGTGTTTATGTATAATCGTAATGTAATCAGTGGCGTCGCTACGTGTGGTGACACCCGGGGCGGAAAGTCGAGGTGTCATTCCAAATTTTCTACTTTTCTCCAAAAAACAGTCATTTTCGTGGCGCAGGTAAGTTGATCTCTAAAAAAAAAAGATCTTCACCTTTTTTGGGTGCTGGGGTCACCCCAAAATGGTGTCGCCCAGGGCGGCCCCACTCCTTTGCGAGTCCAGGCCCATAGGCAGAAACGATGCACTAGGAGGGCGAATGACAAATTAGGGGGTGCGATCATGGATGTAACAAAGCTTAGAGAAAACGACACTTAATTTGCTCAGGGGGGTGCGAACCAATTTTAGGGGGGGCACCGCCCCCCTAGCCCCCCTTGGCTACGGGCCTGCTTGCGACGCCACTGATTGTGATTGATTTTAATTTGCGTTTTTACACATATTTTCATGCTTATGATGCAGATTACATTGTTAACATTGATGTACCCATTCGTGCCTACTACACCTTATTAGGGTGCACACATATTTTCATCATTAAAAAGAACAAATAAAGTTCGATACAATTTTTTTCTTTTTTCTTGAAATCAGGTAAATAAATATAACAGCTTCAGGCAAAAATTTTATGAAAAAAAAAATTTGGGCAATAATGGGTTAAAATCCGCGATCTCCTCACTGTCAAAATCAAAACGAAATAAATTTTAAGTTGCGAATATTTTCATCCATAAAGCCCAAATAACAGTATTTAACGCTAAAGAGTTGGCCTAACAGTTTACTTATTTCATCTCAAAGACTTTATAGGCAAGGCAATATATGTCCTGCTTGCACTACATATAATATGCAGGATATAGACTACTTCCAAGTATTTCTCCAAAAATTTATGGGTATGTAGTTAACATAGCAAGCAATCACAAAATAATTTTTTAAACAAAATTAACTTATTGGCATTTCGTTTATCTTTTATAATCTTTACCAAATTTTTGATAATCAAAATTCTAGCAAATCCTGCCAAAGATTTTGCTGATAAGAAATGTTTCTATGATTTACCCTAAAGCGTTGCCAAAAAGAAATCTAATGATATTAATTTGAAAAAGTAGAAACATAACCTTAGCAACTAGCAGCCTTCATATTTTCTAATCAGGTTTTGTAAAACCAAATCGGTCATTGTTAGACAATTGCTAAAATTGTTGGAAGGGAGAGACACATGTTTTGGGTATAAACAGTTAATACAAAACGTTCAGTAGAGTTATGATATTCTGAAAAAAAATGATTTTATTGAATTTTAGCTGATGATTCCTGGGTGTGAGACTTGCCCTTCTCGTTGGAAAAAAGAATACACTGGATATATCATGAGTGAACATCCTAGACACAAGGGTACTAAACCATATTTGTGCACTGACAATAAACCTCAAGTGGTTCCAGGTTCGGACACTCGACTCACTGATGGAATATTGCACATGGTTGAAACACAATGACCATCGCTTCAATGTCAACCGTTTGTCCATGGAAGAGAGCTGCGTTGTGTTGTTTGTACAATTTGTACAAATTTGTACAACAGCTAAATGTGAACCTGAGTAAAGTTTTTACCTGCCATATTTTTGATTGCATTTTATATGTTTCTCATGTACAGTATATAATCAAGGCATCCATGAGAAAAAATATCGCTTAATTTTAGATATTAGCAACTTCGTTTTTTTGTCAAGATTTTATAAAATGTTTAAGATAAAACTTGTTTTACACGTATGATGAAGATGCAAGCGATACCACCCTTAGCTTCATTTACCTTTTGTAATCGTTTAAAAAAAAAGGCAGCAGCAAAAAATTGGTTATTGGTTAATAAATTTTCTTATTCCGAGTTCAAGTTGATTTAATAAGGTATTTACCGACATTCAAGTCTTCCAACTTTATAAATGTTTGAGGAAAACAATATTTTGCTTCTCAAATTTCCAACGAATTTCAAATAAATTGCTTGATATAATCAAAGAGTGGAAATGGAATCTTGTTAACATGGAATTAAAACATGGAATCTTGTTAATTTAACAAGATTTCATGTTTTAAGAATATTTTTTCTGCTTCTTGAAATATATTTCCATCTAGAATATCCGTAAAAATTATAAAAAATTGTTTTACAAGATTGTTTCATATTTATTCATAAAATGGAGTAAAATTGCTAATCCATCGCTTATTTGCTTATTCAGTATAAAATCAAAACACCTTGCGCTAATGTGATATACTAACTTTGTAAATCGTATTTACAGTTCTGATTTGTCTACTTAACAGCTAAGCAACAAAATGAATTTCTCTGAAATGACCAACAAAAGAAACCTTTTGTTTCAAAAATGCTATTTTGCTGAAGCTTTAATTTAAGAGCCCAAAATGCCGATGAAGCCACCTTCTCGGTAGGAACATGCTTACGTCTTCTCTTTTTATGACAAAATCTCGGAATGAATAGGAGAATAACTGAGTAAACAGGTACTTACCAAATACCTAGCGTTCAAAAAGAAAAAACTAAATCTGAAGTCAATTGTAAATCACCATGATTAATCTGATTACGTTCTCGTAAAAAGTATTGCTTCAGGTAATGCTCTAAAATGGAAAAAATTTGAACCTAATTTTTCCAGAAAATAAAGGTACCAGCATAACGTAATATGAGAAACTAATACACATTCAAGGCAAAACTGTTGAAGAAATTTTTGAATGTCTTTCTTCAGATAAACTTATGGAAAAAATAATATATCAGAGCTTCATTTACACCTGGCAAAGAATTTTTGCATAATTTAATTTTGATAGAAATGAATTTAGAATATAAAACACAAATCCTCCCTACAGGTTTCTTATTCCTTTTTAAAGGTTAAACTTTAATATAATAATGGAAAAAATTCAACTATTGATGTTCAACTATGGTTTAACTATTTTTAGACGTAGTGCATCTGCAACCACCGCCTCTCATTTACGAGTGATACTGTTTTGCAGAGCACCGACAGAAATTCGGCTACAGAACAACCAATTCAGGTATAACAAGTATGACGTTCAAGGTTATGTCTCTAGCTATTTGTCGGCCACCAAATGCACAGGAGAAACCTGACAGGTCGAAACAGTGTCGCTTTCAGCAGCTCGATTAACGTGTGATTCTCACCTCTGGTAATGCTTTAATGCATGCAGTTTTATAGAATGCTAAACTTCATATTTCTAAATATGGTAATGCCTCACCAGTATTCTCAACTTCCCTCAAGCCCCGCATATTGTTTTTAGCGTAATGCAGTTAAGACATGTGAAGTACTTATGTGATATAAGCCAAAAGCGTTATCTTATATGAGGTTTATGCAGTAATGCTGCATTGGATCGACCATACGATCTAAAATTGCCCACAAGAGCATATTTGGATTTTATGCGGGAATCATTATGAATGGACTAGCCTATAATACGCCAATACAAATTTACTTAAAAGAATGTGGAAAACTTGGATGTCTAGATTATCAGGTCACATACCAAAAAAAATAATGAAATACTCAAGAATATTAAACATGAATAATGTGGCTCCAAATCCAAATAATAAACATTCTATTCAGAAGTTTTTCAAACAATTTCATGTCAGGAGCTTATGCTGCATCAAGAGCATACAGAGTTTTATTATAATGTGTCAAGACTAAAGATTGAAAAAGAAAAAATTTCATGTTACAAAAAGCTTTGATTTTATCGATGCTATTGTAGGGAAAGGAGTAATATTCTATGTTGTTTCAGTCTAAATAAGCTCAAGATTTTGTTACTATGAATAAAACTAATTGCAAGAGTTCGAATATTGTTTTATTCCAGTCGCCTTCAAAAGTTTAAGACCATTAAAAATTTTTCATTTATGACTATAAATTGCTCTTTTTCATTAAATTTTTTTCTGTTAATTTATCAAACTGTTACAGCCTGTGACAAAAGTTTAAGGATACTTCGCATTTTTGTCAATTCTGTATTCAAACCGCCATAACTTTTGTTTCAACCACTATTTTCACACAACTTTTTTTAATAATTTATTAGTTGCTTAGCGTAATAAAGACATAGGAAGCTTACACAGAAATGACAATAATACGTTTACAATTAATATTTTGTGTGACTGCCCTCGCTTTTGATGAGTTTTTGCAATCGAGGTGGCATGTTGTTCATCAGTTTGCAGCAATAATCTGTTGAGATTTCTCTTACCCAAAGTTCTTTAATTGATGTTTGAAGTAAATCAAGGTTTGAGGGATGCTTTGCTGAAACTTTATTTTTCGTAAGGTGCACGAGTTTTTTATCGAATTCAAATCCGGACTGTTTCCTGGGCACTCTAACATTTGGATACTGTTGATTAATTTCTGCCTAGTCTCTCCTCAGAAAATGCTTAGGCAAATCCTATCAACAAATGTAGAATCTTGGTCTAGTACTGATACACTTCAACGGAGTAATACAATTCCAAAAAATGTGGGAAATAAATTTAATGAAGGAAAATTGATAATTCGGTTTAATTCCACAACTTATAAAACGAATGATTGAAAGATGAATTTGGTGTTGTGTGCTTTTCCTTATACTTCCTTATACATCCTTAAACGTCCGTTTTTAAAAATAAAAATGGCATAAATGAATTCCACTTGCTTTGCTCTTTTGCCAGCACAAAGAACTTGTACCACATGCAACTTGTATGGTCGCATGACTAAATGATGCCTTATCACACACCATAGAGTGAGTTGAGAGATGCCAAGCTATTGGCTAGCAGGACGAGTGGATTTTTGTGGGGTTTGCAAAAACTCTCTTGAACTTTTTCGACTGCCTTCTCTGAAATCTGGGGTTGCCCTGGGCTCTTCTTTTTGCAAAAGCAACCTGCTTCACAGCGCAGCCATACCAAAACGCTGTTGAAACGCCCGCTGTACTGAAATACCAGATTCAGTTTTGCTGAACTGCAGAACACACAAAGATTTTTGTTGTACGCTTATCATGATGTGAGGAATACAAAAACAACGTGAAACAACCGTGCTGGAAAATGTGAATTTGCGTAACTACGACATCACACAGGTTTTCTTGTCTGTGACTTCACATTGATATTAGTTTCCTAAAATTTTATTTTCTTTCTTTTCATTTGATGTATGTACAGTATCATTTGCAAGCGATGTGTGGCTATGAAAATATATAGTAAATTAAAATTGGGGCATTCTTTTTAAATCACTCTGTATTGCTAACTCCACGTCCCAGGAATTGTGTTGGTGAGAAATAAGATATCGATCTTGCTACAAGTTATTTAAATAAACATATAAAATAATTGATAAAACTGAAAGTGCTAATATTTCAAATCTATTTCCTTAAGTCTAAAAACTGTTAAAGAATCTTGAAAAGATTTCTATACCGTAACTCGTTTTTAGTATTCCGCAAAAATATCAACTTTTTCGAAACAGAGCAAAAGTTATAATGAAAGAGTGAGAATTTTTATAATATTTAAGTAATCGCACACAAAAAATAAGGAAGCACCAAACAGGTTTCGTCATTATTGGGGCTTTTCAGTGATACGTATCTGACCAGCAAGAAACCGAACCTTCAAGATGTAGACTTCTTATCTACGACAAGTATCACTTGACCACATGACTGGACGCGATTAGAGTGCGTAGAATCCACTATGCTGTAACTCCACAGTGACACCTCAAGATGTCACTTACAAAAGCAGCTATAACATCAACAATGGTATTCAGTCAGACGGTCAAGTGGTACTTGCCACAAATAGAAGGTCTACATCTTGAAGGTTCGATTTCCTTGCTGGTCGGATACCAATTATTGAAGAGCAAAACCGGTTTGGTGCTTCGTCATTGTACGTGTGTGACTACTTAATTAAAGAAAAAGTGGCTCGACACTTGCAATGGGATGACTTTAACAAAAAATGTATTAAAAGCAATTGATAGTGTAATACATTTCGTCGTAAAACGGTAATTATTTGAAGTGCTTACTATTTTTTATTCCATAGTTTTGACGTTTAGTTGTTTGTTAGTAATGCCACCAAATACCCAGACATCTAACCAAACACGGCAAACATTGTGGTAAGCATAAATACAAATCAAGAATACATGATATTGAATTGCTGTAAGATGATCGACTTTACTAGAAACAGCTACTTCATCGTGATTTCAATAAATGAACAGCGATGTGAATGACGTTGTAATGAAAAAATCTCGGAATAAATTTGATTGTAGGCAATGCCAGCATTTTCCTGGGAAATGTCATTGTTGATTAATTGCTGTAACGAGAAAAACAAATTGCGGAAATGAATGTCTGAGTGAAAAAACTTTTTTCTTGAAATCGGAACAATATATAAAGCAGTACGTTTTGAAAAGCAGAAATCACGAATTGCTTCTTTATCAATGGCAATACGTTTCAGTTGAAGTTATAAAATGAAGCTTCAAGAATTGTACGACTTTGATGGCAAATCTACTTCTAAAATGAATCAAACAATTTCTTTTGGAAGAAATCTAACAAAAGTTAAGAACTTGTTGCTGATTGTTGGATTTGTATCAATTTGTAGTGGTATTTATTATATTGGGAGGAAAAGTGTTGATCATAAAATGACAAAGTAAAAATATTATTTATCATTAAATAAACAGAAAAAGTCTTTTGTAATTATAATTATAAGTTGTGATATAATTCTGTTGTACAATGCATCGTTGGAAGTTTTCATCAAAATCATTCGGCATTGTCTGCAACTGTAAAAACAAAGCTTAATCAGTCAAATAATATCATCTATATGATCAAACTACAACATCAAGTGGAAATATAACAAGAAAAATACAATTACTAGACTTAATTTTGTACTAAATTTCAGTTTGTGGTGGATCCAGTCATAAATGACTATATTTGTATCACTTATGTGTAATACGCCTTAAGTTACAAAATTCCCATTTTTGAAAATTGCCCACAGTTTTGTTCTTTTTGGTTTTTATCCTCCGTTTATATTATTAAAACACTTTTTTAAAGAACAAATATCGATTAATGTCTGCACAGTTTTCGCTCAATAAAACGTTTAAGTAAAATCATAATATCAGTTTACTCAACCAGTTTTATTAAAAATTCAATCACTCTCACTTACGCTTTCTTCCAAGTTTTTTAATGAATTAAAATGCGATCACAGCTGACTTAACATATATTTTGTATTTGGGTTGGTATAAGCACAATTCTTAGTGCTCAAAACCAGTTTGGTAGTAATATTATAAACATATTTTGCGTGATCAATTGCTCAAATTTTTCTAATCATATTTTGTACTACTTCATAACTTCTTTCAAAGTTTCTAGGAAAAATATCAATAAACAAACAGCAATATGTCGGTTTTAGACTTGAAGATCAGGTCAATGCAATTCAAATTTTGTTGAATGATCCCAAAACTAACGGTCATGTGAGCAAACACAATGTCGAAACTTTAAGTCACGTGAATAAAAGAAGTGCTGTGGATGGTGACGAGGAGGTGAGCCAAAGAGAATATGAAATGATTTGCTTTGTTCTATTCAAAGTCGAATTCTTTCAGCAAATAATTTGAAGTCATTTTTTTAAAAATAGAATTAATTAAACAAGCTCAGAATCATAATATTCGTGTTTATTGTTTTGGAAATACTTGATTAAGAATGTTTTTATAGTTTTCAAAAAACGTTTGATTTGATGTTACAATTTTCAGATAAATTTTGCATGATAATGTAGGTTGAAAAATATTTTTTTTATTGATTGTATTTTAAATTTGTTATGAAAAAAATAATCACATCTCACATTGCATTCTTTTCAGGTGGATGATATAACTTCATCAAGTAAGTTTTGTTTGACGATATTATTGTATTCACTTTATAAAGTTAACAATGATAACATATGAAGACCACATCATAGTTTTTTTGATATTGTAAGGACATGGCGGGGCGTCGTACATCAGATGGGGAAGTAGAAATTGTGAAGGACCAGAACACACCAAACTCGTTTATGAAGGTAATTCTTGCAGATGAATTGTTGCGTGTTTTTGAAAACAAACTTTTTATATCTATAAAATTTTGTTGTTTCAATTATGATGAATTTTGCAATGTGATAAAATAAAAGAAATATTCAAAGCGGAGATAATAGGCTACATGGATTTTTTAATGTACATGTACTTGATTCTACTTCATTAATTACAACATACTTAGATCTATCTGAATATCAGTAGTCTTATTTTATGGCGTTTTATGTGAGGTGTACATACGAGGGTCAGTCAATAAGTAATGAGACTTTCTCAATAACTCAAGTTTGCAATGACTGGTAATCAAAAAATGCTTTTTTATTTTTCAACATAGTCTCCCTCCTTTGCAACACACTTGTTCCATCTTGATATTAGATTGTCTATTCCTTTGGCATAGAATTCCGTGGACTGGGTCCTTAGCCAGTTTCTCACAGCAGCCTTCACTTCTTAGTCAGTCTGGAAGTGAATTCCTTCCCAAGATGTTAACGGATGATCACAAAATGCAACACCTGATGGCTTCCAGAGCATCACTACGCAGATACAGAAAGGAAGGAGATGCATTTCTGTCGAGAATAGTGACAACTGATGAGACCTGGGTTTTTCATTATGAACCTGAATCGAAATCAATGGAGTGGAAGCATGTTTCTTCCCCAGTGAAGAAAAAATTCAAATCTCAGAAAAGTTTAAGGAAAGTCATGCTCACTGTGTTCTGGGACAGAAATGGGCCGATCACTATCAGTGTCTTGGAAAGGGGCAATACTGTGAACTCAGAGAACTACTGTGAGCTGCTAACTCAAGTGAAAAAAGACATTAAGAACAAACGGAGGGGACTTCAATCAAGAGGTGTGATTCTTCTTCAGGATAATGCAAGGCCCCACACAGCAGCAAGAACCCTAGCCAAAATCGAAGATTTAGGCTAGAAACTTCTAACACACCCACTCTACAGCCCAGACCTTGCACCATCTGATTTTCACCTCTTCGGCCCACTCAAAGAGAGTATGAAAGGAATTCACTTCCAGACTGACGAAGAAGTGAAGGCTGCTGTGAGAAACTGGCTAAGGACCCAGTCCACGGAATTCTATGCCAAAGGAATAGACAATCTAATATCAAGATGGAACAAGTGTGTTGCAAAGGAGGGAGACTATGTTGAAAAATAAAAAAGCATTTTTTGATTACCAGTCATTGCAAACTTGAGTTATTGAGAAAGTCTCATTACTTATTGACTGACCCTCGTACTTACATGAAGCCTTATAGGTGTTTACATCATTTTTTGGATCGACAACTAAAAACAAACAAAATATTAGTATTTAAATCACTATATTAATCTGATCATTTGGTACCATCAATTATTCGCGGCGGGGTGATTGGATCTATTGATTTCGCCAAATCTCCATTAACCAATTGAAAGTTGGTCAAGTTTTTATGTACCTGTACTTGTATTTAAGCCTCAAAGAAACAAGCGAGCTGAGGGGGCTAGGGTATCAAATACGACACTCGATTGACTCTGTGCAACATGAGTTACTGTTGTTACTAGTTTCTGGTGGTAATTGAAATGCAAGAATAGTCACAATAATTATATTCAAGAATAGTTGAAAAACTCAGGTCTTACCATCGGCAAAAACTTGGAACTATACCTTAAGATCGTGAAAGCCGTAATGTGTAATTTAATGCTATTTCATTAACCGATGAAATAATTTGTTGTTAATGCTAGCCAGTTCTTCCGGCGTCGCTCGGCAGAGCCACTGATGGATTTGCGATCATAGGTGCGGTTTTATAATTGGTTACTGTGATTTCACACAATGGTGTAGACCCATTGACGTATATTTTCTCTTCATTTCTTCGTACTTTCTTCTAACAAATTAAGATTGTGGGTACTTATTTGATCAAGTGCGATACGACACACATTCAAAGTTGTGAAAATGCTCTGAAGTAAGTGATGTATGTACAGAAATAAAGCTATAAAAAAATTGCACTACTACTTACAACATTTTCGTAAATGTAGGTTTAGTTATAAACTACCAAGCTTCTGGATGCAGGTATGTTTGTTTACCCATGCATAAACGCACTCAGTGGGGTGCAAACCGACTCGGAGTCCAGATTCCAGCATCTAAAGTTTGATTCTTACAGTAAGTTAAGTTATGGTTTAAGTGGATAGTCCGTCAACCAGTTTTTTGTGCTGAAGAATAATTTTTTTGAATGTAGCAAGGTTGTGCATTAAAAATTGCATTTTGCTCCACTTTGCTACACATGATAAAAATGATTGCCAGACAAAAAGTACTCACACTCGTGACACGAGAGTGTACATACGTGTTTTAACGTGTAGGCTAATCCACTGAGAGTGCAGTAATGTATTTGCATTATCAGAAAATCAAATTTAAACTGGTATATAAGTACTGCAATACACAAATGTACTTTCACGGGCAGAGAATATTAGTAATGGGCTATAATACTTGCACTTGTTTTAAATGGACAATGAATAAAATGTACAGCTGGTGACTACTCCTTCTTTTAGTAAAGCAAAACTAAATAGCATTATGCTCTCACACAACATTTTGACAAAACAGTGGTAATTTGAAGCGTTTTACAAAAAAGAAAAATCATGCTTTATTAAAACGCTTAGATGATGAATCGCTTATTACATGGTCAATAATTCAAGTACAGTATAGATAGAAAATTAGTTTTTATCGAAATCGACTTGTTGACGTTTCCCCAAAAATATTTCATCGCGTTTCTTGGGTTATTACTTTGTGAGGAAATGAAAATAGAAATTTTGCAATTTGTCCTTAATAATTCCTCCTTATCTGCTAAAAATGAGAGATATCTTCAAGTTGATGAGGTAGGTGGCTATTGTTCAAGATAAAATATGGCTTCTGTGTCAAGAAATTCTAATTAAAGAAAACACATACTCAATTTTAACGTCATCAAGCTGTCATTAAGTTTTTTGTTACACGAATCTTCAATAGGTCATCAATTGAGCAATATTTCATGCTTTCATCTCCATTAATTTGGGAGGACTTAAAGCTCACATGCACACAGAACCGCGCTTTGTACTGCAGATTGATAAGCTCCTATAGTTTTTGTGAAACCTATCAACGAATGTCATATTTATGCAGGTGAAGCAGCTGGAACTCATCATGCGCAAACTGGTGGAGGATCAGGCGTGATTTGCATTGATCTAAATGTCAGCTACACTCCAGGAAAATATCTAGATGGCAATCAAGGTAAGAAATTTAATCGTATTTTTTCTGCTTTTTCTTATGTTAAATTTTGCTGAATGGCAACAACACCAACAAAAAATTGCTCCGAATAAAGTGTGAGCAAGTACTTTGAAAGTATCTTCTGTAGTACGACAAAAAGTTTTAAAGTAATTTGTATGCCATAATTTCAATAAAATTATAACTGCATGCCCAAAACAAATTAGTTGATCGAATATCTCAGTGTTCTGGAACCATTTTACACGTAACATAGATTTTATATCCAATCAAAATCGCGAAAATAGTTCACTCATTTTACTTAAATTCAAAAGGACAAGAAAAATATTTCCATCACAACATGTTGCCATCTGCTTCAAATATGCTATTTATAGATAGTTTTGACAAAATAAAAAATGTTATTTAAAATACAAGTGGTATAAACTCTGCAATCCTAATGAACAAACAGCACATTTCTATTGCTACAATCGCTCTCGCTGTCTCAACATAAAACAGACTAAAACGCGTTGCCCTTATATAGTTTTGATTAATTTTTTTCACAGGAAGCTCATATATTCATGGAATGGAATATTACTTTAGTTCAAATTTTAATAGATTTTTTGATTTTTCACGAACTGAATCAAATAGTGTGTATGGCTACAATATTCCATGTGCTGTTTGCATGGCAACAGGAACAGTAAATCAGGTACAGCGATGTGATTTTTATTTTGATTAGTAATGAATTTTAGAGATGACAAAGAGGAGTGTTTAGGCTAATGGTAATAATGCATTATCTTTTTTCAATAATGAAAGGAAAGGTCTATTTTAGCTTCTTAACTTCCATAATTTTGAAATTGTAAATTGCGCAACGGTGATAGTTACAGCTCTTTCTACAAAGTTTATATACAGCATGTCTACTCAATTTCCAAAAGGCTGCCGTTTTTACCTGTGTGGGATTATTGGCGTAGCACACGGCGTTCTGGGATTTAACATCAATCCATGAGTTTATATTGCTGGTAAAGCCATTTCGTTTGTGGGGTACGTCACAGCTTCTCCTCACCGCCTCGCAGAGTGTTCATGCAGCACAATCACTGAGCTATTTATAATTGCAGCACGATACGCTGCTGCCGAGTAGAGTGCTTAATTTGCACTGCAAAGATCGAAATACTCAATTTACAACTGCAATTAGCAAGCCAAAAAATTTCATGTTTTCTATTTTTTTTAAGTCACTAAACGGACGGAAGTTGTTAATTGCACGATAAAGTCAAAAACAAACTAGCCAGTGGTTGCCAATTTTTATGTAGCCACGAATTCCTTTGAATAAGTAATCAGGTTTTGCAACTCCTACCTAAATTTTGTTCAGAACTCAAATAAAAGGCCAATGATTCTTACAGTATGCTACTCAACTACAGCAACAAAATTAATTACAAAATGTTGTAAATATTATGATGTGATTATAATTTCTGCAATAAACATTAATCTGAAAAAAACCAAACCTTTGCTATAGGACCAGCCAGAAAAAATTCTAGGAAACCTCGAGTATCTCAAAAATATCTGATTAACTAAAAAGGAAATTTTGACCAAATTATGATAGCTTAAACCGGATCTTGTAGTCCATCACCGTAGTTTTTATGTTACTTAGAATGAAATATTTTTTATTTTATTCCGATAGATCTAAATAATTTCGATATTTGATAGCGACAATCAAAGCCCAAACTTTAAAAAGAAATTAAAATAAAACAAATATTAGTCTTGCAATCACGTCAAAAGTGGAAATATTGTACGTTTGCTGTAATTAGCTTGAAAATAGCTTTGTGGGATCTAAGAAACTTAGGAAAATAACCACTTTGTGTTTCCACTCATCTTCTTGGTTTTGTTAAGTCCTCCCTTCTGAAATCTTTTCTTGGCGATATTTTCGATATTGCAGTATATTTAAGTATGATTGTTTAGATAGTAAAAATGCTTTAGAAGTTTTGACTTTTATGAAACCTATGCTGGGTGTGTATTACAACGCAAAATTTTTGCGTGGTATTCCACCCATGAAAGTAGAGCTGTTGCACTTGGATATCAGAATTGGATTTTTCTCAACTTGAGCGTAATGCGATCGTGATTATTCTTCTTTGCATACAAAGAAACAAAAAAGACTGAATCACGATAATATTTCATTTACCAGAGAAAAACCGGTGTTTCGCCCGAGGAGTATGTTCTATTGATGATCATTGTTTTTCTGGAACTGCTTCCAGTATTTGCTGTTTCTGTTTAAGCACAAATACACTATATTTGTTTCATTTTATAAATTCTGTTTTTTTCTTTTCTTCTTCTTGATATTATCTTTGGCATTGTTCTTATTTTTTAGCATGTTCAGGGTTGGTGTTTAATTTGACTTCGATTTCCCCTGGTGTTGGCTGTCGCTCTTTCTTTTGAAAAATTACCAATGAGGTCAATTGCTACCGTTCTTCCGAAATCCTTTTGCGGTTTTGAAATATTGAGTACAACTTCCACTGGGGAACTTTGAAACGATTTTGTAATATCCAAGAAATGAGTCTGCCAGTTTTAATACAATCCAAAACACCAGCAATAATATTTTCCAGATCTCTTTCGATGGAAAGCATACCGCGTTGTTTGCAATTCCAACACATCAGCTTTTCCCATGTATTTGTTGTACTTTTCAACAAATGTAGACACTTTTGCATTTACCTTTCCTGGTTGGCTTAATTGCTACCTCTTGCTATTGACTGTATTTGCAGGAAGATAGTTTTAGTGTTTCTAAACCCCAAGAAAAAGTAATAAATGGTTACCAGCAGTGTAGAGCAAAAAATTTAAAACTGAAAATACCCACTTTTACGCTCCTATAAAGACTCTTGGGCACTAATGAATTAATTTCTTGCAAAACCCAGTAGGTACTCACCGATTGTTCTACAGAGCAAACATTTCTTTCTTTATTTGATTTGTAAACTAGTTGCAGAAAAGCAGAAAAGTTGTCAAAGAACATTTTGCAGTACGTATTTTTGAGAGACCAGTAAATTTCATTGCCACACTTCTTGATAATCCTAACATAAGTAATGCTATCTTTTTTGTATATAAATGTCAAAATGATGAAGGTATTCCGTTTTCGAATTATTGCCATACCAGAAATGGCGCAAAACCCAGGGAATATTGAAGAGCCCTTAGGTTATCAAGTTGAGACATTTCCTGACATTTAAATTTGCAGCATCCACTGACAAAATAACCTGTTTCAGTTGCTACTTCCCATTACCGGACCAGGCACATGTAAGTAATTGTTAGAAAAATTTCTGTACGCGAACACAACGCAAAAATACAAAGAAAAGGACAAAAGAAAACAACAAAATAATATCAGCGTTGAGTTTTGAACAATATGCATACTAATACTGAGCTAACAGTTTTGTTTTAATGGATTTTTGAATAAAACCCAATGCATGCTTTTATACTCACGATCCAGTAAGTATCACATTCTTGAACCTCTGTCGAATAGTTGATTTTGTCCGAAAATTTTACTTACGCGCGGACGAAAAAATGCAGTTGAATTTACCAATCTTGTTTGATATTCATGTACAGAGATCAGTTTTTGAAAGGAGTTATACAGATTTTTTGGTAGTTTATTGTAGTGTAGTTTGTACATGAATTTGGCCATTTCGAGTTTATACATATTATTCAAGTTCAAAATATTAAATTATTTGCAAATAAAAGATAGCGACATACGCAAATTACTATAAAGCATTGTTTTTAAAATTCTGTATGGCATTACTCTGATTGAGTCAAGCGCTGTTTTACTAGCAGTTCCTCAGGTAGTGATGTCATATAGCATTTTACTCTAAACTAAACTGTGATAAAGCATGCAAAGGGTTTTTTTAGAACGTTAAAGCAAAGTGCTTAAAACTTGCAAGAGTATTGCTACTAGCTGAGTGTGCCAGCGTGGTCCACATGGCCCCCATCATTAACGTCGGGGTGAAGAATATCTGTTCAGTCGGCCAAGGCGGTTTCACCCTTCGGATAGTTGTGTAAACAGTATTTAAAAATTAATGTTTTTTCTGTACATCCAATTTTCACGACTTATTACGCTTCTTTTCCTAATGAAATTTCAGATATTGACTGCATCCTGGGTTTATGTGCTCTGTTCATAGGTTACGCGAAGCCAAGGGAGAGTGGCGTTTCCCTTATTTTGGCATTAAGGTGAATCCAGTTTTACAAGTTGGTGCTATTAATGTTTAATTTTGTTCTTTTTTTACACTTGGAATTTTATTACATTTAACTTTGTTGCTAATTCCGACATCCTTTCCTTGAAATGAAAACTAATCTTACGTACCGGTGCCGGTACAAAGTGCCTATCAATTATAAATAACAGCAATGAAGTTTATTATTTATGTTTGCTATCAAAATGAAAGTGAATACTCTGGCTACCTGCGGCTGTTCTCACTATAAAGTAGTAAGCATTGCCAATAAAGATTATTTGTCCATAACCCAGACCAGATGTTGGTATCACTTCAGTAGCCAAAATCTACCTGTGCTTTTTTGAAAGCTCTACGTTTGTAGATTATGAAATCACCTGATAATACCTCCAGAAATCACAGCTTAATTGTAGTTTTCACACTTTCAAGTACACCACTCGTTGAAATTTAGTCCGGCTAAAGTTAATGGCAGAAATAACAAAATATTAAATTTCTCGACAATTCACAGGCTATTTTCCAGAAAGAATCTCTCAAAATATTGGACTAGAAGATAGCCGTAATTTTAAACTATTTTCATTCACTTCGACTTATTATGCACGTCAGCAGAGGTCAAAGATCATGAAATTTGTCCTATGTGCAAAAGCTAGATACCGCGAATAAAAACCATATGAGACCCACACGAATTAGAAATTTTTATTTTAATACGTCTTTTTGCAAACAAGAACAAGACCAAAGTGATTTTAGTTGTCAATGAAAAATGATTTTATACATTTTCATGGAATTGCAACCAGCAAAATTTGTTCCTTTTGGACAAGTATTTTTAGCAAAATTTGTTTACGATATCTCAGGCAATAAGCACAAGAACATGTTTGCTTTAATAATTATATTTGAGTAATCGCTAATTACAGCCAGTGGCGCACGCACCGGAGGAGGGAAATGGATTGGGGGTTAGCCCTCCATGAAAATTGGTGATATAAAAAATTTTCTGTCAATAAATTTAATTTTTTGATTCAATAAAACCCATGCAAGTATTAGTCTAAAGCTTTTTCTAGAAAGCAAGATAATGATTATTCTTCTAATGTATTTTTCTAAAACTTTTTCGGCGGTGGTGTTTCCGGAATCCTTGACAATAACCGTGCGTTTGGCATTTATAATTAGAAAAAGCAAAACCCTCCCCATTACTAATTTCTGCGTTCGCTACTGATTACCCCACTACTCTACAAATATCACACCAAATTATTGCTTCCGATTTTATTCAAATAGTAAGTTCATTTCACAACGAGCTTTCAAAAAATAATCAGGTGGGGTTGCTCAGTTCAAACAGATATAAACATGTTTGGCTAAAGCATTTCCACTTTGATATATTACCATGGGATGTTGTTGCTGTTCTGGCGCAAGTCAGGTGCAGGTTTTGTGTCCAGGTCATATAGGCTCACTGCACCAATTTTTGTCATGACTGAGTAAACACAGCATCATATATCAACCTCCACATTGCTTCTATCGCTGAGCGCCAAACAGGAGATCTGTGAATATCATTATCGAAGTCTTTGGTATGAATCGACAAGGAAATTGAACAAAGGCTACCGACTGCTAAGCGGACGCTCAAACCATTACAACATCGTATCGGTTGCAACTATCAGAGTAATGATTTTTAGAAAAAAGAATGTCTTACTAAGTAATTACAGAATTTTCCTGTCTTGTCTTATGCTAGGGAAAATATAACATAAACTTTTCATGCAAGTTATGATACAAAAGGCTTTACCAATTATCTAAGTGCTTCACAGTCAAGTTATTGATACATTTGTTGGACAGTTGTATCTTTAGCGATGGAAGAGTTGATGTACGGGTAAAATATAAATTCAATCCACATCGTCATTGTCATTGGCACTGTTTTCGTTCTCCTCATCATCATAGTCAGAAACATAATTGTCTTCTTCTTGGTTCTCAAATACCTGATTGCCACATTTTGACAGCTTACACAAATATGTGCACTTCATTTTTTCGCATACAATCACAGGTATTTTGTAGGCATTTTTTTGAACATCTGCAAGACAGCATCTCCTTCAATACTCTAAAGCAGGTAAATTTTCTTCCCAGTCAATCACTAAACCCCCTCTGTTGACCATCCATTGCCAACTGGGCCAGGTATCTCCGGAATAACATCCAAGCTTCTCTAAATGGCTCATTGATATTTTGCACGTTTGCAATAACTTTTAAATGAAGATAAACAAGAAGGTAGTTGTCACAAATAAATTTTCCCGTTTGGCACAGAACATGCTGAAACGTAGGTCATTGATGCTTTCACTAGTAGACCTAGAACTGTAAATTTGGATAATTATCGATTTCAAACTAGCAAACAAAGCATCTGACAGATTCCAATCCATATCGATTTTTGTGAGTGTTTTCTTGTGATCTGTAGCTATTAACCGAAGACACGATAATTTTCCTGGACCATCAAAGACATTAACCGTATTGCAACCATTAAATGCATGTTCTTGAAACACCGTTTTGCTGCGTATCAGCCACCTTTCCAACATCTACATTTTGTACCCGTGTCTTCGAAACACATTTCACTTACAATTCGATACAAAGAACGAAGACATCAGTGTTATCAGATACAATCACAACTGAACTGTAAACAGGCTTGAAACAATGCAAAGCATGGTATATAATACGTGTATCTACTTCCTCCTAGCTTCTCAGGTCTGCACATTTACTTTCATAGTTTTGTGTTAACCTCATACAAATCTTCCCAACAGTCACATACACTTCTTTGCCTTTTAGTTGTGACCGTTTTTCCTCGTTGTTCCAATCAGGTACAAGGAATTCAATCAATCATGTCTTATTCTTTGGGTGACAAAAAAAGTTTCCTCATTGTTTTATTATATGGGCAAATTGAATATTTCGGAATGAAATTCCAGTCAGTGCTCCTTGGTTTAGTCTCTCAGCATTCTTGAATGACGCTCGTTGGTATGCATCAAATACAATATCATTTCTGTCATTGCTACTACCCTCACTTAGTATTTTCGAAACATCATTAAAACATATGTTGTCTGCCTCTAAACCCTAAACTAATGCCATCTCGTCGACAAGAGTTGATGAATTATCAGGTAAATTTTTCCACTGGACACAAATGTTTTTAAGCATTTTTGCCAGAGCGGATTTACTAGTCTTTCTTAGAGTTTCCTCTAGAGAAGCCAGTGCCCCTGAAATTGGATCTAGTTTGCAAGTCGAGTGCTGGTTTTTTTAAGCTCAAAGCAGTTTTTCTCTATCAAAAAATTGTAATTTTTGAAAATTTTTTTTTAGATTTTGAGGCCATTGTGACGTCATCTAAGCCCTCATGACCCTCACCCTGGGGTTGTGATCAATCATATCATGTTTTTTATGTATTCTGTAGTTTTGGAGGAATCAAAGCGTTTGTACATACATACATACAAACATACATACATACATACATACATACATACTTACATACATACATACATACATACATACATGCACACGTACGTACACACATGCAAAACAAAATTTTGCTTTTTAATATAGATGTGAAGTCGTCGTTACGTCATCAAACACTCATGAGAATCACCCCAGATTGGTTATCATTCGCATTTGGTTTGATGTTTTTACCTAAATTAGTTTGGGATTAATAAACAATAACAAAAACAATCTTGTTTTTATGGAATAGATTTCATGATTTGATTAAAATTTTGTCATTCTTTGGTCAATTGCCTGTCCAAAAAAATCTTCTCATGGCATTTTTAAACGCAGCAGTGAAACATTTAATCACTGGAAAAAGTTTTACTATATGGGGTGTGCCATATTTTTTGTCGCGAGCTGTTTTTGGCTGGCAAAATGCAATCCTCTTTTTATTGATTAGGTTATATACCTGGTCTTAGTTTTAGTAAACGGCTGAACTTATAAGCCATTTTCACTGCAAATATTTATTTATCATAATGTTTAAATAATACATGATATGATATCATGATATTCATTCCAAAAAATGCTTATATCTCTTCACTTTCTATTTCAAAAGCTTACTTTTTGATTCAGGTAAACTGAGAACAGAGGTATCAAAACGTCATTTATCATTTTATTCGACTGCAAGCAATTGTAAATACGGTCGAATCAGGACACCAAGGACTCAAAATTAATCATAACTTTCCCCCTCATGCCAACGTCATTTCTGTAACGTAGCTCTTCAGAAAAAACTTTTGAGCATCTCTTGGTCCAGCAAAATTTCGAATCAAGCATTCTAATAAAAGAAACAATGATTACATAGCAATCTTTTGAGGATCGCAGGAAATAAAGTATTTATATTCTCGAAGCTTTTCGTCGGACACTTTTCTAAAGAATCCATCAGAAATAGAGTGAAGAAGATGAAGTGAGTCACTTATATAGAGACACAGTTGACAAAAAAGAAAAAAAGAAAAAGGCTTCATCGTTATTGGTAAAAGGAGCGTAAACTAATGTGCAATTTTTAGGCCACACACGAATTCCTTTTGTTTACAAAAATTTGGTTTGGATGTTTTGATGCAAGTGGCTTCAAGGATGGAGAGATGAAAAGAAGTACGACCTCGGGCAAGAAATAGACAATTTTCCATCATTTTATTCACGTACACACGTCGAGTTTTATAACAGATGTTGCTCTGTAGCGAAGAAAAAAGTTTCAGGTTTAAGGCTTCTGATTGGTTTGCAAGTGCGAGCGAATGTGCTTCAGTTTTGAGAAGTATGTCTCTGAAGAATGGTTTTAGGTAAGTGCTGCGTGATCTTTTGTTGTAGCCTTTGAGAAGTACGACCCATATACCGACTATCACAGTGGCAAATAAATTGATAAGCAATGTCGCTTTGATGTGAAGCGAGTAGTACTGCACATCCTTTTTGGCTTCAGGCAGAAGTTGACTGGTAGTGTAGACAATGCGTGGTTCAACTGCAAAGTAACAACGTTTGACGACTGTTTTAATTTGCATTTCGTACCTCATCGAAACACTGCCCAGCCACGGCAAGTGAAGATAAACAGGGCGTTTCGTCGGACCAAATTGTGTTGGTCTGCGAAACTGATTCATTTTCTTGGTTATACTAGTGTTGATTACAACTTCAGAGTAACCGTTGTTGATCAAGATTCTACGAATGTTGCAAATTTCATTATGAAGAGTAGATTCTAAACAGATGACTAGAGCTCTGTGGACAAGAGTCGAAATCAGATTAATCTTCCGTTTCATGGGGCAAAAAGAATTCCAACAAATGTATACACAATTTGTGTATATATTATCAATTCTGACGGATCATAATATCGGGTATATTACTGCACTGCTTCTCCACAAAAAACTTGGACAAACAGCTCGAAAACTTGAAAATCAATGAAGATTTTGTGCCGGCATCAGAATAATTTTTGAGATGCTTGTTTGTGGTTACCCCTTCTCTTCCTTGGGATGGAGGTACGGCATGAAACTGGGAACGGCAATTCAGGCTCATGCCGTCAACCTGATTGAAATTAGGCTAGGGGAAACATGGCAGCCCATTTCGAACCAATCTTGAGTGACTGGTAGCCCCACCACCAACAAGCCGGAGTGCCACTGGTGGGTACCCAAGAGTCCTCTGACATGCTGTGTTAGCAACTTCACATTTGTAATCCGGTGAAGTACGAGAGGGCCATCTGTCTGCCACATAAAGGTGGAGGCGTTCCATTAAGTGCCTTGTCCAAGGATACAACAAGCAAGCTTGCCAGCATGTTCTCCACACTATTCCTTTTTTATGGTAAGCGCCAAGCAGGGTAGCTGTGAATACTATTTTTTAAAGTCTTTTGGTATGACTCGACTAAGGGAATGAACCCCAGGTCTACTGACTGCAATGAGGACGCTCTAACCACTACACCATTGTGCCGGTAATTTTTTAGATTGTTTTGATGTCTTTAATTTATCTAGTGCAGAAATCGCAAAAAGTTGATTATATAAAATGGAATGTCTGACAACCAAATCTACTTTATTCTTTCGAGAAAAATATCTTGATAAATCTAATATGAATTTTCTTTGTTTATATGGGCCCCAACTTTCCCCAACGTTGTCTCAACCTGCCCCTGTGTAGGGGTAATCTGAGACAAAAGATTTTTTTTAACATTGTTACCAAGTGCCATCAAACATTTGTTGCGTCCAAAGCGTATGCTGTGGTCTTCATTCTAAAATAAAAATAAGTTTCCTACAATATCACAAACACAAGACACAAACTCTTGAATTTCAAGCAAAAAATGTCTCTACTAACACCGATTTCCTCTAAGCTTTTGCTTTAACTCAACACAATTTTATAAGCTCTCCACAGACACAACTGGTGTCGGCACCACCACCAGGTTTGGCACCTTTCCTGTTTTTCCTTCTCTCAGTCACCCAATTTATTCTTGCTTTACTTTCTTTTTCTCAGTTTATTATCTTTCTTACGGTCTTTGAAACATTTGGGAAAAACTATTCATCTGTCTCATGTTCTTTAATATCAAGCTACAATGGGAACAGGGCTATTGATTTCTTCCTGGCAATGACACTCCCATCGATCTAACCAGATCAGGTGCGATGATTTAGTCATCTAGAGTGTCTCGTACTTACTTTTATTTTATCTCACGTATCCACTCATCTGTTACTTTGGAATACAGGTGTACTACAATATCTCATTAATACTTTTCAACGCCCCATTCCCTTCATTATATATTGAAGCACTACGGCTATTTAATCACGCTTGGTGAATCCTTGCTTGCTTGCAACAAACACAGCTTCATTTTGAAGTTTTGTGTTTTTAGAATCAGCAGAATTGAGAATCTATTGTACAGCGCCTATAGTTTTTCGAGCCAAAGTATTTTTTCTCCTCATTCTCTCCTGTACTGCAACGAACTCTTTATGTCGCTTAGTCTTCGACGAATTTTTATCCACTTAAAAGGTTTGCTTTAGATATGGGGGGTTGCTTGAATTTTGGGGCTCCATAGTTTTGCCAGCCCTCATTCCAAGTAAGAAGTCAAGTAATCCACAACAACAACAACAAACAAACAAACTTTAAGATCTTTTTTGTTGTAAAGTTTACCACTTAAAAAGTTGATTTTAAAAGGAACAATTTTGAACAATGTCGACCGAAAACTTCAATATGTGGTCGAAAGCAACAAGTCATATTCTCTATTCTTCTGTAAGCCGCAAAATTTTCTCTACGTGCCGCATTTGGATCTTGGGTCGAAGATTGCACATTTAGGCTTTGCATAGTTATTAAAAAAAGAGTTCTTTTACGAAATTGGTATAGGCTGCACTGTACACAGCATTGGATTGCACTGTTTTGTGTGGTGTTTTCTGTACAATTGTGATTGATAAATAATACGAAAACCCAAAATTTAGCAACCAAAATGCAATTGTGTAGCAACCCGTGTGATACGAAAGCTAAGCATTGGTTCTTTAACCTTGAGTTTTTAGTAAAATTAGGATAAGCTGTAAAAATCCATTATTTATTAAATTTTAGCTGATGATTCCTGGGCGTGAAACTTGTCCTCCTCATTGGAAGAAAGAATACACTGGGTACATCATGAGTGGACATCCTGGTGACAAAAGCACCAAACCATATCTCTGTATTGATGATAAACCTCAAGTGGTTCCAGGTTCAGACAGGCGGTATGCTGATGGAATATTGTACATGGTTGAAACACAATGTTCCTCACTTCAATGTCAACCATTTGTTCATGGAAGGGAGCTACGTTGTGTTGTTTGTACGATATAAACTTCATAACAAACTTGAATAAAATTTAATCTAACATGATTTTGATTGTAGCTCATACGTGTTTTTATGTAATCAATGCATGCATAAGAGAAGTTCTGCTTGAGTTTACTACTTAAACAACTTCGTGTCGTAACAACATTTTTTGAGTAACACATTGTACCACTTGTTTATCAAAATACATGTATGATGAAAGTGTAAACCGTGTATTTTCTTTCACTCCACTTACCTAAGATTACAATAATTCCTGTGAAAAAAATGTTAGCTAGGTGATAAATTTATCTATATTAATTTTAAGCTGATCCGTTTTACAATTCATTCAGCAATAGTTTTTCAAATCTGCAATTTTTACCAAAAAACAATGTTTAGCTAATGAAAGTTTAAAAGTGCTTGAAGTTAATTGCCGCTTTTGTAGTGATATATGCGATCAAAATATTGTATGTTTATTTGATTCGGATTTCATATTTTTAAAACACTTGTTTGCATTTTGTTATACATTTACACCTAGAAAACCTAAAATATGAAAACGACCAATTTTTAAGGTTGTGTTTATCTAATACTATGGAATATCGCCAGCAGGGATATCCTATTAATATATCGAAGTTAATCAAATATGGTTCAGCCGGGTGCCGCGGTTTCACCCAATAAATCGTTGCGAAAACAATATAAGTTATACTTTTTTTGACATGGCCAATTCTCATTACCAAACAAAACTACTGTTTTGATTAGGAAATGAGGGAAAAGACCTCAAATGGGTTGCGCTTTGGCCGCTGAATTATTTCAAACATTTTTGGAGTCTTGGGCAACGTTTTATTTGCCTGTTTTCAGAATAGCCATTTTTAAGCTGAGCAAAATATTTATCCGTTCAATTCAACAGGTGCTTGAAAGTTCATCAAACTTGTGGAAGGGTGCTAAGACGATTCATATTTACATTCAAGGTTATAAAATATTTGGCGCAAATATTTAACATCAATTTGGGGGACTGTAGTTTGCGTGCTGTGCGACTGTAAACAGGTTACGTTTGTTCTTTTAAACCGTAATTCGTTAAAGCCACAAGAGAAGCTTTACCACGGCCAGAATAGTGATGCATTTGTTCAATCAGGTCATTGCCAGAGCAGGAGGTTAAGGATATCAGCTATTTACCAATAGGTTCTATACTAGCTTCCCTTTGGCATTGCAACTGCGCCAGAAACAATCAAATTTAATTGGTAAAGTCCAAACAACTCTTCATAATTTGCCAACGGATGCGAAGAGACTGCGACTGAGAAACCATGAGCTGAAAGTTAACCGCCATCCCGACAAGTTGAAACTTGCCTGGCAAGACAAAAGCCTAATTCTTATGTTGAGTACATGGCAAAATAAAGATACGGCACGACGTCAATGCCAAATGAAGAACAGATAAGAAGTTAAAAAACTTGTTACTAGTAATTACACAGAACACATAGGCGCCAGGAATTTTTGCGATCACAACTGTACCTCATACTTATTTAATCGTAAGACTCCAAGATGGTGGAGGAACATGGATTTCTGGCTGCTGGACGTGAGTTTAGCAAATTCTTTTGTCTTCCACAAAGAAGTGAAGAATCATTTTGCTCTCAGGCATTTATGCCATAGAAAAAAAACATTATTCAGTTAGTGGGTGATACATAGAGAACAGAAACTCGCAAACGTTGCCCACTAATTACAACTAAAACAGCGAAAAAGTTCCACAAGAAACCTTATTTTGCAACTAAATTTACCTTAGACCAGTGGTTCTCAAACTTTTTTTGCCGTGACGCCTTTGGAAAAGCTGGCTAGACATGCGACGCACCGCTGATAAAATTTTAAATAAGAAAATTTAAACTTATAAACGACGCTTTATAAACGAATTTAGTTTATTATTATACTGAAACAACATCAAGCAAAAAAATGGACAGATTCAATCATTTGGCCTATATTGTAATGTGATGTGTGTGCTGGTTTATTTTTGCAAAGTTCATCAAACTCGGTGGAATTTTCGAAACTGCAACCCGAATATTTCTTTCAACGTTTATACGTGTTCTATACTTAGTTTTAATAACAGCCATAGCAGAAAAACCCGCTTCACACAAATACGACGTAGCGAAAGGAATAATCATTTGTAGTGCTTTTTCCATCAATGCTGGATATTCGCCATTCAATGAAATCCAAAATTTTGTTGGATTTCCTGAATTAAACTTCTTTTTCAGGGAATTATCACAAGTAAGGTCAATGTAGTCTTCTTTTTCTTGTTCACTGAAGGACGATGGGCAGGGTTGGTCAAAAGGATTGCGAATCCATTCATAGTCGGAAAAATTTTCTGGAAAATACTTAGAAAATTTCGAGTCGAGCTTGGATAGATGTTGCACAAATACGCTTCGTAAATTTGATGGCAGCATCATGCTTTTTTTTTCAAGCAAAATGGACAGGAAAGTGAAGTACTGAGAACTTCCAGACATGTTTTCCATATCATTTTTCCACAAAGACAGCTTTTTGAGGACTGTCGTTATGCCTGCGAGATTTCTTTTTAGGTCTGTCACTGTCATCTTCAAACGTGATTTTACGCTTCTTGTTTGCATTCATTTTACTTGACTGAACTGAAGTTGCTGAACTGACTGCTGCATCTTTCATTTACAAGTGCAAATGAACATTGTGCAATGCTTTTATTAGCAATCAATTACTACTGTTACGTAACAATACATGGAAATACAAAAAAAACGTCTTACCAAGAGTCATAGCAAAAATTTATTGTTTTATCATAATAGATAGACAGATAGTGATAATACGACACAGAAATATAATAACTTTTACTGACATTAATTAAGTATTGCAACAAATGGAATTTCTTGTGCGACGCCCCTGGAAAAACAAAACGACGCACCAGGGCGTCGCGACGCAGAGTTTGAGAACCACTGCCTTAGACCACAACAACAACGACTGCAATGTTGGCAGCATTTACGAAAATTGCAAAAACCTCTGTTGTACTGTGAAAGTTGTCAACAAAAGCCTGCACTATATCCTGGGAATGGTTTCAAAAAATACCATACTGTCGAAAACTATAGAAAATGAACCGTGGATTACCAGCTGAAACAACTTTCTGATGCAAATGATAGCATTTTAGAAATCAAAGAGGTTACGAATATCATCAACTTAACTAAACGATTCGAAAAACTGAAAAAACGTTACTGTTACTGTTTTGGAAGAAATAAGTTACAGGATCAATGTATTGCCTTTGTTCTCATTGCTATTGTATTTATCTTTACAAATGAGTTGTAGAAGTGTACATATCAGTGATTAAAACAAAAGTTTAGCCAAAAACAAATCCATGCAGATGAACATATCACTTTGAGTTTTCCACAGTCTCCCAAACACTAGTGTATTTTGGTAGAGAGTGACTGTGCCACGTCATCATTTTGTCTTTTGATAACTAAGCTAAAAAATTAACAACTCGGAATTTGCTTTTATGCTCCCACTTCCATTCTCGAATCCTCGATACGCTAGTGTTCGCGTAATTCTTTGCTTTAAATGTGTTTAATTATTTGGAAAAGTTCTAGCCAATTCATTGCAACAAAAATTTTGACCTTCTTTTGCCGTCGAAATGCGGAATTGCAAAACTTCAAAGATATATTATTAAACAATCCACAAAATTGTTTCCTGGGCTTTAGTACCAGTAGCTTAATGAGTAGTATTCAAACTGATTGTCATTTGATTCTGCAGTAAAAATAAATTTATAGGGTTAATAATTCGTTAGTATTAAACAAAATGCTGTATAATTTTAGGTAAACATGAGCCTATTTAAACCTCAAAGACTTATTGCAAAGGGCCCCAGCAGGTCTGCTTTCTTTTTTCCGTCGCGTCTGATTTGGGGTTGATTACAGCGCTTTTGTGCTTTCTTTAATTACCCGAAAATTCTGAAGTACTTACATTAGAAAAACTTAAAATATGCAAGTAGTTTTGTTTTGTATAAGCTTTCCGAATATGTGAAGATGTTTTGCTTTTTCTTGTTGTTTTATGAAGCTTACATGTTTCACGTTACTACAATAAAATCTAAGCTGATTTGATATAGTTTCCGTGACCAGCTTGAGCAGTCGGCTAAGCACTGATCAACAAAATCTCCTATGAGGCTGGCTGTCTACATATGGAAGTAAGTTGAACTGTGCTAAATAGGCCGAAGACACGCTTCATACTTCCGTAACATAGTGCATTTCTGTAGTTGTGGAAATAACCTCCATTTTGCCGCCACCATCATTTTTGACTGTGTTTCGATTTCATTCTCTTACATTTATTGAAATTATTAATGGTACTTTGTGGCAGGATTCTTTCTTTGAGAGCAATACCAGTCTAGATCAATGGAACAAGATGATCATCACTACGAGTACATGAGTTATGGATGTGCATAAGAAGCAGAATTTTCTGGTTTCTGTTCACACAAGTGCACAGTGAGTGAAGCCAGCACAGCCGGCTAAACCAATATTTTGACCTCGACGTTACTGATGAGGGGCCCTGTCGGGCAGCACCGACGTGGCTGGCTAGTCACTTATAAAGTAAATATCCAGTATTGTTGAAATATTGCAAAACAATTACAAGTATCAGGCGATTGGCAAAACATTTGTGATCTGGTTCTTTTTTACCTTGTAGATATTGCCTTTAATACGGCAACTATGATCTACATAAAACTCCTTTAACTAAATAGCAAATCACGTTTAGGATAGGCCTAACCAATTTGGTAGTGATTGTTTTAGTTTTCAAAAAATGATTTACCGGAAGTCTGTGTATTGCAATATTGTACAGATTAAAGATGTTTGTTTTAAGTTTAGGCCGAAAGTTTGCAGGATTAGAAATTTTCCAATTCACGAAATTACTTGGATTCGTGTTGAAGCAGCCCAGCTTGTATTCAATTCAGCAAACTGGAGTGTATGAAGAGGCAGCTTGAAAATGGAATCAAAATCTCCATGAGCTTGGCCCGTAAAAATTCAAGATACTGCAAAGGCCTAAACCAGAGGTTCCCAACCTTTTTGTTGCTGTGTATCACTTATGGAGTTATTCTGTAGATGCGCACCACATAATTTAACAATTAGTTTTTGCCCATACAAGAACTGTACAAAAAGGTTAACAGACACAATAACATACAAATATTTTACAAGTAAGCAAATTCGCAATTAAAAAATATACAAAACTAAACTTAACTTATTTGCACATGTACATAAACATAAACTAGCAAAATATTTAACTTATTGACCAATAAGTACTCGTAAATCAATGCGATGGATAGGTTTGCTTTTCTTCAGCTGGTTTTGCAAGTCGCGGAGATATTTTGCTCACAGAACATCGGAAATTGTGCTCTGGGTTTACGAGACAATTTCTTGTCTTCGACTTGATTGTAAGAAAAGTACAAAATTCTTGTCCGCATGCCCATGTCGTTGGAAATATGAGAAGCTGAGGAATTGCATTTTTTGCTAGTGCCACATAGGAAGGACTAACATTCAACTAGAATTCGGCCAATTTATGATTTTTAAACTTTTCTTCTGTACCTTCATCGCACTGCAAATTTATAAGTTCTTCTTGTTCACCAGTTCCCACAGGGAGATCGCCAAACTTGTCAGTGAATGGGTTCCGAATGTAAGTGCATGCTTGTGTATCACCATCATTTGAAGAAGTACTGCTTGATTTCATCTTTCAGCAGAAGAAGGTGTTTGATGATCTCTTGACCAAACGCATTATTAGGCTGCCTGCAAGTGACGCCACATTCTCAAACATTCCGAACTGTCTGTTCTTAATGTTTTTTTATCCACAAATCGAGTTTTAGGGTAAATGCAGTCAGTTTGATTCGAAAATCAATGACATTGCTCTCAGGCCCCTGAAGAAAATAATTGAAGTAATTCATGACTCCAAAAATATCTGACAGATAGGCAAAGTGAAGAACGAAGTTTTAGTCTTCAAGAATCGTCTAAAATTTGTGATCTTTTGTTTGGAAAAACTGAACCAGCTCTTTTTTCAGCAAAAAAGACGCATAGTGGTATTCCCTCGAGATAGTCACCTCACTTCCGCATGAAACAGCAATGACGTGTATTCTGACCCAACATTCTCACAGATGACCTTAAACAGACAACTATTTTAGCCAGATGTCTTAATGTATTTTATCATCTTAACAACCAGGTTCAAGCTTGTCTTTATATCGGGAGGTAAAAGTTAAGCAGCGAAAGGGAATCGGTGAAAGAAGCAGTAAACGGAAGTGACAGATGGAGACAATGCCTTCACCCGGAACCCAGATTTTCTGCCAAGCATAGCCGGAGCGCCGTCAGTGGTACAACCAACTAGCTTTGTCTATTAGAGACCACTTTTTTTGAAAAAATTATCAACAAGCTCGAACACGTCTTATCCTTTTGTTGTAGTTCTCATTTCATTGATCAATAGTAATTCACTTCGAATCGCATTGTTAGTAGCATAACGCACATAGACCAGAAGCTGTGCGCAGTTTCACACTTCGGTTGATTCGTTCAGTTGTATGGCAAGTCTTATTTTGAGCCCTGTACTTCTGTAATTACTTGTTCCTTGATATCAGTAGACATTTCTGTAATACGCTGCTGTATTGTATTATTTGACACCGAAACACTGTTTAATTTTGACACTGCTTTATCACCGATCACATGCTTTACCAGCACTTTTGTTACAGGCACGATGAGTTTCTCAGCTATTGTGTAAGGCTTTTTGTTCTTCGCCACAAGAAGTGCGATTTCATAGGAGGCTGTCACTATCCTCACCGATTGATGATATTGCTTCCCCGTTTTGTCTGGTTGTTGTTTTTTTGCATTTTCTCCAAGTCGCTTAAAATAATTAGGATCACGGTTCTTCTTGTCTGGATGATTAGTTTGGAGATGGCCCTGCGGAAGACTTGGCTTCATAGATGCATTTGATAATGTCCTCATACACACCACATACTGTGGCACAGACTCTCCCCCATTCTTCAATTCCAACCAAAATTAATATATTAATCGTTATACTGTCGTTTGGGCATCTTGATTTGACACGATAATAATATGAAATAAAACCAAATGTTGCTTTTTATATATTTAATATATACAATAAGTTACATACTGACAAAAATAATTTAGTAAGTTAATTAATTACAGCACTGTACCTACTCAGTCAGCAGAATGTGTGTGCATGCGTTCCTGAGTCTATGCCGCCAACTTAGGAAAGGTTGTTGAAAGGCAGTTGGGAGTAGCACTTTCGATTATGCTTTCCTAACCAGCTTGGAAAAGAAAGACAAAGTTCACACGAAGGCTTGGGGTTCAATCTTCTTTACTCAACTAACGTACAAAAATTAGGTCCGAGCACCTATTGCAGCTTCACGAGCATATATAACAGCCAGAGTCCATCAGCCAAGAAAAATGTAGTCGGTAGAACAGCAGATAAAATGTAGCTAGCTAGGACAGCAGAATTTTATTTCAAAATTCACAAAACCTCTATCGGTCTATCACTAAATGAACTCCCAAACGCCAATAAACAAAAATATGAGGCACGAGTCAGTATATATACTGACGAAAAACTTTCGAGAAAGTTCTTCACTGATAAGCCTATCACATTTCTTTCTAAAAAATCTGTATAAGCCAGTTCTTTTTGCGCTTGTTGCATCATAATAAGTTTTAAACAAATGTGAGCTCATTACTGAAGATATTGTGTAACACGCTAGCTAGAATATTTGATCGTGTTGCAGTTTGCTGCCGCAGATACGCCATAGAAAGAAAAAAAAAGTGCCAATCGAGCTATCTAGTCCACCTAACAGTATTCTACATTATACATATATGTAGATATTTAATGTATATGTATTACAATTGAAAATCAAAAGAAAATGAGCCGGAGCCAAATTCACAGTGCTACATTTCTCTGGGTGGAAATTTCTGTAAAAACAGATACTTTTTTTTTGCATTTTTGGAAAAACATCTCGCGTATCACTTGGATAGCTTCCGCGTACCACCAATGGTTCGTGTACCACTGGTTGGGAACCCCTGGCCTAAACCAACTCACAAAAAAGACGTGTAAATACGACAAACATTAGTATAATATTGGTGGTTTATTTCCAAACTCGACAGAACTAATTGAACGTCCTGAAATCAAGAAAAACAAAAAACCAGAGTGACCGTTGAGACGGCAAATTCTAGGCTAAACTTTTCATCCAACTGCAAATAATCTTTGGCAGATCAAATAACCACTCTTATTTGCTTTAGCATTTTTAAAAAAGTCTATAAATTGACCAAACCTACTTATAATAAACTTTCTTTGTTCGCATGACAAAGAATTCTAGCTTTGAATATTTTCAAGTCCAAAAATACATATTTAGAAAGCGATTTATTGCATTTTAAACTTCTTCCTCATACTGTTTTGTATTGAAAAGCGCAACGCGCGTACAAATCTTTAGCGGCATATTGCAACAAGAACTCGCCGCTAAGTGAGCTGAAGAAAAGTCCATTCCTGTATTCTTTGATCGTGGAAAAGCACGCCTCAGAGTGATATCAAATTTATTTTCTAATTAAATAGCATAACACTTGAACAAACAAGATTTAGGTTGTTACGTCGTTTCGTTAATTTGTCATTTAATTAATTTGTTTACTCATAGAGACGATAGTTTGTTGTAGGTTAAAGTTCTTAATTTCTTGTCTACAAAATCTACACTTTAATTGTAATTGCTCCTACAAAACCTATCCGAAATCTCAACTCTCTAAGAAGCAAACTATTATTACACTTAACTTGCACGGTGAAGCTCAATCAAGTGATGGATGTGGTCAAATTCTTGCCGCTTCAATGAACCGCATCTTTTGCATGAAGATTTACATTTTTGCAATAATAATAAAGAATCTTAAAGAGTTCACGATGCATCTATGTTGCATTACATATTTTTATTTCGTAAGAAATTACGTTTTTGCATGAAATTAATGTTTCTAGAGTTTGTTTAAATCAGCTTCCATATGCATTAGTACATGTTTTATTAAATTTCAATACTTCGTATGTTGTCCACCGCTCTTGACCACTTCATTTGGACGCCTTGGCATACTGTGGATGAGACTCTTGCAGCACTCTTTTGACAACTCCTTTACTCATTCTTTTTTTTTATCAGATCTTTAGCACTTTATGATTGTTTCTGCGAATTTATTCTAGATTTCTGTTCACAGATACTATATGGAGCTGAAGTCGGGGCTGTTGGCAGGCCATTCCAAGGCCTTGTTCTTGCTTTTTGCGAGAAATTCCGCAACAACTTTGGATCGGTGGCAAGTCGCACCATTCTTCATAAAAAAACATGCGTGTATATGTGTGAGTGTTTTCAGCTTATTTGACTACAGTTCAACTTATCGGGGATCATTGTGTCGTTTCACTAAGCAAAAATAGAGTCCAGCAACATCATGTTGCAAAATTACGCCGCAAACCATCTGACTTGGAGGGTGTTTCATCAAATAATTGTATATTTCTTATAATAACGCTTCACTGGTAGTCCGCAAAGGTGTGTTTTCTTCACTAAAAACTTTTGATAGATAGTTTCATCAGAGGACATGGAATTATCCCGTTGAGCTCAAGCCCAGTGCTGGTGTTTCTTGGCGAAGCCCCGTCTGTGTCAGTAGCATAGTTTTCATGTTTGTTAGATTTTAAACTCGATGTGATGAAAGATTTGTTTTTTCATTATTGTATTTATAAAACGTTAGCCACACTATTTTTGCGTAAAATCATTTATTGCAATACATATAAATGACATAAGATTCAATACTTTGTGTGTCTATCCTTATTATGAATCACCATCTTTAGAGGTCTTGGCATACTTCCAATGAGCTTGCAACAATATTTAATGATTATGTCACCTGTCCAAACACTTTTTATCATTTTTTCGAGTTGCTTGAGGCAGCTTGGTTGTTCTTCAGACGCCTTGTTTTTCAAAACTACCCAAAAATTTTTGATTGAGTTCACATCCGGATTGCTGTCTGGCCAATCAAGGACCAGAATCTTCCTATTTTTCAAAAGTTGCTTACAACAATCTTCAATTTGTGGCATGGAGCGTCATCTTCGATGAAAAGAGTGCAATGATGCACTGTCATGTGAAGCTATGAATTGCCATTTAGCAATTTAAGATAATTTAAACCATTCCTGATTGTTCCAAGGGAGTGCAAAAAAACAGCCGATCTGTTCCTTAAAAAGACATGTCTTCCCTTATTACAATCTTGGAAGCATGTTTTATAGTTTGTTGGCTTATTTCTCATCGTATTGTTTCCAACTGGTTTCGAAACTGATTGGTTTAGAGATCCAAATTGCTGAATGCAGGATTTATTATAAAAACGCACCCTAGCCCGCTGTTTATTTGTCCAGTAAATGTCTTTGTTTGCAAATTCCTATTTCTTTAATTTTATTGCTGTGGTTAAGCGGCGATTTTAGTTGGTTTAAGAGTCATGAGGCCAAATTCTTTTGTTAAACGTCGTTTTACAATTGTGATAGAAACGCCTGTACCATGTTGCAATAATTCTGCGCGTATTTTCTTAGATGAACTTTATGGAAACTGCACATCAATACGCCTTACACGACGATCATTCCTTGCGGTTGTTTTTCGAGGTCGCCCAAATCGTTTACTATCTGAATAGCTCCCAGAACTTTTGAATTTGACTAATGTATTATGCTTAGCTTTTTTACTACACTTTTCTGCTAGGCTAAATTGTCTTTCTACACAGCCTTCCTGGTGTAAAACTACAATTCTTGACCGTTGCACTCCCGTCAATGATGCTTTTTTCCCTATTTTAGGCTTTTCAAAAATCTTGAAACCCTAATATTTCTTCTGATTGCAACCGATGAATTATAGTTTTCGATAATATGTAATATAGAATCAATGATTATCATACAGCAATGATTTTTATGAAGTTTTTGCGCCATTTTGAATTGTAATGCACAATTAGTTTGAAATGTTGATTTTATGTGTGGTAGTCTTAAGCTTTTGTCCCCGACTGTATATCAAAAATCAGTAAAATAACTAGTAATAGTGAAATAATTGGAAAATGCCAATAAATAAGCCAACAGTCAGCGAGGTAATCAAATGGTCAGGAAATATTTTTTGATGTAGTTTTTTCACATGAACACTAAGCTGGGGGCTAAGATCACATTCTTCCAAGTTGACTTTGGTCGCCGATTCATTTACATGTACAAAAAAGTGGTAGTTACAAATGTAGAATTGTAGGCCTCTTATACTTTGTTTGTGTTATGTGCATACGTTATGCTTTGGTTATAAGACGTTTGTTTAAACTAAGCGTTTCGCTGGCAGATTTATTGTAAAATGAGTTTTTGCAATTAAACTGTAACACGTGTGAAGTCATGTGCAAAAGTATCGGACTACCCCTGTAGAATCGGCATCATAACAATTCTTGCTAATTATTGCATCCTTCTGTGATATCTACAGCATCATGTAACAGTGTTTCGTTTCATAAGTGTGTTACCTAATAAACTTTTGGTTCTGTTTTAATAATGGTATTTCAAAATTAAGTCGTCGTAATGTATCACTCGTACAATTTGTCTGACTGCGACATTGATATTAAAACAGTGTCGTGGGCATGAAGAGGGATATCAAAAACAGTTTTTGCTGATTTTGTCAGACAGATAAAGCAATCACAGCATATCAGTACACTCAAGCCATCTTTTAATTTAAAATGTTTTCGGTTGTCGTTACCCGTTATAAGATGAGATCTCAAAAGTTATGATTCGTTGAAACATTTGTTGACCTTTAACAGATAGTTAGAAACGGAAGTAATTCAAAACAAACTATGCCTCAGGTTGCTTTGAATCGCTTCCGTTTCTAAAAAAAGAAAATTTGTCGAGTCTTTTGGGTTCAAGATGATGTGGTAGGTTTGCACTTTTCAATAACATATCTGTAATATTAGTATTTTTCAGAAGCGGTTTGTTACTAAACAAATCTGTGTAATATGTTTGTGTTGAACTGAAAAGATTTGAAATGACAAGCTAACAATCACGAGACTTAATAATTACGCCAACAGAAAGAAGCAGTGAAGGTGCTAAACTTATCAGTAATAGACAAGCACTAAATCTCTTTCTGTATCTCAACCGAGTTTCCAAGAAGTTTGAAGAATATTTACTCATGTTGTTGAGCAAATAGAAAGCTTTTGTTCACAAGTTACAGTCCCGACTAAATGTGCCCAGGAAAAGAACTTAAAAAAAAGCACGAGTTGACAGATGATCAAGCAGATATTTAATGAAGACACGTTTAGATAAAATTGTGCAACTTTTTGTTATTGCTCATGCCAACGCCTTGAACGTCATTGAAAACGATAGAGACAAGCTCTTTCTGGAAAACCAGATAAAACCCGACTGTCTGGACTGCACAATAAGACTTGAAAAAATCTTTTTATGAAGACGTAATGCACTCAAGTAACAAACGACTGTTGGAAAGCAGAAGACAACATTCTCCGCTAGAAAATGATAGCTCTTGAAAACTGTAGAATTGGTAAGCAGAGCTGAGGCTGACCGAAGTGGAGAACAACCATGAACAAGTGCAAGTACTCCTTCATCCAAAAACGGACGTCAAACTGTTATGTCAAATCAATCAGATGGCGCGCTTGATCACATAGAAACGTGTAAACGAGTTGCAATAGCAATCCTGTTTAAGGCATTCAGAGCACTAGAAAATAACCCATGTGAGCTTGCACTAAATAGGTATTTTATCCAAAGTCAATGACATGAACAAATAGAAGTAACATCAACTTCAATAAAAGAAACCTTTCTGGCTCATCATGCTTTAATCCCACACTGGGATGGGAAACCTATGGCTGAAATCACACGAAGGTAGAAGTGGATAGACTTCCCAGCTTGATTCAGAAATGTGAGAAAAGAAACTTCTGGCAATTATGAAACTTGATAATGATTCAGACAAAGCCATGGCCCAAACCGTGCACGAATGGCAAATAAAAGATCCAGTTTGCTCTATGTGCTTAGAAACCACAGCCTCAAACAATGGGTGTTCAGCGATAGCTTAGATAATTCTTACGCAGCTTTCAGGAAAACATCCAAGTAATGTCTTAATAATATAAGCTTATCGTCATGACATTTTTGAGTTAATACTAGGATCTGTTTATCAAGAATGCTTAGAATCGACAGGCGCATCTAAAGAAAGCCTTTTTAACCGTTTTTAGGCTTAGTTGAAACATTTCAGCAAAAAAAATTTAATAACGCTTTGACTAATGACTTTACCTTGTCTAAGCCTGGAGATTTTTTGATGATGCCATTGGTTATTGCAATTTACAACTGCAAAAAACAACCCTTGAGATCACTACCAAGACTTACTAGACATAATGCTCATATTTCCTGAAGGCAAATCATCTCGTCGTAAGAGATTTTGAGCACCTGTCCCCATGTATCGCTGGTTGGTAAAAGCTGTACAAAACCACAAATTTTGATAATTTTTATCAATACCAAATGCAAAGTACTGGATATTTTGTCGCCAAAAACAGTAATAGATTGTTTCGTATTTTTGGGCATGCCTGACAGTTTTCTTAAGGTGAATCCAAAAACTTGGAAAAAAATAAAGATTTTATATTTGCTCGTGATGTTGTTTGTTCTCTTGCAACTAACAACCTTACGCCAACAGGTCTGAGTGGCTTTGATACAGCAAATGACTAAATCGGTTTGTTTTAAAAATGAAAAACAACAGCAACATGCTTTACAGGCTGTAAAACACAGCCAAACAAATATTTCAAAATCGAAGAATTCAACTCTAATGCAGCAATTACTTTTCTGTACCTACGATTGCAGTATAAATCAAGAAATTTTGTTTGTACTTGGAATGGCCAAAATCAAGCAAACATTGAAGCTTTGGTGAAACATTTAAAAAACTAAATTTTGCAATGAAATTAGAAACTCTTGAAGTGTCAGTCAAAAAAACACAAGTTTTAGAATTTAACCTCACACAAGAGCCACATTAGTAAATAGTCACTATTTTAAGTGGTGAATATTGGATTACATCTTTAAATGCTTATATTTTTAGGATAGTAATGCCATTGGAACCTTGACTTTTCTGTCAGCACAGCAAAGATTGTGGTCAGTATAAGTAGCAAACAAATACGCAATAACAACAAATAGCAGTGTAACCATCACATTTTATTAGAAGCAACAACGTGATCGCAATTTCAATGATTCAGCACCACTAATGCACATGAAGTTGTGATAAAGAAATCTTGCAATAAATTAATTTTGATAAATGACAGTATTTTCCTGGAAAACCACATTATAAATTAATTGCTATAACGAGAAAAACAAATTACGGAAATGAATGTCTGAGGAAAAATTTTTTTTTGAAATCGGAACTATATACGAGGTAACGTGGTTTGAAAGACGTAGATCACAAATTGTAATTTTTTCGAGAGTGTCATATTTCAGTTGAATTGATAAAGTGAAGCTTCAAGAATTGTATAATTATAATGGTAAATTTGCTTCTAAAATGAATCAAATATATTTCTTTGGAAGAAATCTGACGAAAGTTAAAAACTTGCTGTTGATATTTTCATTTTTATTAATTCGCACTGGATTCTATTATGTTGGAAGAAAAAGTGCTGATTATAAAACGATAAAGTAAAAATAAAAATAATATAAAAATTAGCCGAAAACACTTACTGTATTCTTTGTAACAAATTTTTTAATCATTAAAGTAACACAGATACTGCTGTATCAGGTCAAAATATAACTTTGATAATAAATATAACAAAAAGCATAAATAAAATATTTTTGGAGTAGGTATAAGTTATAATAATTTTTGATTTGTATCGGTAGCATTTGTAAACAATAAATTTTTTTGTCACTTTTGGGCCCACGCAAATGACGATGCAAACAAAAATGTGATTCCAAGAGTAAGAAAGCATCGTAAAATTGATTTTTCGAATTTGCAAACTTCCCGATATTTCACACTAATAAACTGAGCAATGAACATACTGTTCTCAGCCAAAGCGAACTGCAATAAAAGTGGTAAACAATACTACAAAAGTTTAGTTGCACACACACCTGAATATGTTTGAAACTTGTTTTCCTCCAAAAAGAGTTAGAAAAAAGTCTTTTTGAGCATTTCGTGTCAACTTCACGATCTCGATTAATCACATTTTTCACAATCTACATTTGCTACCTACAGAATATTGGTTCGATTCCAAGCTTTAACCAAACCAGGTTACGCGACATAACCGTTACGCTCTTGGCCCAAGTAATATTTCTCGCATAAGTGTTGAAAAAATAATTCTTCTTGAGGCATTGTACTTACATGACCATACAACTTTGCTAATATTTATTACTACGAAAAACTAGCGGCTCAGAATAACAAAATTTTGCTGCTGAAAATTTAATCTATTTTTGATACACCATGCACTTTAACAAAAATACCGTTTTTTTACTTGCACTTCCGCTCATGATTTTGGTTTCTTCCATAATTTGTTTTTATCGCATGAAGCAAAAACCTATCAAATACCTATGGAAAAATTAACATACCCTTTTTTGAAATTTCCTGGATAATTATTGATAAAATATTGTAGAATATTTTGACTTTAGACTTGACGACCAGGTTGATGCAATTCAGAGTTTAGTAAATCACGGCAAAATCAGCAATTACGTGGGCAAGCGTAACGTCGATGTTCTAAAGCACATGAATAAAAGAAGCGCTGTGGATGGCAATGAAGAGATAAGCCAAATAATAGATGGATTTATTGTTTCATTCAACTCAAAGTTAACTTATTACAGAAAACGATGTGTAGCAAACATAAAAATACCGTTAATGAGCTTCAGATATTCAAAAGATTTTTTGGTGTTTTGAATATAGATATTTAAAACGCTTTATTATTTTTAAGTTTTGGTCATCGTGATGTTATTTTGGAATAATTTTTGCAGGATAATGCATAATTCTGTTGATCATTTTTTAATTTTGCAAGTAAAACATGCTTTTTATTTCAGATCAATGATATAACTTCATCAAGTAAGTTTTTCTTTTATGCTGTTGCAAAAATTTTATGAAGATTTAAAATAGAAATACATGAAAATAACATAAAAATTTTTCAATTGATATTTTTAGACCATCATGGAGCGACTTACATCAGATGGGGAAGTAGAAATTGTGATGGACCAGAACACACAACGCCTGTTTATGAAGGTGAGAAAAGCGTTTAATATTGAACACGCAGTTGCTTAAAACAGATTTAAATACATTTATCAATTTTTCGATACCGTGATTAAATCACAAAAACTATTCATGACTACCCGTGTTGCAGTTATGGACGTAACCAATGAGAGCTAAAGGGAAAGCCTCTCTTCGCAATATTGCTTGAAAAAAAATTAAAATTCATACGGTTGTTGCATACTTATTAAAAAACAAACCAGAATACAGGTATATAAACAAAGATTACTTGCTGAAAAACCGTTTGATGAACACTTTTAAAGGTATGATTTTATTGCTACAAGCACAAATTATTTCCTTTTGAAGTTAGATGAGATCCCAAGACTATAATCGAGATCATACAGAGATCAGCAAGTTTGCAACCAGAAAGAGGGCAAAAGTTCTCTCTGGTTGTGATGTTTAAAAAAATTAAAACTTCTTTTAATTGGTAAGAAATTGTATTGTTGCTACATAATACGCAACAAAATATTGACTACTAAACAAATATTAATTAATCCAAAATATAGCCAATCCAAAATATTGACTAATAAACAAACAAAGATCAGCCACAGGTTTTAGAAATACTTTTAATGCATTTTTTACGTAAATATTGTCACAAGGAAATACATCGCTTTCTGAATTTATTCAAGCTGTCGAAAGCACAAACCAGGCGAAGGATGTTACGATGAGTGCTTACCTTTGTTCCCCTCTCCCTCTTCTCAATCGTTATTTAAGTCAAATAAGTGAAGCTATGTCTGTTGACGTGACACTTAATTAAAGCGTCAGTGTTATTGGTCAATTGTAAGATACGTTATTAGTTTTATATTTCGGTCATGGCAAAACTACTGCAATTAAGAGTAAATCACCCTTTCTCCAAGCCTTTTCCAAGTTGCCAGTATCGCAGCAATACTCGCAATCGCATTGCTATCACAAGCACTCGGCCTATGTTGTTGCCGAGCAGGAAACATATAGATTAAGTGTTTTTTCTTAGAACGCAATGGTGTAAAACGCATGTAATTGTTAATCTTTTCATTTTATTGCAAACGTTATTGTGGTGATTTACAATACGCTGCTCTATAATTAGTGAAAATTTGAAAATTGGTTTAGCTGCTTTGATTGTTGTTAAGATAACTTTTCTTAGGTACAGAGTCAAGACGTGTACAAAAAATATTTATTTTTCATTGAAAATTTAAACCAAATCAAAGTACGCCATGTCTTCAAAATTGCAAGCTAATTTTTTATAGCATTGAGATTTTTTCTTGAGAAAACTTTATGAGCTCTTTGCTCAAAACATTAAGCTGCTGATGCTATTGTGTAACAGCGTTCAATAAAAATAACATTAACAATAGGTAAATACGCAGCTTTACAAAAAGCCTAAATAACATTAAACTAATAATGGTTTTTCAGCCCTCAACACTGACTTAATGTTATGAAATATCACATGTGTATTGTCTGTGCTTTGAGCAATGTCATTATTTTATAGCAAACCAACACTACCATACGTTTTTACTAATATTAACCCTTTAAGGACCACAAGAATTTGATTCATAAAATTTGAAATAATGCCGCAATTGTTTGGTAACAACGAAAATGTAATCAATTTCAGATAATTGGTTATCACGTCATAATGATATGACAATCAACAATCATGGTACATATGTGTACCAAAGGTCCTCAAAGGGTTAAGTGTACCGACATTAACAGGTGAGGCAGCTGGAACTGAACATGACAAAACTGGAGGAGGATCAAACGTGATTTGTGTTGATCTATATGTCAGCTACACACCAGGAAAATATTTAGACGGAAATCAAGGTGAAAAGTTGATAGACATTTTTATTCGATATTTTCTTGCGTTTAATCTTGTTAAATTGCAACAGCAAATCGTTTACAATACGGCGTGTACAAAATTTTTTTAATTTCTTCTGCTTTAAAACAAAGTATTTTACACAAATTTATATTTTTTAATAGAAATGAAAGCTAATCTATACACCAATGCAAAATATTTTGTTCAAAACTAAGCACTTTGCGTCTACTTTTTCACTTGATGCACAGTTTGAGCCCGGTTGAAATTCAAAGACACGTTTTTATTATTTTTGGTTGGAACCAGATAAAAAAATATTTTCTCGTCAAAAATGTAGCCCTCAACAGCAAATCTGATTTTTGAAAATAATTTGGCCATAATTTTGAAGTTGGAAAAATTGAAAAATATGGTTAGGCTGGACCCATAGACTCTTAACGAACTAGTTGCCTATGCACAATGCCCACAATAGCTTTTGGTGTTTTTAAATATAAAGTTGCTAAAACTAAAAAGCCAAACCAACATTAATCAAACCATTATTAGGAAGTTCATACATTCATGGAATGGAATACAACTTTGTATCAACATTTAAGCAAAGGTGTTTCACTAGTGCAGATTTTTTTTTTAAATCCTCATTTGTTAGTTGGGCAATTATATCAGGTTTGACGTGAAACTGGTCGATCATTTAAAACACGACGCAAAGAACATTAAATGGACGTCAAACCTGATATAATTGCCCAACAGACAAATGAGGATTTAAAAAAGAAATCTGCACTAGTGAAGCACGTTTGCTTAAATGAACACCGGATTAATTGGGAAAGCTCTACAATTTTACCTATTAAAAGTGACTATAGGAAAGACGGTTTTTAGAATCATTTTATGTACACAAAACTGATTTTTCTTTTAATGATAAAATTAACACTTTTTATCCCGAATTGTACAAATTTATGAATTTTTGACCGCCAATTGTCGCTGCTGCACGTGTTTATTGCCATAATTTATTTTTCTCCATTTCGTTCTATTGATTATGTAGCCGTTGTCTGGGTTTGAACTTTAGTCACTCCTGACGAAGAAAAACTGACTTTAGTTTTTCAAAACGTTAAGTTTTTATAAATCTTATGTAGATTTAAATAACAATTAAACCAGAAAAGCTATATTAAAAAGAATATGTTTTTGTCATTAAATAATAGGTTCAGTTAAAAAACATGCAATTTTTATCATAGGAGTCGTATTTTTTTACAAAACTTGTTAAAATTTAGTTTGGATGTTAACGTACACGCCATCTTCAAACTTAGGTTTTTGATTTGATTTTACACGGACTTGTGTAGCCATACGTTTGGCCGTGCAAGCTTTGGAAAGACTAATTTTTAGATAGATTAAAAAAATTAAAAGATCCAAACCTTCGACAGATATCTTATGTTGACTATTCTGCATTGGCTGCAACTTTTGTTTTCCCTTTCACTAAAAAGAAGGGGACATTTTATCAGAAATAGCAGGTTTATTACCATTGAGGAGTTGGAGTTACAGCTAATTGTAAGCCGTGGCGTGCTTATAACATTGTTGCATCGGGTAGGTATTCAAAAATTTGTGCCCGTTGTGTCTCCAGAGAACAGTAGGACGATCACAAAGCTGAAAGTGTTAACTGATTACCAAATTTTGTGAATTTTGTGCCGCAAAATTGATGCTGAAGACGCATAACTGATATTGTAGCAACAATATTGTTGGAGTCGACACATTACTTTGTCGAGAATATCGTCTTTGCAAACACTTTGCAATCTCTTGGAATATTTACAGAAGTTACTTTTTCAGCGATAAGAGATAGAATTATTGCTTTTTGCTTCTAACCAGACTGTACTTAGGCAGTCAGATCAAGCAAACTTATATTAAGCACATGTCCTAATAAAACAAAATTAAACACCTGAGTTTCAAGATGACATGCACGTTAACATTCAAATAAACTTTCAGCAAGTTTTATTAAAAATGCTTCTTCTGTAATAAAAATTGCATTATTTATTTACTGAATCTAGTATTTATCGGTTGCATCAAACGTTTTCGAATTTACATCTTTTGCTAATTTCTCCATACGTTAACCCCAATCAACTCAACGTTGGTCTGCAGCGACCCAACAAATTTTCAAACGTTAAATGATACACGATATTGTTTTCAAAATAATTTGAAATTTCCTGGCTTTTCCTAATTTTTATTATACTTTATTATGAACTCAAAATTTTTATTGTACCTTCAGCTCATTTTGAAAAAGGAAGCTTTTCTTGTCATATACTCATAAATTTTTGCCAAGAAGCAGCAATGATGCAAGTTAATCCGATTACGTGTGACGTCGCGTTGTTTGTTTTACTGCCAGTTCTCTGTTTAGAAGGTGTGCGTCTCTTCCTTACGTAGAGACGAGACCGAAGTCAGATCGTGGTACGCAAACAAACTCTAATTACTAATTTCTTGATTCTTTCGTTGCGCTCACTAAAGTGTGCAAACAAAATAATGTTTACATCAAAACAATATTTTCTGCAAATGCAATCTTCCAACATCGGTTTCTCACTTTTCAAAAATTTTTTCAAAATTTCCATTTTTTTAGAAAAGTTCGCTTAATGAAACTGGTTCTGTAACATTGATTTCAGAATAAAAATCTTTTAATAAGAAGGAGCAAAAATGCTTTGAGATATAAACTGGAAGTGTTATGAAGTTTTGTGCAGTAGGCCCTACCACCAACAACTAAGATAAAGCTGACAGAAACAATTCGGCCAAAAAAATAACTACAGCAGATAATAACCAAACTGAAATGTTTTCCAATTATAATCTGTGCCTAATGATAGATTGTGCTGTACGATATATTAATAAACGAATTGAAATGTCATGCCGAGCAATTCAACAAATATAAGCTTCTATTTTGTCATTCACAAGAAATACCGACATCAAAATTCGTGCATTTATAAGGCTGATGAACATACGTGGTTTTGCTGGCGTGAACAATCATAACGTTGCTCTTTATATAATCTGAGCATGGGATTTACACCTTTTGGATCTACAGCGAGTAAAAATAGGTTGCAGTTATTCACACCTGCATATCATTTGATGGTTATGATACAAGGCAACAGCAGTAGAAATATGATCGTTTCGCAGCTATTTGAGAATTTTTCGAATGCTTCAAAAAAAAATTGCTCAACATAAGTTGTTGCTGAAAAGTACATGTGCATTGATGAAATCTTGTATCCCACAAGAAATGAAATTAGTTTTAAGCAGTAAAATCCGAGTAAACCTGATAAATATGAATTACGTTTTAAGTCTACGGCTCCAGTCGCTTACGCTTTCATGCACTTTATAATTTCATATTGTGGAAAACCTAACGAAGGAGTAATAGCATACTACGTCAAAGGAGTGGAAGAGACAGTGAGATATCTTCAAAATCTTTAGAATTATGGTGATTTGCAAGAGCGCAATATTTCCTTTGACCGCTTGTTCACTTGTGTATCTCTGGTAGAATGGATTCTATCTCTCACAACATAACATTTGTTGGTACTCTTCAATCAAATAGAAAGAATATACCTATTGAAGTCAAAAACGTTGCAGAAAGAGAACGGTTTTTTTGTAAATGCTTTTGGGAGTCGTCGGAAATCAAGCTAGTGCTTGATTCTTTTGTGTTTCTTACAAAGAGCTCTGGCCAGCGCAAAGTTTTGCTCCTCTCAACTGTAGAACTTATCCTTGGAATAACAATAGATGATGGAAAAAAGAAACCCGCTATATGCAAACTATCTGATTTTACTAAAGCTGGCATGGATGTGACAAAACATCAAATTGATGTCTAGGTATACTTTCAAAGCCAAATCAAATCCCTGTACTTTAACAATATTTTGTTGCACATTGAATGTGCACCGTATCAATGCCGGCACTACTTTTGCTTTCAACAAAAAGATTGATTTATGCAAGCAAGGTTTATATGATTTTGGTATGAACTTTGCTTTTTCATTTATTCGTCCGCCAATCCAACGACGACCTTAACTGATCTTTGATAAACGTAAAAAAATGTAGTCTTTACTTTCTGGGGAAGAAGTCGAAGCAAATCTATTCCTACAAACCAGGGCTTCCAAAAGATAAAAATTACAAGAAGAAATACACCCAAATATGTGCTAAATTATCCAGATGCAAGCTTGTGTAAACGAAATTACTAAGCCGGAAAAGAGTAAAAGAGTGCAAATTATGTCCAAAAGTAGAAATCAATGCCAAATCTGTTCACTAGCTACATGTTCAGATCACTTTGTTCAGATGGGTACGCAATGCTGAAAGCTGTCACAGCTAAGAAATTCACAACAGTAATTTTGTCTTTTATTTCGCTGCTCATTCTATCGTTGTTTATTGCATAAAGTTTAATGGCTACGGTTTTGCAAACCAAATTTTTTTGTTGCCACTCATCAACAAGCACCAGAGATTGCTAACTAAACTAAAAATTATAGGTGGCAGCAAATATGGGGAATTATAACAATATCGAAACCACTTCGAAGCCAACTCTAAAGTCTTATTTTTAATTCGACTCCGACGCCACAAAGTCAACGTTAAATTTTAGCCGTTGACTATTTTTAACTGCAAAGTCATTAAAAATATTTTTGATCAACTGGGTACTTGTCTGTTTCTGATAAAAGATACAAAAATATTTTGTGTTTTAGTGTTACCTATTTCTGTTTCATTGTGCGTTGAAACTGTAATCTTTTTAAGCGCCAATTTCCAGCCAACATTAAACAAATGAGCCAAAATATCCTTAAAACTTTAAGTACATCAAGTAGCCTCTAACTCAAACTTATAGGTTCATCTAGTAAAGAGTGTCTTCTGATAAAATTAATTGTACACAAATATTTGGAGCTAATTTACGTGCAAATAATTTGAAGTTGTATTTGGCTGAAAAATATTTGAGTCAAGAAAATGCACTGCTGCATTTGCAACTGATTTTGTTTTTATGTTTTAGCATTGTTTTAGCAAGGTTTGTTGTGAAAAAATTCTTCTGGACTAACCATGCCTCTGTAATCTTGAAATATAATGCCATCTTTTTTCCTGTGAAGCAGCTATGCCAACACTTCACCATTTATATCTAACACTCCAACCCGGCGTTCGCTGTGGCAGATCTGGTAGCAGTTTCTTCGGTCAGGCAGTGCCATAGGGCCAAATATAAATCGCTCACTCCAAAGGTAGCAAGAAACTAGGAAAATGGACACCTTGCATTTTTTAATCCTAACTCGACTATCGTGATGTGAGCCAGAAAATTCTCAGTTAATTAACCAACACTCCAACCAACTGAGCTGGAACTACAGCTGCAATAAAACTGGGAGAAAGTGTTACTTTTTATGCAAATTATTGCTTCATTCCATTGAATTTACCTCGCATTTATCGTAAAAGCACTGTTTACATAATTATTTTTTGAGAACAATGAAGCGGTAAAAACCCTATATTCAGATTTCAGGTGCAATTCTCTCAATCCTGCAAAATTCTTTGTGATTCCAAGTTACAAACTAAATATTCCTTTATCCTCATTCAGTTCCTCTAAAAAAGAATTGCCACGCTTTCGAAAACCATGACTGTTCCCAGCCTAAAGTTTTATAGATTGCTCTAAATGCAAAAATTTGGTTAAAAATACGATAAATAAGCCATACAATGCATTTTATTTTGATAAATTTTAAATTATTTCACGAAGAAAAGATGCCACTCTTTCTAAAAAAACTATTAAGAAGTAATCTAGCATTAAGAATAAATATTCAAATTTTGTTAGTAAGCTAACAATAAATAACCATTTTGTACAATTTTCCTAATCTATAGGCTGTATCTTGATTCTCGATAAACCACTTTGTGTAGGAATTATCGGTACTTCCTTTTGGCTGGGTGGTCTGATTTGATTCTAAAGCCGACAAAATTAAAGGCCGAATTACCAAAAGTTTGACACCGCTGCCATGTTTTTTGCATAAATAAATAAACTGAATAAACTGCTCTGTTGATTGGGTCACAGTTGCAAGGATGAGGTTGGATGAAGCTATTCCTTAAATACTTCGGTGAAGTGCAAGCGAATTCAACAGTGCCGGCCCCAAGATGAGCTGCAGAAAGAGGCAATCCCACTACTTTTGTGACTTTGGCTCACCAATTTTGTGATGATTCTGCCACAATTCATTACAATTAAAATAGATTTTCAGTCACAACTGAAACACAAATAGTTCATTTCAGCCAGATAGTATGAACATCAGGTGCATTGGTTGTATCGTTTTACGCCAAAAACTAATTATAATCAGTTGGGTAAGAGTAGACGTGTAATCGTACTAATAACTGATTATTTTGATCTCTAAAATCGCAATGCTTTTTAAGAGCGGCAGCTCTTACTGTAAACTCATCTACAGAAGTTTCTTCATGCTAAATTTTCTCAAAAAATGTCTAGATATGCCCTGGTTTTACGTACATGTTTTGCCCCTGCTGACAAATGTTGTCGACTTTTCCGCTAAAGCATTTTTCTGGCAGCAGCTCTGAAATGATAGAGTCACTTCATTATTTATAATCAAAGTTGTGCGGTATCCTACGTTACGTATAAGTGTTAGTTTTTCGTTTTGTAAACTGGCACGGTCCATTGCAATGACATGATATATCATTGAAAAAAGCTTCATTAAAAATCAAATAATTTTTAAACTCGGACTTCCGGTATTCAGAAAATATCTGTAGACAGTAGGCTACGACAAAACCACAACGTCTCATAAGAAGAAAAATTCATTATCCTTAACTTTTTTTATTTGATTTTTATTCTTAGGAACACTGTTAAGCGATCAAGCATATATAAGCAAAACCTGAATTGGTTTATGCTTACTAAGAAATGCACAATATTTTTTAAATACATCATATAAAGCTCTATTATTGATTATGGGTAAACTGTTTGCTTCAGAGTATTAGTTGTAACTCCGGATAGTTTGGAATACATCCTGTTTATAAGATTGATAGATAATAAAAAAGCTTCTTTTTATAAGTTATATCATGCGCACTCATAACAAAAAGAAAACGTTTTCTTGTAAACATATAAAAATCATTCTGACAATATTGGTAAGCAAGTCGCAAACAAACCATTTTATGCAAACAATAGTTTAGCAAATCACATTTCAAATGAAGTTAGAATACAAAACATGACAATGTCTAAAACAGGGACCGACGTGATGTTGTAAACCAGATTTATAAAAATAATTGAAAATTAATTATTAGTACACAAATTTTTGCTGTGATGCAAGCGTTTTGCAATTTTCGAATATGACAAGTTGTAAATCAGAAAAACAAGTTCTTTTTTTATAAAAACCAAAGCATTTAAAAGTTATTTGACTTTGCAGCTGCGATAAATCAACATTGAGTGTTTACTGTTTGCCAAAGCCCTTAGGTTACAGTTTGCGTCATTTTTTTAGCAGTTGCGACATCACCTATAATCTGATTAATACGGATTGGCGTCGAAAGACAAATAAAAAACATAAAATTTTGTGTACCTTCATAAAAAATCCAATTTTTCAAGTTTAGATAAATTCACATCGCACAACAAAAAAGCTTGTCATGTTTAGCTATAAATTTTCTTTACAATTGTGAAAAAAATTTTATGAAATCTTTAGTGGTATGCGAGATACAAGCGTTCAAAATTTGTTGTACCGCTGCAGTACAACGTTGAGTAAACTAACCGAAAAAATACCTTGAGCTTTTTAGGGTTAATCTTTTTAAAGTAATGTTTCATTTTTGTCTTTACAAGTAAAAATGTTGCATTATTTTTATGAAAAGTCATGTTTAAATCCTTCAATTTTTCAAAAATGTCAAATAAATAACATATTTCAACAACACAATTTTCATTTCGAAAAACTCTGCAAGAGCAGACATCTGTTGAATCAAGTACATGACAAACTTATCTTTTAAATGCAATAGCTTTTATACAGCGTCGCCTCTTGATAATTATCTGATTTCGAGCTGCTTTAATAAGCTTGCATAATTTGAGCTATATCTTTTGCAGGGATTTGAAAACAAAAAATGTTGAGAGCATTGTTTTTAATACAGTCAATTGTTTTAAGGTCTCGAAGAACAATATTGAGTTTAGGTGACATTGGTTAGGGTGAAAGTGCCTCTCTTTGGACCATAAAATAAGTAGAAGTTACTCGAAAAATAATCCAATTATTTTGCCAACTAGAGATTGCTTTGAAAAATAAACAAAATTTCCGTTAGTACAGCAGTGGGAGCGACAAACCAACTTTATAAAAGTAACGGTGTTACCGCATTTTAGCAAAAAAATTGGCGATTCCACTTCAAACGTCTTAAAAATAACGCAGCGGCCCTTCCATTTGAAAAAAGGAGCGATAATTCATGGAGTGTGCTCTTGCTTACTTCTGATTTATAACAAAACTTGGCATAACTGTAAGTGAAAACAACGGAGGAAAACTGGTTGTTTCATCATCTTCTCCAGACATGAAAATCTAATCTGCTACAGTAATTTTTTGTGGTTCCAATTTAAAATGGAAAGCGAGAAATCGACTAAATAGCCTACGCTTAAAATTTGCAGAAATCAGGTTTTTCTTGAGCAAATGAAGACTTTCATCATCATCAGACAAACACATATTGCAAATCATCTGGAGCATCTGGAAACTTTGAACTTGATGACAACATTGTCTTGCATGGCGCTTCTCAAAAGAACCTTGTTCTATCTACAACCATTCTCGTTAATACGTCCAAACTGAAACCAGCTTCAAGTCACAAAATAAATAGATGTTTACCAATAAATATCGAAAAGCTGGACATACACAAAAAAAAGTAAAGAAACTTTTGTGTTGAATTTTTTCGTACTTAATGCCGTTTTCCAGCTTATCGTGCAACAAACACCAACAAATATATGTGCTTGAACAAAATGAAAACGAAATTTTATGTGTATCACTTAATTGAATGTTTAGTTTTTGGATTTTGGTCCCACAAATTTATCCATTCTTTTGTACAGCTTTAGCTCTTCTCAAGGAAAGAACTTTTGAAAAGCTTGTATTCATAATCAGCCTCTTCTGGTTATTATTCATGACTCATGAAAAATTGATCTTGTTGAATGTAAAGATGGGATTAAAAAGTCTTCCAAACTATTTGATTGGGGGAGGTCACGCCCCATTGCATATACTACCGCTAATGGTTTCAGTGGCTTCGTTTTACAAAGCATTTTACATTTGTTTTGCCAGGTAGATTAAAGACAATAATAACAACAATCCCAGCGTTACGACAATTGATACACTCTCGTTTTTCATTTTCTTGGAAGCCGGAATTTCTTGTTTCAATATTTTGGTGCATTTTCAAATACATCTGACATATTCCTTTTAAACAAAGAATTCCACCTAAGCTCATAGTTTTCAACATTTAGGCTGTGAATGATCATCACCTGTAGCTTTTCTCACGTTTTACCACTTGATAGCAATGTATTAAAGGGTGACAGCTTCTCCGGCTCACAATTGCAAATAAAATAGATTTTAATAGTTTTTGTGTCTTATCATTTTTCATAAAATTTGTTTTTCCTTACATTTTGTTGATCTTTCATGGCAGAAAGGAGCAGCTCGCAGGCCGCAGGTCACAGTCCGCCCCGTTGTGTATTCCTTTGAGGGACAATGTAACACATATGTTACATCATTATTAATTGCAATGTCATTATGACGTAATAACCACTTTCTGGTAATCCTATTCTTACCAAATAATTAGGGAATTGTCTCAAATTCCATGAATTAAAATCTTGTGATCCCTAAATGGGTATGTACTGAGCTGTAAGTCCGGCCTCTTTTCAGTTGCCAGCGTGATATTTATCATAATTTGAAAATTCTGTACCAAATCAGTTTTGTTACCTTGTTTCCAATTAATAACGGAGGAACAAATTTACAGGAAGCAAGTTGAAAGTTATTCAAAAATTTCAGCATATATTCAAACAATCAATGACCATAAAGCAACTATTCCTGTCGATGTGTGGCTACAAAAGCTGTGAAGTTCTCAAGCATGTACACAGCAAAAACTGACAACTTTAAAACAACGACCAACACAGCAAATGTCGTGTAGCCAGATTTAGGTATATCCGTATCGCATGCACAGTAACTCCATGGATTGGTTGGCACATCAACTCTTCAGTTGGAACGTTTAATGTAAGAATTACTTTTTTTTCGTTGCATTGTATGTCAGGGCGAAATTGTGAGCAGTAAACTTTCAGTAGAATTATAAAGGGATGCAGAAAATCAATTTTATCTATTATATTGAATTTCTATTGATTAAATTATTTCTGGACGTGAAACTTGCCCTCCTTACTAGAAATAGAATACACTAGATTTTTAGGTAGTCAACATTTTGATCAAAAGAGTACTTAACGATATATATGTGTTAATGACAAGGGTCACAAAGTTGCTGGTTAGTTTGCTTTACCGATACTCGACATACTGATTGAATAATGCACGCACATGGTTAAAACACAATGTCAGTTGCTTCAATGCCAACCATTTGTCCATTCTGCATGGAACTGTGCTGGGTTGTTTTTTACCATATACTGTAAATTTTGTAAAGAATCTAAATAAAGCTTTTATTTATCATAATCTTAATTCTAGTTTATATGTTTTTTATGTAATTCAATGCCAGCATGAACGAAAATTTCGTTTATTTTTACAATTAACCCATATCTTACTGGTGTCAGTTTAAACTGACACTTTATTTTTGGTCTACAAAATTTTAACTGTTGCAAAATTCAGTGATGTTGTGATTGAGAATGGTTGAGTGGTAAATTTACAACATGATTTGATATTTCGTTTATTTTTTTCTGTAAAAAAATGGATGTTTGAACTTTATAAAAAAAGTTTTAAAAAAATTGATATGTTGACATTTTGGCTCACGTAATCAACGGAAAAAGAAATGCAAGAACTACCAAACCTTGGAATTTTGTTTTTTGGACTATCTTGAACAGTTTTTAATTTTTATGTGTTTATTCAACTTCGAACTGATGTATTTATTTCAATTTTTTTGCTGTCAGTTTAAACTGACACCAGGAAGATCCACTTTTTGCAAAATAATGAATTTTGCTATGAACCGTATTTGCGACATGTTATTAGCGTCTTTCAACTTTTCTTTTCGTGTTTGATGGGAAAATCGCCATAATCAGCTGTTTGTGTATGCAATCACGCTGCGACAGACAGTTCCCACACTCACTAGTCTCTTAAAAAAATTGGTTTGCAACAACCATAAAGGAAAAGGGATGAAGCAAAATTCACGCAAGTGGTCGGACACAGTTTTCCCAGGCTGAACAAGTAGTTCTTGGGCTGCTGGATATTTCACTTTGCAACAACTTTGACAACGACAAAGACACCTGCATATGCACCACACGATGGAAAGATAGTAAGGTGGTGACGATGGCGTCAACCTACGCTGGAGTAAACCCCATTAAAAAAGACCAGCGCTACTCGAAAGCAGAAAAGAAGCGCGTTGAAATAACACAACCAAATGTAGTGGCAGAATATAATTACGGAATGGGTGGTGTTGATCGCTTTGACCAAAACATTGCTGAATATATGAAAACACATCGATCAAAGAAATAGTGGTGGCCAGTTTTCCGATTTTGTGTCGACTTGGCGGTACAAAATGCATATCAGATATACCATCTTCAGGCAAAAGGGGTATCTAAGAAGTTAGATTCCCTTGGCTTTAGGCGAGCTATTGTTGAAGTGTATTCCAAGAAATACACAAAATATTCGTCTGGGCTCTTCAAGCATCCTCAAATGTGTCAGAGCAATGAAGCACGGTATGATAATGTCGGCCACTGGATCAAAAAAGCAACACAGCGAAGGTGCCAAAATAAGCCTTGCAAGGGCACGACACTATATTGTTGCGAAAAGTGCACAGTTACACTGCATCCAGAATGCTTCAAAGCATATCACACATGTTAGACAATACAAGCATCGAGTAATCTACATGATATCTGAAGTTACGTGTATGCAAGAACACGATGTGTGTGTCAAAAGAGAGACAAATAGAATACACAATTTGTCACAAGTAGCCACAGTGCTCCAAGTTGCACTTGTACAAATTTAATTAGTTATCAACTTGTGATTGCAAATTATACAGCTAATGACGATAGCGAATGATTTTATCAACTTTTGATGCCTTAAACTTTGTTATCAAGCGTGTTTTAACTCTTGTATGCTTTTACATTTTTTGTTTTTTTCATACCTTTTCTTCCTGGTGTCAGTTTAAACTGACGCTTGGATTCTTGCCATTTATATCAATAAAAAAATTTTTTCAAAAAAAAAGTTGTTTTCGGTGGTTTTAGCATAGAATCTTTCATTTTAAAAAACAAAATAAAAAATTTGTGATCTCAGGCAGATATGGGTTAAAGCAACTTATTTTGTCCCAACAATTTATGAGAGGCTCAGCATAAAACTTGTTATTCATAAATGATGTAAATGCAAGCTATATTACCCTTAGCTTCCCTTGCCTTTTGTTACTCGTCTAAAAATGGCCACCAGGTAAAATTTTCTGTTGGTTAATAAATTTTCCTATTTCCAGTTAAGACTAATTTAGTCGGGTATTTACCAACACATAAGTCTTTAAACTTTGCAAATTTGACAAAAAACAATGCCTGGTTTCTCTGACTAGAAACGGATTTTGTTTTACTGACGGCTTTCGTCGCCGTTGATTAACGTATACTGCGTGTTTAAATCATCGGTATTCCATGTTTTAACCACTCTTTTGTTTTTATTTGAAGTTTGCTTGTATCTACAATATTCAACAAAATTATAAAAAGTTCCAATGATAAGTTTATACCTATTTTATCTATAAAGTGGAGTAAAATTGCTAATCCAATGCTCATTTGCTTACGTATATTAAATTTAAAACATCTCTTCCCCTGCGCTATATCATGACTTATAAATCTTATTTTCAACAATTTTTTGCCTAAACGCAATGTTAGGATTAACTTATTTAAAGTCTCTGGGATATATTCTCCCGAAATATTTTTTACTCCATTTTAAAGATTTTTAAAAATTAAATCAAGGAATAAATTTCAACTATTGTTTTCGTAATTTGTAAGATGTAATGCGTATGCAATCATCGCCACTCATTCACGAGTGATACTGCTTTGCAGAGCACTACAGTAAAAATAGTTGAAGTATAACGAGTATGACGTTCCAAGCTATGCTTTATTTAAAGCCTCAATCTATTTGTCGGCCACCAAATTCTCGGAAGAGACTTGATAGATTGAAACAGCGTCGCTATCAGCAGTTTGTTTAAAGAAAATGCTAAATCCTTACCTCTAGCAAAACTTTAAAGCAAGCAACTTTATAGAATGCTAAACTTCAAATTTCTAAACATGGTGATGCCTCAGCATTCACAACTTCCCTCAATCTCTGCATGTTGATTCTAGTGTAGCGCAGTTGAGACATGTGAAGTGCCTATGTGACATAGGTCGAAACCGTTGCCCTTATGTAGTTGCCCAGTAATGCAGCAATGGATCAATGGCATGATCTAAAATTTCCAGAAGAGCATATTTGGATTTTATGCGGTAAACACAGTGGATGGACCAGCCTACAATATGCTAATACAGTTTTACTGTAAAGACCGTAAAAAACTTAAATGTCTACATCATCATATCATGTACCAAAAAAAAAACGGAAATGCTCAAGAATATTGAATATGAATAATGTGGCTGCAAATCCAAAGAATAAAAAATTATCAAGAAATTTTGGAAACAATTTTATGTCAGGATCTTATACGGTATTAAGAGGATACAGAGTTTTGTAATGATGTAACAAGACTAAACAGTAAAAACAAAAAATTTTATGTTTCAAAAACCTTTGAAATCATCGATGCTACTGTACTGAACGGAGTGAGGACCCTTATGTTGTTTTAGTCTAAGTATGCTCAAGATTTTTTTGCTATGAATAAAACCAATTGTTGCGAATTCTTTCCTTTAAGACGCTTTGGCGACGCCTTGTTCGCACCAAACTACGGCTGCTACGACTTGATTGTTGATACAGTATTATTTATTGCTGCAACGCGTCTCGTATTGGCTTCCTCTCAATAACTCCAGATGTTGACTCGAACAAATGTTATTTAGATATGAACAAAGTTAAAAGATAAATGATTCAAAATAATAACAATACTTGAATTCCACGAGCGAAAGTTGGGTGGGGAGGACCGTTCAAACACGCGGTGTTACGAGACAGTACAAGACGGTTTCAGAAACAATATTGCGCCAAACTTCTATCAAACAATTACAGCAACACACTTTATTGTTACTAACTTCATCTTATTCAAATAGAATCGTTAAGTTTCCGACTTTAACTTATTAAACACGTAATCTAGTCTACATACAACTGCCAGCTATTTTGGCTTACTACTGAACTTACAAAAACAACGGTACAGTGAAAAAACGAATTTTGCGCTGTGTTTGAACGGTCACGTGATCGTGTTATCAACAAAAGGCAGCACTTTTTGCGTAAAGACGGGTTACAGAAAATGTGGCGGTAACAACAGAATAAATATCTAACACCAATTGCAGGAGTCCGCCTATTGTGGTATTCCAGTAGCCTTCAAAAGTGTAATATCACTTATAATTTTTGATTCTTGACTATAAATCGTTTGCTTTTACTCTTTTTTACTAAATCTTTTCTCTGTTTGTTTAATTTTAACTATCAAACTCTTAACATGTAACACGTTTTTAAGAAAAAAATTATATTTTTTTCAATATTTATAATTAACTGGTCTCTCAGCAACATGCTAGGAAAATGTAAACTGTTACACAGATGATTCATCAGAAAATAATACGTTTCTCCTCTCTTCTGTTGTTTAACCCTAATTTACCCAACGTTGGTCTGCAGCGATCCAACCAATTTTTAATTGTCTAGATATGTGCGTTTTTTCTTTTCAAAGTTATATAAAATTTGTTGACTTTGCCTTTATTATATTATACTTTAATGTAGATCAAAAATCATTATTCTATCCTGTGTATATTTCAAATAAGCAAACATTTTTTGTCATGCATTTATAAATTTTTGCCAAGAAACAGCAATGCTTCAAGCTAGTCAGATACGCGTTTAATTGCGCAGTTTGTTTTTGTATTTCGTGTACATTTGCAAAAAAATCCAATATCTCAAGTTTAATGAACATCATATTGCACAGCAAAATAGTTTATTTTATTTAGTTATCAATAGGAATTAAAGTTGTGAAAAAACTTTGTGGAATCATTCGTGGTATTCGAGATACAAGCGTTCAAAGTTTGTTGTATTGCTGCAGTACAACGTTGACTAGACCAGGGGTGGCGAACCTTTTTTTACAAACGTGCCAAAATATTATAAGTGACGTAAAGCAAGTTTATACCATGCCAGTAACATTGAACAAAATTAATTAAAAATGTAAACTATGCAAATTATTGATTATATTTATTACCATAAATCATAATACGTTAATGAGATTTCTGTTGCTGTAATTTAGATGATAAGCGTTTTATATCTGGTTCATACTCTGTCACTTTAAGTAATGCACATGCAGATGAAGACTCATCAATCAAGCTACTTCTCAAATTGTTTTTGATCAAGTTCATTTGCGAAAACAATGATTCACAACAATACGTAGATGAAAAAATTGATAAAATAGCAATTGCTAATTTTTTTAGACAAATGAAAGTATTGGGAATGGTATCCCATGTTTTCAATACTTTTTCTTCTGGATTGCATGTTAATACACCAACTGCTCTATCGCTCTCTATTAATTCTAAGTCTCTTCTCAGATCGATAAACTTTTGCTTCCATATAGAACTAGATTGGAAATCAATTAATTGCATTTCTATATCTTCCAAATCTAGCCACTTCAAGCTTTCCAAATTTAGTGTTTCTAGTGATGTAGAGTCTGGATACAAAATAAATTGCGTTGTTTCAGCGAATTGCCTGAATTGTGTAAACCTAGAATCAAATTCCTTGATTAACTCTTGAATAACTTCACAAAACATTCTTAATAGTTGATTTATTCCTTGTTCTAGATGGTCATTAGATTCAAGTTGTAAAAAATATTTCTTTGTGTTTTTAAAATACTTGAAAGTTTTTGAATCAACATCTCGATAGAACACTCGTAGTTTTGCTTCGAATGCTTTGATTAAATCAAACATGATAATAATGGTTTTATTACGACCTTGCAAGCGTGTGTTTAATTCGTTTACATGTAAGCACAAATCAGTAAAAAACATTAATTTTAAAATCCATTGGCTATCAAGCAACTCTTTATATTTTTCAATAATTTTTTCGGTAGTTAAAAAAATTATAATTTCATCCAAGCACTCAACAAATCGTTCCAGAACTTTTCCCCAACTTAACCATCGTACATTATTGTACATCAGCAAACCAACATGCATAGAATCCATATCGCCAAGCAGCTCTTTAAATTTTCGTTTGCTTAATGGATGAGCAGCCATTAAGTTAATTAGTTTTGTTACTACATCCATAATGTTCTGCAGTGATTTAAAACCAGTTTTTGCACATAATACTTGCTGGTGTATAATGCAGTGAAAGCTCAAGATCGAACGTCCAACATGCTGAGTAAATAAACTGATAAATCCATTGGTTTTTCCGGTCATACTACCAGCACCATCTGTTGATACAGACACTATTTTAGAAAGATCAAGTTTTCTTTCAGTCAGCTGTTTCACAACAGCATTGCATATGTCTATCCCTCTTGTTGTTGTTTCTAATGACGCTAAGCTGATCAACTCTTCTCTAATGGTATCATTAACCAAATAACGGCCAAAAATTGCTAAACGTGCCGAGCCTGTTATGTCAGTACTTTCATCAAGACAGATAGATAAAAAATTACAAGAACTTAAGTCTTTATTTTGCTGGTGAGAAACATTGTCAGCCATATCCAAAATTTTAGCTTTCACTGTATTTCTAGATAACGGTATTTCTTTTATTCTCTGAATAATTTTTTCTTTTTCTTTAAAATTTTCGAATAAAATCGGTGCACATTCAAGCCATGCTTGTTTGATAAATTGTCCTTCACTGAATGGTTTTACGTGTTTGGCAATTTCTTTTGACACAATATAACTCGCTGCAGTAACATTTGAAGAGCCTCCTATAAATTTCATTAGATTTGATGATTGCATTTTCTTCTCCTTACAAGCTTTAGAAATAATTTCTCTTTGTTCTTCTTTCGTTTTCAAATAAAGGTCTTTATGGTTCGTTTCGAAATGACGTTTAACTGAAGATGTTCTACAAACAACTTTATTACAACAGAAGATACATACTGCTTTGTCATCACTGCTAATCATGCCATACTCTTCAGTCCACCAGCTTTGAAACCCTCTACTGCTGGATGATGATAATTTTAACTTTTTATTTTCTCTTGACATATCTCAGGTAAAAAAATGAATAATTAATTAAAAAAAAAGAAAAATTCAAGTTTATGATCTAGCTAAGTTTGAAATTTAATTTATTTCTGAAAAAATATATATTCCACGTGTAGAAGTAAGTTACTGTACTTGGTTTCTTCAAACTGCTAGTAAAATTTACCAACTGTTGTGAATTTCTGTTTCAAAAATAAACTAACTAAAAAGAAAACGATGATAACAAATTACACACTTTCTTGTTTTACAACCGTGACGTCACAAAGCAAATAAATGACAAATGGAAGAGCTTTGATCTATTCTGAGAAATAATTTTAGTCTAACTTGAGTTTGTAACTCTGCTAGATGGTCACTGAACTAATGCGCGATAAGAAGTTTCAAGTGCCGTGCCAGCAAAAATCAGCCAGCGTGCCATACCTGGCACGCGTGCCATAGGTTCGCCACCCCTGGACTAGACTACCCGAAAAAATACCTTAAGCTTATTAGAATTAATGAAGATGAGTCTTTGCATCGGTCAACTTTTCAGTTTTCGTAGATTTATTTTTAAAAAGGCAGCCAGTCATTATTAACCCTCCATCGGGCGCAATTGATCTGTCAGGCACATGGATGACGCAATTTCGTGTATCTCGCGTTCTGGTGGGCTAAGTCAAACACACCACCCACCACCAGCGCATTCCAGTAAGAAACGTCACAGATTCGACAACGTGAAAGGCAGACACTCCATAAGAGATCTCTCAAGCGCATAGCCTCCGAATATGTAATAAGTGGCAAGGAAGGATTTTTTATATTTTACTGTGACTTGATTTGTCTGCCACTTTCTATTTTCGTACGTCGCAACAACGCGTTGTGATATACAGTATTACTTTATATTTTTCTACTATTCTTATTAGGCACATTGTATCTGTTAGTGAGGTTTTACTCTATACGAAGGCCTATGTCGATTTTTTGCTTACTATATATTTTACTGCAGTGTTTTGAACTAAAGTGATGAGTAATAGATATTTCAATCCTGATGAAGTAACGTGTATGGTGGAAAATTCCAGTAATGAGGAAGATTGTGAAGACAGCAGCGATACTGACTCAGAAGATAATGTAAAAGACCGAAAAGAGGATTCTGAAAGAGAACAGGAAGATGTAAATGATGAAGAAACAGATGAAGTTGATACAGTAGCTGGGGTCAATTATTTTGTTGGGAAGAACAAAACTATCAAATGGTACCACAATCCGTTACTGACCAGTTCAAGAACATGACCTCACAACCTTATCAGACATCTACCGGGACAGATAGGAGATGCAAGGCTGGCAAAATCTGTAGCAGAATGTTGGGCCTGCTTTTTAACACTAGCTTTACGGAGGGGTCGTTTTCGACCCTGGTTGTTGTTTATTTGCTTTATATCTTCTAAATGCGTGACCGAATATCAATAAACTGCTTTGACTTTTTCTAAAATTGATTCTAGAATACATTCCAGGTTTTGAAACTTTGAAAAAATAGCTTACTAGTTGAGTTTTTGCATCTGGAAAAAAGCTACCCTTAGTTTTACGGAGGTGGACAATTTCATAATGACTTACGTAAAATGCGTAGCTTGCGTAAAACAGACTAGTTAAATGCTTTTATATTTCGTACAAAACGTATCTTTTAAAAGTAAAATTATTTTTTTATGCGTAATCATTGCAATACAGCACACTAGCAGTTTAAAAACTAGTGGGAGAAAAAGGCAATTAGCTAAACAAGATCGGGGTCGAAAACGACCCCTCCGTAAAACTAGGTGTAGAAAATTTCCCGTTAAGCTAGTGTTAACAGATGACATCTTAGACACTCTGGTGACTTGCACCAACCAGTATATAAACTTTGTGAAAGATAACTACGCCAGGAATCGGGATGCAAAGTGTACAAATGTCATTAAACTAAAAGCTTTTATAGGACTCCTTTTTTTAGCAGGAGCGTACAGAGCAAACAGACAGAGTTTGGAGGAATTTTGGAAAACAGAAGGAGATGGAGTGGAGCGTTTCGGTTTGGTCATGAGCATCAAAAGATTCAAATTTCTTTTGCGTTGCATCCGGTTTGATAACCGTGATACACGGATAACAAGAAAAGCTGAACACAGACTTGATCCAATACGAGAAATCTTCACACTGTTTGTAAACAACTGCCAGAAAAACTACTCACTTGGAGAATTCACAACAATAGATGAGATGTTGGTAGACTTTCGAGGAAGATGTGGATTCCGTAATATATACCATCAAAACCTAATAAGTATGGCATAAAAATATATGCACTTTTAGACGCTAAAATGTATTACTTACTACATTTGGAAATATATGCTGGGAAACAGCCAGTTGGACCATACAGTCTTAGCAACAAGCCAGAAGATGTAGTGAGGAGATTGACAGCACCGATATCTGGTTCAGGCCGTAACATTACAGCAGATAACTGGTTCACAGACATAGACCTAGTGCAGGAACTGAAGGAGAAAAAGTTGTCCTATGTCGGTACACTGAAAAGAAATAAGAGGCAGCTTCCACCTGAACTTGTAGTATCCAAAGGAAGGAAAGAACTTTCAAGCCTGTTTGGCTTCCAAAAAGACATCATGTTAGTGTCGTATGCTCCAAAGCCCAAGAAAACAGTTATTCTTGTGTCTACTTTACATGTGGATAAAGAAATCCACCCCGATTCAGGAGAGCAACAAAAGCCATCTCTTATTACATTTTATAATGCAACAAAAGGTGGTGTGGACACGGCAGACCAAATGTGTGCTACATACAATGTAGCTCGAAACATTAAGCGATGGCCCATGGTAGTATTTTTTGCCATGCTTAATGTAGCTGGTATTAACAGTCAAGTTATTTATCTTGGGAATCGTTTAGGAACAATAAAAAGGAGGATATTTTTGAAGATGCTCTCCAAAGAACTTGTTGCCGGAGAACTAACCAGACTAAGTGTAAAAACAGTTGGAATGCCATTGCAACTTCAAGCACGATTGAAAAAATATCGCCCGCCCAGCAGAGCAGAGTCAGAAAGTGAAGAAGCACAAAACACTCCAGGACCAATGGCAAAAAGAAGGTGCTCTACATGTACCAGAGACAGTGGTCACAGAAGGCTGTCAAGATACGAATGTACAAAATGCCACACCGCACTTCGCTTGGAGCATGCCATTTTGGTTTGCAAGTCTTGTTTTGAAAACGAACTTACAGAGCAAAACAAGTAAAGCTTTGTCAAGTTTTGTGAAGACAATGTACTTCTTACGAAACTGTACGTTTCAAAGAACATGCTCTATGCCAGATGCATAGCATTTTTCAAATTGTGCTCAGACATTGTTTTTTTTGTTAAAAAAATAGAATAAATCGTTGAAGATGCTGCAGATAGGTTGTACAGTAGAATTTGCCTAATTCGTCACCTCAAGGGGATTAGAGAAAAGTGACGAATTAGGCGAACCGACTAATTATGCAAACAGGTAAAAACTCCATAATGGCTTGTATACAAGGGGCTTGTTTTGTTGTTAACGCAGTTTGTTACGTTTATTACTGAATACAATGCACTTGCACGGAACACAAATCATGCAGTACAAAGAAAATAATGAGATCTAATTCGATAAGGACTGTTTGTTTGTTTGAGATCTCACGTGTGTTGAAGTAACCACTGAGGCCACGTGAATTCATCTATCCTGCAGTAACTGTAAATACCGCTTAAACATTAAATCGAATCTGCAAAGGACGAATTAGACGAACAAAAGGTTTTTCGGGGATATAAATAGGTGACGAATTCAGCGAAGTGACGAATTGGACGATGGCGAATTAGGCAAACTGGAATGCACGTAAAAGATAAGAATTCTGCCGGGACCCACGAAAATGTGACAAATTAAGCAAACTGACGAATTAAACGAAGACGAATTAGACAAATTCCACTGTATTTTAAAGCATTACAACAAAATTTTGATATAATACAGGCGCATGCATTTCAATTCTTATATTATAGTAATATTTTTCACATGACATTGCGCCCGGACCTGTGACAAACTACATTGCGCCCAACGGAGGTTTAAGGGTTGTAATTGAAGCATGTATTACCTAAAAGGGCACTGATGACATAAACGGCATTGTAGAACAATTTCTTACTTATTGTAAAAGTATGAATTTCAGGAAGGTGGTCTTAAAGTATCGAACGCGTTTGTAAAATAGGCGTTTGAACTCTTTTTATCAAAATGAATCTTACTTAAAACCATGGTATCTATTTGAGTTCTAAACTAAAAGTGACGTTGTTGCTTATGAAATTTGTGTGATAAAAGCTTTACGTCTGGATCACAAAATTATTATTTCCAAACAAAATCTAATTGCATATTGTTCCACTCAAAATAAGAAATTTGGAATATAAATAACTTTTCTCATTGCTTTTTGTCATAAATCAAAACACATTTAGAACTATTCCAGGAGGATCGTGCTAATATTCCTCTTCGGCCTACAGCACATTTGATGGCATTCATGTTTGTAAAACCTGTCCCTTAGATAAAGAGGATAATATTGAGGAAATAGAAGGAAGCCAAATGTAGCCACGTTTTGCAAGCAAGGAGGTTTCTTAAACACTTGTAACATTTTTTGTTGCTAGGAATGTAGTCGTTGCTCAAAGCCAGTGCATTATTGCGGCAAATTCAAAGAGCTGCTTTCTCACAGCTCTCGCTCTTTTTCCTCACAGAAAAGGCTAATGTTGCAAGAACTCTTCGGAGACATTTTCCTGCAATGTAAGGTGATTTGAGATCAATTAATCGATAATGATTAATATTCAATAAGTTGGCTGAAACTTATGAACTGGAGGGTCAGTATTATAGGTAAGTTGAAAATTTTACCGGATATTCCCATTTTGTATTATAAACTTGTACAAAAAAGTAAGCTTTAAATCCATGGATGGTTGTATTTTTTTCAGATTCTTTCCTCAAAGAACTTTCCTCGTTGATTTTTTTGGCGGGGGAGAACGACACTGTGCACAACCTGTAACAAATTTATCATCCTTTATCTTTGCAAATGTCATTCTTGCATCACTCCAAACGCAGTTTCCTGAATGTTCCAACAATTGAAATGGGTTAAGTTCGTGATATTTTTTCGATATAATATTGTAGTAGTAAAAACAGCATTTTGAACACTTTCACCGCCACAATACCCGATTTTCAGTTTTGGTTCAGCGCCAAATTTATTTGGAGAAAACAATACATTGAAATATTACGCTAAACACATGTTATATGGTTGTTATATACTAAAATAATCATCAATAAAGTTATATTCTAGATAACGCCAATTCGCAATTTTGCGAACTTGGCGATAAAAGGGAAGTGTTTAAACCACGTAGGAACTGCCTACAGGCATAAAACTATCGACTGAAAGTTAAAATTAAAAATTAACTGCAAATACCATGGTTATTAAAATGGGTGCTGGAGTAGAGTCTATTTGAACATGGACCAGGCTGCAATTTCTACATGTAGAAATTACCTGGCACTATCGTATGCTGAGCAGAGTTTCTTTTACAAATCGAACAGTTATATTTACAAATCCATTGATCCAGAAAATTCATTCACTATTTACAACCCAACACACAATAATAATAGGCTACTAATAATGCTTATAGTATAACCAGTGTACCCAGAGTAACCAGAGTGAACAGAGTAATTTCTACGGTTTGAGACCCTGGCGCAGCTTCTTATCCCTTTGGAACGAATCAATTTTAGGTTAACTAGGCTCTCGAATTCATCATAATTAATTGTAAATTTGATAACAGTTACACAATTCAGCACGATATTAAACTTGCATCTGAATCCCAAATTTCATACACCCTAGCATTATTATCAGATTATTATTCGGATAACTCAACAAACTAATATAACAACTGTACACTTTTAAACCGAGAATTCCAGACAACCAGCATCTAACGTTTTCACCTCGTGGCAATTCGCGCTGAGGAATGCGAGAAATCGTGAGTCTTTGTTACGACAACATTACGTGATAATCCGCTTGCATTGCGTAGTTAGAAAAAAGGGACTATTTGCACATACAACAGCAGGTAACAATGTGTTTCCTTCGAGAAATCAAACAGCATCAAAGAAATATTCTTTTTTAAAGTCTGGAAAACCGTCAGCGTTCTAAAACAAACCACTAAATTGTTTTTCTGTTTTTTTTATATCGAAAGTAAGTTAAGCGAATGTTTGCGAACTGCAAATGAAATTAGCACCAAGTAAGCAGTTTGTTGACGCTTCAAATTATTAAAGGGGAGCATTATCAGACAAGCTAGACTTTAGCTCCTCTAATTTGTAGAAGCATGTTTTTGTATTTTTCACTAAGCAATTCAAAAAATCTCGTTGATGTCTCGTTGCAGACTAGCAGAATGAAACAAGAAAGTACTATGCTGTTTTTCTTGGAGGTTATTTGTTTGTAAAAGAAAGTTGATATATAAAAATAGCTTATATGGTATCGCCTTACATCTTGTGCTGAATTTCTTGTCCTTTCCTTTAGAATAAAATGCGCTATCAATCATATATACATTCCAATCCACAGTGTAAAACCTAATCAATATCAGGCTATTGTAAAAAACATATCGCTTATTTTAAACGGGTCATAAATGCTAAGACTTGTGGCCCACCACTAAATGGCATATATTTATCAGCATTCAATCAAAGTTTGCCGCTTGTGACGTGATTGTTGGCGAACAATTTGACTTTTCTACTCCAATAAAGCCTTGTACCTTATACTGCTGGTCGTGATATAAATTGATGTTGCCTGCATATTTCTGGGGTCGCCGGTGATTAAACGTGATCTCTAAGAAAAAGGTCTTCACTTTCGTTTGAGGCTGAAATAAATAACAGAGCTCTGTAATACTTGAGCTTCATCTCAAAGATTTCTATTTTTGCTTTGAGATGAAAATGCTTTCGGTGGACAAGATTGCAAGTATTTTCTGACTTTGGCTTTTTTAATTTGTTTCGCTAAAAATACAGCTTGAAAAGCATAGATTTTTGGTAGTTCGTTTGACTAATATTGCAAAACCAAAGCCAAAAACTGAGACCTGTGTTATTGTTTAATAAAACACACTTGTTACATTATACAGGATGATTCAAAAAGAATACCCCAATTTTGACTAGCTCTATCTCTTCGACGACAAAGTGCCTGTGAAAGAAACATATATCAAATGAAAGAGGAGGAGATCGTATTTTCAATAATCGTTATTTTTGAAACGTCATAAGTTACGATTTTCCTCATTAACGAATAGAAATATTTTTGAGGCAATGGGTACCACTATTTATTCTAAGCAGCTTTGCAATGAAAAGGAAACTAAAACAATCACAAAAACAGCAGATGATGGAACAAGTTATGAACGGTAAACTGCAAGCCATTTTTAAATGTTCTATGTGCCCTTCACCAACTGCACGAACAACATCAAAACAATAATTGAACTCGTTCCAAACACCCTTTAGAGTGTCTTTGTCCAATGATTTTAGTTATGCCGTAATTCTGCCTTTGAGGTGATCCAAACTAGTCCCTATAATGGTGGCATAAAAGCCATATCTTCGATATAACCTCATAAGAAAAATTCGCCGGGTTTAAGGTTTAGTGATCTTAGCGGATAGATGTGCAGTGCTTAGTCTGGGGTCCTTGTGACTTATCCAACATTGAGGTAGAGTTTCGTGCAGAAAACTTAAAACATTATAGATGCCAATGCAGTGGTGCTTCGCCTTGTTGAAAGATGAAATTTTTTAAATCTTTATTGATTGGGACAAAACGCAATTACTGTAGAATTTTAAGGTAAGTTTGCCAAAAATTGTGTTTTCTTTGTAAAAGAAAGGCTCATAAACTTTCCTCAAGGAAACGCAACAAAACACGCTAACCTTCTGGGAATCACGGTGATGATCTAAAACATCTTGTAGATTTTTGAGTGTCCATATTCTGACATAATTACGGTTAAGTTTGTTGCTGACATGAAATGTTGCTCCATCACTAAAAATCAAACGTGGAAAGAAGTTGTCATTTTTTATACCCCGTAAAATCGCATTACTGAATTCCACACGTTTCGCTCAGTTGGCAGCACGAAGAACTTGTACCATATGTAATTTGTATGGTTGTATGACTAAATGACGTCTTACACACTCTATAAAGTTAGTTGAGAGATGCCAAGCTCTTGGCTGGCACGACGAGTGAACATTTGTGGGCTTTGCGAAAAAATCTCTTGAACTTCAAGGACCACCTTCTCTGAAGCCCTGAATTGCTCTGGGCTCTTCTTTTTGCACAAGCAGCCTGTTTCGCAGCGCAGCCATACCAAAACGCCGTTGAAACGCCCGCTGTACTGAAATAACAGATTCAGTTTTGCTGAACTGCAGAACATAGAAAGATTTTTGTTGTGCGCTTATCATCACGTGAGGAATACAAAAAAAACGTAAAACAAACGTGCTGGAAAATGTGAGTTTGCGTAATTATGACATCACACAGGTTTTCTTGTCTGCGACTTCACAATGATATCAGTTTCCTAAAAATCTATTTCCTTTCATTTCATTTGATGTATGTATCATTTGCAAGCAATTCTGCTGATGAGTCCAAAAGTACGAAACGCGTCCAGGATGGCTTCGTAAATTTGTAAATATCTCTCAATAGCATTGCTTCCCTCGGAAGTCTCGCACCTTCAGTACTCGCTTTGTTGTTTCGCTTCTCGCTTAAAAGACGCTCTCTATTGATCGTAATCCGGTGGTCATAGCAATTGATATCGCTTGCTACTTATGCATCCCTCAAGCTCAATACCCAGGCCCGGATTATTGGGACCGTTCATGTTGACAAGTTGATCGTTCGGTAAAAGGCCCATTCCGGTGTGCTCCTGTGGATCGGGGGCGCTGTTAGTAGCTCGAGCACTGTGATCGCACAAACCCTGCCGAAGAACTGTGTGGGGAAATCTCCGCGTGTGATTGTTGAATGGTATTTGGCGCTAGTTACGCTGCTTATCGGATCGCGTTATGTAACACACTAGTCATTACCTGTGCGTTGTGATAGTTGTCAGAATCGGTAGCTATGCTCGGAGTGGAATGAGCGAAGTGGTTGACCTCTCGGCCGCCGTGCATTGTATAAGCCGCGGTGCACTTATATGGAACCCACCAAAATAAGTTAAGCGCTGTTTTAGTTTTACTCGTCCATTGTAGTTTTAAAGGTCAACATTAATGCTATTGGGGCGATTTCTTTGCCCTTGGCAATCCCAGCAGACGACCTCAAAGGACAAAACACGTCTTCAGATCGTGACCTTTTGTAAAAACTAATTTTTATCCTGAAGTGTGTTGTGTCGTGTCTGGTTCCTATGGGGTTCGAATCCGGTCTTTGGGGCTACTTTTCTGTTGTTGTTGTTGTTGTTGTAATTACTCCTTCTCTTCCTCGGGATGGAGGTACGGCACAAACGGTAATTTAGGTTCATGCCGTCTACCTAATTGAAATTAGGCTAGGGGAAACATGGCAGCCCATTTCAAACCAGTCATGAGTGACTGATAGCCTCACTGCCAACACAGCGGACGACCACTGGCGGGTATCCAAGAGTCGCCTCTTACGATATACTGGGTTAGCAACTTAACAATTGTAACCTGGTGAAGTACGAATTGGCCACCTGTCTGCCACATAAAGGTAGAGGCATCCGGTTAAGTGCCTTGCCCAAGGATACAACAAGCAAGCTGCTGGCTTGTTCTCCATACTATTCCTTTTTTATGCTGAGCGCCAAGCAGGAAAGCTGTGAATACCATTTTGATGATATTTCTGATTTCTTTGCTGATTTCCTCGCGCGCTGAGGCTCGCTGTCGTGCAACCGCGTGCTGCCAGCTATACCTTAAATCGCCACATTTAGTTTATAACCTTTGAAAGGTCTTCTATGCCAAATTATTTGTTGTGTGATCAGTTTTATGTAAGGATATCAGTTTTAGTCCATAATTGAATGGTCAGCAGTAACGTCAAAACGAACCTGACTTAAAAGTAAACAGCACGTAAGTCTTGTGCGTTGTGTTAGATTGTTTGGGTTTACCTCGAGTGCAGTCCCATGTAGGATATTGGGCAGCTCGGGGGCCGTGTAAACCCACCGAAATCAGGTAAGCGCTCTTTTAACTTTACGCGTACATCGTAGTTTTAAAGGTCAACGTTAATGCTACTGAGGGATCTTTTTGCCTTTGGCAGGCGGGCTGACGAGTCCAAAAGTACAAAACGCGTCCAGGAATGGGTTTGTAAATTTGTAAATATCTCTCAATAGCATTGCTTCTTTGGGAAGTCTCGCGCCTTCAGCACTCGCTTTGTTGTTTCGTTTTTCGCTTATAAGACGCTCTCTATTGATCGTAACAACGTGGTGCAAGTAGGTAAGTTAAAATTGGGGCATTCTTTTTGAATCAACCTGTATTGTTAACTCCACTTCCCAGAAATTGGTTGGTGAGAAATAAGATATCGATCTTGCAACAAGTTATTTAAATAAATAAACATACAAAAATATTGATAAAACTGAAATTGCCAATATTTCAAAACTATTTCCCTAAGTCTAAAAACAGTTAAATAATCCTGAAAAGATTTCGACAACGTAAAATCATTTTTCGTATTCCGCTAAAATATCGATTTTTCGAAACAAAGCAAAAGTGATAATGAGAGAGAGGATTTGCATAATAATTAAAAACTCACTCACAAACAATAAGGAAGCACCAAACCGGTTTTACCATTATAGGGGCTCTTCAGTGATACGTATCTGACCAGCAAGAAACCGTACCTTCAAGATGTAGACTTCTTATCAACGACAAGTACCACTTGACCACCTGACTGCACACCATTGCTGATGTTATAGCTGCTTTTGTAAGTCAGCGACTGGATTCCTGGCTTTTTCTCTTGTAGAGTGCATAGAATCCACTGTGCTGTAACTCCACAGCGGCAACACACGACCAAGACTTCACTTACAAAAGCAGCTATAACATTAGCAATGGTGTGCAGTCAGGTGGTCGAGTGGTACTTGCCACAAATAGAAGGTCAACATCTTGAAGATTTGGTTTCTTGCTGGTCGGATACCAATTATTGAAGAGCGAAACCGGTTTGGTGCTTCCACATTGTTCGTGTGTGACTACTTAATTAAAGAGAAATTTGCTCGACACTTGCAATGGGATGACTTAACAAAAAATGTATTAAAAACAATTGATAGTGTAATACGTTTTATCGTAAAACGGTAATTATTTGAAGCGTTTACTATTCAATCCAAAGCTTTTACGTTTAGTTGTTTGTTGTAATGCCACCAAATATCCAGACATCTAACCAAACACGGCAAACGTTGTGGTAGACATAAATACAAATCAAGAATACATGATGTTGAATTGCTGTATGATCATCGCACTTTACTAGAAGCTACTACTTGATCGTGATTTCAATGAATCAACAGCGATGTGAATGACGTTGTAATGAAAAAATCTTGGAAGAAATTTGATTGTAGGCAATGCCAGCATTTTCCTGGAAAATGTCATTGTTGATTAATTGCTGTAACAAGAATAACAAATTGCGGAAATGAATGTCTGAGTGAAAAAACTTTTTTCTTGAAATCGGAACAATATATAAAGCAGTATGTTTTGAAAGGCAGAAATCACAAATTGCTTTTTTATCAATGGCAATACGTTTCAGTTGAAGTTATAAAATGAAGCTTCAAGAATTGTACGACTTGGATGGCAAATCTACTTCTAAAATGAATCAAACAATTTCTTTTCGAAAAAGCCTAACAAAAGTTAAGAACTTGTTGCTGATTGTTGGATTTGTATCAATCTGCACTGGAATTTATTATGTTGGGAGGAAAAGTGTTGATCATAAAATGACAAAGTAAAAATACAGTATCATTGATTATTAAATAAACAGAAAAAGCCTTTTGTAATTATGATTATGAGTTGTGAAATGTTTAAATTAAGAATAATTCTGTTGTACAATGTATCGTTATAAGTTTTCATCAAAATCTTTTGGCATTGTTTGCAACTGCGAGAAGAAACCTTAATCAGTCAAATAATATCACCTATGTAATCAAACAACAACAACATCAACTGAAAATATAACAAGAAAAAATGCAATTATTGAACTTAATTTTGTGCTCAATTTTAGTTTGTAGTGGATCCAGTCATAAATGACTAAATTTGTATTACTCATGTGTGATACGCCCTAAGTTACAAAATTCCCATTTTTGAAAATTGCTTCCAAGTTTGTTCTTTTTGTTTTTTATCCTCCATTTGTATCGTTAAAACACAATCAGAGAGAAACAAAAACTTTTTTATAGGCCAAATATTGATTAGTTGTAATGTCTGCACAGTTTTCGCTCAATAAAACGTTTAAGTAAAATCATAATATCAGTTTATTCAACCAGTTTTATTAAAAATTCAATCACTATTTCTTATGTTTTTGTTAATCAATTATAATACGATCACAATTTACTTAACATGTATTTTATATTTGGATTGGTATCAGCACAATTATTAGTGCTCAAAACCAGTTTGGTAGTAATATTATAAACATATTTTGCGTGATCCATTGCTCAATGTTTTCTAATCATGTTTTGCACTACTTCATAACTTCTCTCTAAGTTTTTAGGAAAAATATCAATAAACAAACTGCATTATGTCGGTTTTAGACTTGAAGATCAGGTCAATGCAATTCAAATTTTGTTGAATGATCCCAAAACTAACGGTCATGTAAGCAAACGCAATGTCGAAATTTTAAGTCACGTGAATAAAAGAAATGCTGTGGATGGTGACGAAGAGGTGAGCCAAATAGAATATGGAATGATTTGCTTTGTTCTATTCAAAGTCGAATTCTTTGAGCAAATAATTTGAAGTCATTTTTAAAAAAATAGAATTAATTAAACAAGCTCAGAATCATAATATTCTTGTTTATTGTTTTAGAAATACTTGATTAAAAATGTTTTCATAGTTTTCAAAAAACGTTTGCTTTGATGCTGTCATCTGAGATAAATTTTGCAGGATAATGGAGGTTGAAAAATATTTTTTATTGATTATAATTCAAATTTGTTATGAAAAAAATAATCACATCTCACATTGCATTTTTTCAGCTGGATGATATAACTTCATCAAGTAAGTTTTGTTTGACGATATTATTGTATTCACTTTATAAAGTTAACAATAATAACATATGAAGGCAATATCATAATTTTTTTAATGTTGTAAGGACATGGCGGGGCGTCGTACATCAGATGGGGAAGTAGAAATTGTGAAGGACCAGAACACACCAAGCTTGTTTATGAAGGTAATTCTTGCAGATAAAATATTGCATGTTTTTTAAAACAAACTTTTTATATTCACAAAATTTTAATGTTTGAATTTTGATGAATTTTCCAATGTGATAAAACAAAGGGAATTATCTAAGGTAGATAACAGGCCACATAGATTTTTAATATACATTGATTTCACTCTACTTCATTAATTACAACAATATTTAGATCTATCGGCAGTCTTATTTTATGGCGTTTTATGCGAGGTGTACATACTTACATGAAGCCTTTTCAGTGTTTACATCATTTTGTGGATCGACGACCAAAAACAAACAAAATATTAGTATTTAAATCACTATATTAATTAGATCATTTGTTACCATAAATTAGCGGCGGCGGAGTGATTGGACCTATTGATTTCGCCAAAGCTTCATCAATGAACTGGAAAGCTGGCCAAGTTTTTTTGCCCTTGCACCACATTAAGAATGAAACTGAATTTCAATTGTGTCTAAGTCGCAAATAAACTAGCGAGCTGAGGGGGCAAGGGTATCAAATACAACACTCGATTGACTCTGAGCAACATGAGTTACTGTTGTTACTAGTTTCTGGTAGTAATTGAATCGCAAAGCTAGTAATAACAACCATATTAAAACAAAAATTGAAAAACTCAGGTCTTACCATCAGCAAATACTTGAAACTCTACCTTAAGATCGTGAAAGCCGTAATGTGTAATTTAATGCTATTTCATTAACCGATGAGATAATTTATTGTTAATACTAGGCGGCTCTTCCCACGTCGCTTGGCAAAACCACTGATGGATTTGCGTCTGGCTAGAGATATTTGTTCGGTCAGCTGAGCCGGCTTTACCTAACTTATATTTCTGAAAAAAAGGGTTTAGTGCAAATAAAGGCATCGCAACTACAGCTGTGTCGCTAGTTCTGATTTTCACAATTTGAATAAGGACTGATCTTTCTTACAAACTTTTTATTCTTTCACAAATTTTATCAGTTTTTTCCATTTAGTATAGGAGCATAAAATGAAAGTTGGTTGTGGTCAAGAAAATGGACTTTGTTTTACAATTACAGAAATAAGTTATTTGGTGGTAGACATATTTTACTACTTGATGCAACTCTCCTCTAAACCACGTTTGTGATTCCAAGCTTCTTGTGTGCATCTATGTGCCTTGGTTTGAAACAAAGCAATTAGAACTACAGATGAGTGGTGGATATAGTGGGTATGTGGGAAATGCATTACTACCACCAGTCTTTCTCTTTTACGGTTATGTAAACCTATTTGTTTCCATTAAAGTTTGATCTCCAAAAGTAGAAACTTTTCAAATAATACAAAAAATAAGATCTCCTTCTCCATCCAGAGTATTTGAATTCGCTATTGGCATATCATTTGCATACAATCACACAGCTAATGTTATAATCCGTTTTATGGAAAAAATTTCCGATCATATGTGCAGCTGTATAGTTGTTTACTGTGATTTCACACAATAGTGTAGACCCATTGACGTATATTTTTTATTCATTTCTTCTTAAACCATGGATTTCATCAATTAGGCCTGAAACATCGTACTCCCTGCTAACAAATTAACACTAGGATTACTTCCGTGTCGAAATCGACACGAAAAAATAATTGGCGCTTCGCTTCTCTGAACTGCGAGTTCGTACATATCTACTTTTCTCTGACTTTTCCTAGAATTTGCCCTAGTCTTCCATATTAAAAGGATTTATTTTACATTCATCAGACAATACGACTTTTCGCGGCTTGAAAATTAGAACCCCTTCAATTACGGACGTGTCGATTTCGACACTAACGGCTTTTGTTAGAAAATTACTTCTGTCTGGCTGCTTTTATAGTCATTATTGTTGACCAAATGAAGACATAGATGTGATTCAACACAAAATAGATTTATCCGGCATTTCAGTTTACGTTCACAATTTAGAAAGCTAACTGAAGGACTTTGTAAGCGTTTTCTGTCTGGCCTTGGCATTCATTTGCGTCTGAGGCGTGGAATGTTTTGTGCTAGGTTTTGGAGTCCCGCTCCTGACCAGTTTTTCTGGTATGTGATTTCCACTGTTTTGGAGCGCAGATCTCCAACTGAAGGATGTACCGTTTTGCAAGCAAGCGTGCATAGTAAACAAGGGCAATATTAGCAGAATTTTCTGGTTAGGCTGAAGTTTCAAAATCAGTTCTACTAATTTATTTGTTTCTTATGTGTCTATTTTATTATTTCAGGCCATTTGCAAGTTGAGTTTCATGATTTTGTAATACACTGTAGTTTAAAATAAGCAAAATGACGCAACGACCGATAACTGCAAATGAACTAGCTGATGTAATTACTACCTGGGATACCGATGACGAATGCTCTGATGAAGAGGGATATGGAGATGCTAGTGGCGGAGGAGAAAGCCCAAATGCGCATGTGAGTGACAGCGAGGAGTGCCCTGATAACTGTGAAGATGAGTCTGATGAAGATGACAATGTTATGTCACAACAAAGCCAACCTACATCCACATCTGTTTTTGGAAGAGATAGAACGGAATGGACCTGTACTCCATCAACTAACACTGGACGTACCGGGGCACATAATGTTTTCAAGGCAGCTACAGGCGTTCCTAGATCAACTGCAAGAGACGTGTCAACTCCATATGACGCCTGGAAGCATTTCATCGATGAACCTCTCCTGAGAATGATTGCAAAATTTACAACTGAACAAGCAGCACGTAGGGGTGACAATGAGTTTGTCCTAGATTTGCATCATCTTGAGACTTTTATTGGACTACAATATGCTCGTGGACTTTACGGGAAAGGTCATCCCGCCTGTTTTCTTTGGAGTAGGATGTATGGCATGCCTATTTTCTCTGAAGCAATGAGCCTGACTCATTTATAAAAATACTGAAATACTTGAGGTTTGACGACAAACCTAACAGGATACGACGAGGTCCTGGGGCCGACAAGTTCGCACCTATTCGAGAAGCCTTTGAAAAAGTTTCCTCATCCATGCAGGAGTAAGTTCGTATGTGACTATTCACTGACTATTGACGAGCAGCTAATGCCCTGTAAGTCACGCTGTTCGTTTGTAACGTACATGCCAAACAAACCAGATAAGTATGGAATAAAATTCTGGGTTTTGGTTGATGTAAAAAGCAAATATGTTTCGAACATTTTTCCATATCTTGGTGCCCAGGAGAAAGAGCAGCGTGGTGATACACCTCTGGCAGAGTCGGTTGTGATGAGGTTGATAGAAGGTGTCCGGGTAAAAGGGTACAATATCACATGCGACAACTTTTTTACATCTTTGCCACTTGCTCTAAAATTGCAGAAAGAAAAAATCTCAATTGTTGGAACTATTAGAAAAAATCGTCGCGAAATTGCCAAGAAAATGACTGATGCCGTCAAAGGAAACTTGCATTGCAGCCAGTTTTATTGGCACAAAAATAATGATATGCTGTTTGTGAAATACCAGGCCAAAGCCAAGAAAACTGTTTGCCTGCTTTCTTCCATGCATCATTCACCTGACATAGACCAGAGTAGTGTGAAGCAAAAACCACAAGTGATTTTGTTTTACAACAAGAACAGAGTCGGAGTGGATTGCTTTGATCAGATGGCCCGCCTATATTCAACTAGATCTGCTTCTCGAAGATGGCCACTGACAGTATGGGGAAACATTCTGGACATCGCTCCCATAAATGCCAGAGTTATTTTTATGAAATCAACAGGAACGCAGATAAGCCGTCGAAACTTTCTGCTCAAGCTCATCGAAAAACTGACTGCAAAGCAAACAACAATGCAAAGCAGGGAGTCTTCTGATAGGCCAATATGTTCCGTAAATTCAACCAGAAAGCGAAGAAGATGCAGTGTATATCGTTGCGAGAATGCAACAGTATCATTGTGCATGCTTTGTGATCAGCCAACATGTGGAAAATGTTCGCAAGATGGCTCCCGGATCATATACAGGGTGGGCAATAAAATGTTACCACTTTTCAATCATACCCAAGTTTTCAAATGTGAATTTATTCAAAATTTTTATTCAAAGATTTGTGATAAGAAACATTAAACCAACATTTAATATCAATGAATTTGTAAAACCTGAACTCTGTAGGGAAAGAAATAAAGATCTGTGTTCAGTATGCGTCTGAGAGTGGTCCTTGAGAGGGTAGTTTCCCTCTGACAAACATCTGGTCGATTTTCTTGGTGATTCCTCCAGACGCTGTCTCACGATCTCTGTGTTAATGGCTGTTCTCGCAGACCTTGGCCTACCACTATGTCCTTTATTCGCTTTGGTCGCATATCCTGTTTTCCTGAATTTTCGAAGAAGATGTCTGATTGTGAGTATACATGGAAGATTTCTTTCCGGAACGTCAATGACGAATCGTCACTGAGTCTGGGTTACCAATATTAATTCAAAATATGCTTCCACGATCTTTACTCTCTCCTTCACAGTATATTGTTTTCGATCCATTGGTGTGAGAATTCAATGTTTTGTTGTTAGTATTTTTGAGAATAAAAAAAATCTATTTTGGAAATAGCAAGGATTTAAAAAGTGGTAACATTTTATTGGCCCACCCTGTATGTAAAATGCAACAAGTGTATGCAATCTCTTGCTTGAGCATTAACAAACACGTCTTTGCAAGCACATTTTCAAATAAACCTCACTTTCAAATAAGTGTTTGTTACTTTTTTGATAACTTCGGAAGGATTAGGTTGTAAAAAAATGTGAAGAATTGTGCCACGAAGTAACACGTGTCGAAATCGACACGGCCGTAAACGGAGAGGTAGAAAAATGTCGGTAATCCTAGTGTTAAGATTGTGGGTATTTTTTTGATCAAGTGCGATACGACATACATTCAAAGTTATGAAAATGCTCTGAAGTAATTGATGAAGGTACAGAAATGAAGCTATAAAATAATTGCAGTACTACTTACAACATTTTCGTAAATGTAAGTCTAGTTATAAACTACCAAGCTTTTGGATGCAGATATGTTTGTTTACCCACGCATAAACGCACTCAGTAAAGCGCAAACAAATACGAAGTCCAGATTCCAGCATCTAAATTTTGGTCTTTACAGAAAGTTAAGGTATGGTTAAAGAGGATAGTCCGTGACCAGCTTTTTATGCTCAAGAATAAATTTGTTTTCAATCTAGCAAGGTTGTGCATTAAAATTGGCATTTTATCCACTTTGCTACACGTATTAAAAATGGTTAAAAGATGAAAAGTACTCAGGCTTGTGACACGACAGTATACAAACGTGTTTTAACGTATAGGCTAATCCATTAAAAGTGCAGAAATGTATTTGCATTGGCAGAAAATCAAATTTAAACTGGTACGCAAGTACTGCAATACACAAATGTACTTTGACAGGCAGAGAATATCAGTAATGGGCAATAATATTTGCACTTGTTTTTGAAATGACAATGGACAATATGCACAGCTGGCAACTAATCCTTGTTTTAGTGAAGCAGAACCAAACAGATATATGCCCGCACACAACGTTACGACTTAACAGTGCTTTTTTGAAGCGTTTTACAATAAACAAAAGTCATGCTTTATTAAAGCGCTTAGGTGATTAATCGCTCGTCACATGGTTAGTAATTCTAGCATATATAGAAAATTAGTTTTTATCGAAATCGACTTGTTGACGTTTCCCCAAAAATATTTCATTGCGTTTCTACGGCCGTTATTTTGTGAGACAACGTAAAAAGAAATTTTGCAACCCCTCGTTGATAATAACGCCTTCTTACCTGATAAAAATGGGAAATATCTTCAAGTTGATGAGGTTGGTGGCTATTGTTCAAGACAAAAAATATATTTCTTCGTCGAGAAATTCTGATTAAAAGAAACATATATTCAATTTTAACGTCATCAAGTTGTCATTAAGTTTTTTGTTACACGATTCTTCAATAGGTCATCAATTGAGCAATGTTTCATGATTTCACCTGCGGTAGTTTTGGAGGAATTAAGGCTCACATACACACAGAACCGCGCTTTGCATTGTAGACTGACAAGCTCACATGGTTTTTGTGAAACCAATCAAGGAATGTCATATTTATGCAGGTGAAGCAGCTGGAACTGAATATGACAAAACTGGTGGAGGATCAGGCGTGATTTGCATCGATCTAAATGTCAGCTACACTCCAGGAAAATATCTAGATGGCAATCAAGGCAAGAAATTTAATCATCGTTTTTCTGCGTTTTTGAATTAAATTTTGCTGAATTGCAGCAACACCAACAACAGATCGCTCAGAATAAAGTGTGAGCAAGTACTTTGAAAGTGTCTTCTGTTGTACGACAAAAAGTTTTAAAGTAATTTGTATTCCATAATTTGAATTAAATTATAACTGCATGCAAAAAGCATATTACTTTGTCGAATTTCACAGTGTTCTGAAATCATTATAGACGTAGCATAGATTTTATTTCCAATCAAAATGTTGTTGTTCCTGCTGTTGTTGTTGTTTACCCTGCCCCTTTTGAGGGATGGGGGCATGGCGGAAGACCATGGAGCCCCAGAAGCCGGGCAACTCTCCAGGGTCTGGATCAGAGGTCGTAAAGAGATAGAGAGTCGCCAAAGAGTGAGCGGCGCAAAGAGTCCGTAGCTGGACAGTGCAGAATGAGATGAGAGATGTCCTGGGACGAGTGTCCACAGGCGCTGCAGGAAGGATTCTCGATTCTGCCAATCCTAGAGAGATAAGAACCTAAAAGAAGGCTGTGTCCATTGCAGCGTAGACAAGAGAGGACAGCGGGGCATGACAAGGGAGCACAAGTTTCTCGGTGGAAATCAAGGGAAGCTGTGTGTCAAAAAATTTAGATGAAACAGTACGCCTCCAGTCCGAGATAAGACGAGAGTGGATACGAGAGATAAGAGGAGAGAGATTAAAAAGGGTAACGGAGGGCGCAAGTAGCGCTCCCCATCTGGCTAGCTCATCAGCCGCGTCGTTTTCCGGTAGGAATGAATGTCAGGGGACCCATTGTAGTCTGACAGAACAGGAGGAGAGAGAAGACAGTTCCTGCCAGATCTGCCACAGAGTTTGAGATAACAGGAAAGATGGAAGAGAGGACAGGGTGGCGAGGACAGAACGAGAGTCAGATAATAGGAGAAGAGAAGAGAAATGGCAGACTTGTAGGTGCTGCAGAATGGCGCAGGCTTCAGCGGAAAAACTTGAGCATACTGGGCATGCCGAAAAGGAAAGAGTGACCTCAGTGCCACAAAGAGAGCAGTTGGCAAGAACGCCGGAGCCGCCCTTGCCAAAAGGAAAAGGAACAGAACCGTCTGTCTAAAGCTATAGATCATGAGGGGGGAGAGAGTCAAGATGGGCGAAAGCCTCACCTTGGCAAGAGAGGGGGGATGAGAGCGAGAGCATCGAGTGGAAAGGGTGGACTCCACCGACAAGGAAGGCAGATTCCAAGGAGGACAGGGAGGGCAAGCAACAAGAGCCTCTCTAGAACAAGTAGAAGAAAGCATGAGCGGGTGAGTGGACGAAAAAGCTCTCCAGGACGATCTGCAGAGTCTTGGTTTCACTCCTAGTCTGGCCAATCTTGAAATAGGAAAGGAGGTTGGGAGACGAAGAGCCCGCTGTTAAAAGAAAAGGGTGAAATGAGTCAGAGTGACTCGTAGGGGAGGTAGAGAAGCCTCAAAGACAAGAAGTGGGATAGATGAGGACGAGAGGCAGCCGGTCATGGCGCGACTGGCCGCTTGGTAGAGGCGTTCCAATTTGGTAAGATTGGTAGCCCTTAGGAAAGGAAACCATCCGGGTGAAGCGTAAGTGAGAAGGGGTTGCAGTAAAGATTCTTAAGAAGATAGAGGGACTTCTTAGAGGGGCCCCATGAGGAAGCAAAGATACATCATAAGGCCTTGAGACGTGGGAAAAACTTGGCCTTCAGCGAAGATACATGTTTAGAAAAGGAAAGAGTGCGGTCGAAGGTGACCCCAAGAAAAGTTGGAGTTGGGTTGAAACGGAGGCGGGAGCCGAGTAGGAGGAGGTTGGGCTGGAAGTTAGCTTGGTGGGGATCCACTGAGAAGAAGGAGGCCTCACATTTTCTCGAATTGAGAGGAAGACACCAGTACTCAGACCAGCGCTCCAATCGAAACAGAGCTCCTTGTGTGGCCTCCATCGCAGTGGGGACCGACGGGGAGGAGGACCAAATGGCCATATTGTCAGCGTAAAGAGAGCAGCTGACGGAAGAAGGCAGAGATGCCGGAAGATAATTAATGAATAAGGAGAAAAGTACAGGGCCAAGAACAGATCCTTGCGGAACATCTCGACGGACTTGAAAGGAGCGGCTTTTGTGATTTTGATAAACCACAGAAGTGCGCCTATCAGAAAGGAAAGATTGAGCCCAACGAGCAAACCAAGGAGGGAAGCCAGACAGAGTCAAAAGCTTTGGAGAAATCGATAGTAGACAGGATCATCCGAGAGCCCGGCCTGGGTTTGTTAAACCCATCCGAAATAGACTGAGAAAGGACAGATTTTGATCAAGTGTAGACCGTCCAGGACGGAAACCGGCCTGGCGGGGAGAGAGAATGGAATTAGATTCCAGAAAGAAGAGTAGACGGGATAAAATGATGCGTTTAAACAGCTTTGATATGCAGGAGGTGAGAGAGATAGGCCTGAAGGAAGCAGGAGAGTCGAGAGGTTTTCCCATCTTGTGTATGGGAATAATGGAAGATGTCTTCCAGATGGAAGGAAAAGAGTGTGAAAACCAGGAGAGATTGAAGATGTGAAGAAGAAAATCCATGCCAGAGCGAGGAAGATGCTTTAGCATAGAATAAGCAACTTTGTCTGGACCAGTGGCGGTGGACGAGGAGAGATTGGAGGCAGCCGCAAGAAATTCAGCAAGTGAAAAAGGAGAGCAAAAGGACGAGTGAGACTTCTCCAAGCACGTGGCTCGGCGGAGCTCAGAGAGGTAGCCTCTGGCTCTTCTACGCAGAGCCTTTGGCTGAGAAACGGAAAAGTGAGATTTCAGGTAAGCAACATAGACCGAGGCCGATTCCCTGGGAGAAGAACAGTCAGGAAAGTTAGGAGAGGAGGAAGACGAGGAAGGAGAGGCAGCGATAGAGCGAAGAAGAGAGTGTGCGGATTTGGGGTTAGACTTAGGTGAGAGAGAAGAGCAAGTCGTCTGCCATGTCTCAGTCTTGGTCTTGGCGATGACTGACGAGGCGCGTCGAGAAGCGGAGATGTAAGCCTGGCGATCTTCATCACTTCTGTGAGCGGCAGCAAAAGCCTTGCATCTATTAGTAACCGCTTCTTCCACCCGGCTTTAGGAGGGCGTTTGATGCGGCCGAAAGGAATGGAAGATTTGGCCGCATTTAAAGTCAAGAAGATAAAGAGAGCAGCAGCAGAGGGAAGAGAAAGAGACAAGTATTTCTCTGCTGAAGGACAGTGAGAGCCGAAGTAAGAGGCAAAGCCATCCCAGTAAACTTTCTGAAAATTGAGGGAAGGGGGACGCTCGTTGGGGCGAAAGACCAGAGAGAGAGAGGGATAGATAGAAGAATTGGTAGATGGTCAGAACCCAGGTCCTGTAGCACCTCCCAGGGGCAGAAAAGGGCAAGAGAGGAGAGAGCAAAGGAGATGTCAGGGGAAGAGCGACTGCCAGAGGAGCGATGGAGAAGAGTGGGTGTGTCAGGGTCATTGAAGAGGAGGAGGTCAGAAGAAATGAACCAATTAAATACTTCCTCCCCGCGGGGGTCAGAAGTACCTCTTGAGTCGCAGAAAGGGTGATGGCGATTGAAGTTCTCAAGAATGATGAGATTTCTGGGGGAGGGAAAGATGGAGTGAGAGAAGGATTCGGTTCCGCCATCCATTAGAGAGGAGCAAATAGAGGGGCATACACATTGAGAAAAGAGAGCGGGGAGAAGGTGTTAAGACAGATGTTGATCCCTACATAATCAGATTAAGGATCAAGCGAAGAAAGAGAGGAGGTAGAACGTTCAGAAAAAGATAGGCCCTGCCTGACGAAAATGACAACGCCGCTGCTAACGTGCATGCTATCAGAGGAGAGAATGCCAGACCAGGAGTGGGAGCGATCAGAGCACAGAGCAGAGAATCCAGGAATCCGGAAAGAAGAGGAGGAGTTAAGATTGGATTCCTGAATGCAGATAAGATCGACAGGATGGGACGAAAGAAAGTGAAGTAGTTCAGGGCTCCTGGCTCGAAGACCTCCAGCATTCCATTGAAGAACCCTGAGAGAGTCAGGGGGGGAGAGAACACAGGAGGGGCAGAAGGATAGCCAGGAATGAGGGACGGTGGTGAGAGGGCGGAGGGAGGAGATATATAATGGGCAGATGGGGGATAAGACGTTTGGAGACGAGAGTGGGGCAAGAGTGCAGCATTAGCAGAGGGGACCAGATTCCACAGTGGAGGTATATGTGTCGGAGGAGTCCGATGAGAGGGGAGTCCCAGTGTTATGGCAGGGGGGCAGCTTCAAGAGTGAGAGCTTCAAAGAGCTCTGAATTTGGATAAAGAAAGTTGTGAGGACCTTAGATGGACCCATTTGGAGCAAGCGCAGCATTGCTCTGAGTTGCCCCACCAGGTCACATTTACATCACACACTGAGCAGGGAAAGATGGGGCCAGGGTTGGGATGAACGTTACCGTTCATCAAGAGAAGGAGGAGAATGAGGAGACGAAGAAGAACAAGAGAGGGTCAGGAGAAAAGAACAATAGAAAACAGGCGACCGATTTTAAAGAAGCTGTGTGCTGCCCTTCTGCGGTCGTTCAGGGGGCAGCATAGCGAAAAAATGAAGGGGAATGCCTGGGGTAACTGGAACCCCCAGAAAGGCCAACAGCTATTTCGACCCAACCCAAACGGGGCCGGGGACCGCACCACCACGTTCAGGCGGCTGTTGATTGATGCAGATCCAATCAAAATCGCGAAATTAGTTTACTCATTTTGCTTAGACTCAAAAAGAAAAATATTTCCGTCATAACATTTTGCCATCTGCTTCAAATATGTTCTTTATAGATAGTTTTGACAAAATAAAAAATGTTATTTAAAATACAAGTGGTATAAACCGTGCAATCCTAATGAACAAACAGCACATTTCTATTGCTACAATCGCTCTCGCTGTCTCAAAAAAAAACAGACTAAAACCAGTTGCCCTTATATAGTTGTGATTGAATTTTTTCACAGGAAGCTCATATATTCATGGAATGGAATATTCCTTTGGTTCAACATTTAATAGATTTTTCGATTTTTCACGAACTGAATCAAATAGTGTGCATAGCTACAATATTCCATGTGCTGTTTGCATGGCAACAGGAACAGTAAATCAGGTACAGCGATGTGGTTTTTATTTTGATTAATAATGAATTTTAGAGAGGACAAAGAAAAGTGGTTATGCTACTGTTAATAATGCATTATCTTTTTTCAATACTGAAAGGAAAGATCCCGCACGTGGTGTATTTTTAGCTTCTTGACTTCCATAATTTTAAAGTCGTAAATTGCGCAACAATGACATTTACAGCTCTTTCGACAAAATATGGCAAGTCTGCTCAATTTCCAAGAGGCTACCCTTTCTACCTTTGCGTGGGATTGGCAGAGCACAGAGCGTTCTGAAACACAGTACTAACTCAAAGAGTTTATAGTGCTGGTAAAGCCATTTCGTTTGTGGTGCGTAACAGCTTCTCCACACCTGCAAAGATCGTAACGCTGATTTTCCAAGTTTACATTTAAATAGTAAGCCCCCAAATTTCATGTTTTATATTTTTTCTTGAGTCACTAAAAAACGGAAGTTGTTAATTGCAAGGTAAAGTCAAAAACCAACTAGCCAGTGGTTTCCAATCTTTATGTAGTCACCAATTCTTTTGAACAAATAATCAGGTTTGTCAACTCCTACATAAATTTTGTTGAGAACCCAAATAACATGCCATTGATTCTTTCATTATGCTACTCAACTACAGCAGCAAAAATACTGTAAATATTATGATGTGATTATAATTTCTGCATTAAACATTAATCTGAAAAAAAATCAAACCATATTGCTACAGGACCAGCAAGAAAAACTTTTGGAAGCCCCGAGTTTCTCAGAAATTTCTGATTAAATAAACAGGAAATTTTGACCAAAGTATGATAACTTAAACCGGATCTTGTAGTTCATCACCGTAGTTTTTATGTTGAGTAGCATTTTTTTTTCATAATTATCCTCCATTCACGAGAAAGCGAATTGTATTGTTTATTTTGGACGGTAAGTCCGCACTCGCTTGGGAATTGCTATTTCCGAAGTGTCTGGGTCACCTGTCTTCCACATAAAGGTGGGGCGTCCCGTTAAGCGCCTTACCCGAGGACACAACAAGCGAACTTGCCGGATTGTTTTCCACAATCTCCCATAAATGCCGAGCGCCAAGCTGGGAATCTATAAATACCATTTTTTAAGTGTTTTGTTATGAGTCAGCAAGGAAATGAACCCCCGGTCTACTGACTGCGAAGCGGACGCTCTAACCACTACGCCATCGCGTCGGTTTTTATTATTCTAATAAATCTAAATAATTTCGTTTCTTGGCATTGACAATCAAAACCCAAACTTTGAAAAGAGATCAAAAGTAAACAATACTAGCCTTGCAATCACGCCAAAAGCATATAAACCATTTCTGTAATTAACTTGAAAATAAATCTGTGAGATCAAAAAAACTTAGGAAGATAACCATTTTGCCATTCCACTAGTCTTCTTGGTTTCGTTAAGTCCTTCCCTTCGGAAATCTTTTCTTGGGGATATTTTCGATATTGCAGTATATCTAGGTATGATAGTATAGATAGTAAAAATGCTCTAGAAGTTTTGGCTTGTTTGATAGCTTATGGCGCGTGTGTGCTAGAACAAAATTTTTGCGTGGTATTCCACCCGTGGAAATAAAGCTGTTGCACTTGTCTATCAGAATAGAATTTTTCAACTTGTGCGTATTGCAATCTTGATTATTCTTTTTTGCATACAATCAAACAAAAGAAAAACTGAAGCACAATGATATCTCATTTACCGGAGAAAAACTGGTGTTTCGCCTGAGGAGTATGTTCTATTGATGATCACTGTTTATTTTTGGAATTGCTTCCAGCATTTCCGGTTTCTGTTTAAGCATAAATAAATACTACATTTGTTGCATTTTAAGAATTCTTTTCTTTTCTTATTCTTGTCATTATCTTTGGCATTGTTCTTAATTTTAAAATGTATAGTGTTGGTGTTTAATTTGACTTGGATTTTCCCTGGTGTTGGCTGGTGCCCTTTCTTTCGCAAAATTCACCAATGCGGTAAATCGCTGCTAATCTTTCGAAAATTTTTTGCGGTTTTGAAATACTGTGTATAACTTCCACCGGGGAATTTTGAAAAGACTTTTTATACCCAAAAGACGAGTCTGCCAGTTTTAATACAATCCAAAAGACCAGCAATGATATTTTCCAGGCCTCTTTCCATAGAAAACATACCACATTGTTTGCTATACCAGCAGATCAGCTTTTCCCATGTATCTGTTGTAATTTTTAACAAATGCAAACACTTTTGCATTTACCTTTTCTGGTTGCGTTCTTTGTTACTTAATTGACTGTATCTGCAAAATTTCCATAATCACTTGTAGATATCATCATCACAGCTTTGGTATGCATTCTTTTTACAACCGACTAGCCATCATAACTTCTAGCATTTATTTCTCCCTTTTCCATATCTTTTGTCAAATTTAACTCTTTACATTCCTGCCATCGATCTAATGGATACATTTCAAAAAAATCTACGTGAAATGCTTTTATTGGTTGAGTATCAACGTTCCAAATGAATTTTTAAATATTCTTTCCAGGAAGGCAGAAAGTGGTACGTCTCTGGAAGGAGCCTTGGGCACTTACACAGCTTTTGCTGTGAGTTAAAAATATCGCCTTGATAGAATTTCAAATATATATAAGCAAATATATGTTAACTTTTTAGTTTGTACATTTTGTAAATGAGTATGATGAAATGGTCGTTTATAAAAGCTGTACTGAAATATAATACATATAAATGAAGTTACACTGGCGTAAGATGCATGAAAAAGTGAAATTTCAATTAAAGTAGAAAAAGGTGTTTGTATGTGAGCTTTTCATGACGCCTTCATCAATGCCCGTATTGCATCTGCTGAAAAGATTGAAAGCCAACACGTTTTATACCCACTGTATTTCAAGGATTACTTTTGCCAACATAATTTGTGAAATTCGCTCAAACCGGCAGTTGACCGAAAACAAAGAAAATTTTCTAAAACAGTCAATTGTCCAACAATTGTTGTGTCGGTCAAGTGACGTTTTTGGATAATTTACTTTTGTCGGTCAAGTGACGCTCCCCCATTGCTTTTTCATCATATTTATTCAAAAAGAAAAAAACGAAAAAATTGTACCAAACCAAAACAAATATTAGAGAAATGTTTCGATTTTCGTACATCCTAAAGCAACAAGGTGCGGTCCAACATCAAATCGAAAGCATTGTGCATAATGCATGGTGGGTGATAATGCTTGCTGACCCTCTTTTGGCTATCTTGTTGATCATATTCTTGCTGATTTTTTATGGCAAAATGGTGTTTTTGCCGTTATTTGTTGTAGTCAATTTTGCACAACGCTCTTTATTTTTCCTTTGTGGAGTTCCTAAATTCTACTTCAGTGGTCTTTAACGTTTTATAGTCCAACCTCCAATATGGATTTGTGTTAGTCTGACTACCTCATACTAAACAGTACAGTTTTTGTGTGATCTAATATATCTCTTATTTTTGAATTAAAATCATCAATATTTTCAAAATCTAATTTCAATACCATCTGGGGGGTATTGAGGCAGATATAAGAACTTTGATCAAAGCAAACGGTTTGTTTTGAATGATTCTGACTTCGACGGCCTTGTGCAATTTTTAAGAACTCTTTGTATCTGTTGACCTTCAGCACTATTTCCACTGAGACAATTTTGACTGCGGTGCGCTATTATTGAACAGTCACGTTTAATACTCCTACAGTGGTCTGCCAACATATTGCAATCACACCGACCTTGGTAGCGTTTTTCTACTGCCATCAAGTCCTGGTGGAATCTCTCTACTTGTTCATCACTGACAGCTCCTAGATTGTCTGGAAATTTGTCCAAATGACTGAAGAGGAAGTGCATTTGAATGCTCATTTTGCATCCCAAATCATGAAATGCTGAGAGCATGTTGTTTACTAGATCCTCATGATTTCCTGCTTTTTCATTTCCAAGGAAATTCTTCATCACATCCACAAAAGACAACCATGCTGTCTTCTCCTTATCATTTATTGCTTGGACTAAAGCTTGATCACGCACAAGTATACGGATCTGTGGTCCATCAAATACTTCTGTTTTGATTTTCTCATAGGATAAGCCAGGAATTGTATGCAGAAGATGCTGAAAACATTTGCCACCCAAACGTAATGCTTTAACAAACCGTTTCATCAAGCCTAATTTGATTTGAAGAGGAGGAAAATTTATCTTGTCTCTGCTTATAATCGGATCATAAATGACATTTGGCATGCCAGCTTTAAGGGTGTCACGTTTGGGCCATTCCTTTCGGGTCCAGTGATTTACACGATCTCGACTGTCCCACATGCAAAGGAAGCAGGGGAATTTAGTATAGCCTTTTTACTGACCCAGTAGAAAACAAACAATTTTGAAGTCAACACATATGATCCAATCATGCTCATTATATTTAAGTAGATCCATTACTGTTCTAATGTCATCCTGCTGCTCTTTCAGTACAGTGGAGTGACCAAAAGGAACAGCTCCATACCAATTCCCATTGTGTGAAAGCACATACTTGAGGCTACTTTTGGAGCTGGCCAAAAAAAGTCACCATTCTTCTGGGTTGTTTGATGGGATGCCCAATTCGCCGAGAAGTCCTGGTACATTGTCACAGTAAACAAGTTGTTTTTCCTCTTTAAAATAAAGCAAAAAAGTCTTATCTTTTTTTCTATAAAACGACACTTTTGCGGAGCTATGCAACACATGTTTTTCATTCAGCTTAGAAGCTAAAATCTCAGCTGCTGGTTTGGATAGATCAAAGTCATGCACCAAGTCATTCAGTTTTAACTGATTAAACTGCTGGGAAAACCGCTTTTGTTGCTCTCGGTAGATGAGTCCTCAGAATCTGTATCTGTTCTTTTCTACTCCATGTCCATGTGCTCTTCTTCAGATTTAGTTTTTTCATCTTTAGAAGACACAAAACCATTGAATACTGGAGGTGAAAATTCGTCAGAAGGTAAGACAGGTTGCATTGCTGATGGAATACTGGGATAAGAGATATTTGGCCGGTTTTTCTTTCCGATACCTTTTGTGTTTACCAAACAAAAATAGCAGTCAGTGAGATGCTCTTTCGGTTCACGCCACACCATACGTATACCAAAAGGTAAGCCCTTTCGCTTTCCATTTGTCCAGTCCCAAAATATTTTTTCACAGTTATGGCACACCGTGTGGGGAGCCCATTTTTTTTTTGATCACCAAGAGGAACTTGAAAATATGCTTTATAAGCATGCTTCACAAACAATGATATATAGCGTCTTTGACGAGTAAGTGTATAGATGCCACAGATGTAACAAAATAAATCAGGTTTGTTTTTACACTTTCTAGTTCTACCAGAACAAGCCATGATTAAATCTGAAACTGAATTGATGTTTGAATAAGATTAATTCTTTGAATTAAACACAATTTATAAATGAGAAAGCCTGTAGAGTATTGGCAGTAACCAGCAAACCTGCTAATGTTGATAACGATTTAGAAAATGGTATAAAACTATGCAAAAGACCGCTTAGTGACTAATTACTGAACGAAAATTTACAAACGATATGTACAAAATACCACTCATATAAGAATAATAAAAAGCCGATTGCATGAAAACTAAAGCATACAGAAAAAAAACTGATGGCAGATTGGAAATTAGCGACCAAAAATTGTATAGAATCAGTTGAAAAAAATCATGCAACTGAAAACGAAAACTAAAACAGTAGGTGTACAACAATATCTCATCAATTTTTTTCAACGCCCAATTCCCTTCATTACACATTAAAGAACTACGGTTATTTAGTCACGCTTGGTATGTTCTTGCTTGCTTGCAACAAACACAGCTTCATTTTAAACTTTTATTTTCTTTTAGAATCAGCAGATTTGAGAATCTATTCTACAGTGCCTACAGTTGTTCCACCCAAAGCAGTTTTTCTCCTCATTCTCTCCTGTACTGCAACGAACTCTTTATGTCGCTTGGTCTTCGGCGAGTTTTTATCCACTTAAAAGCTCTGCTTTAGACATTGTGGGGTGCCTAAATTCTAGGGCTCCTTGGTTTTTGCCAGATCTTATTCCAAGTAAGAAGTCAAGTAATCCACATCAACAAACAAACACACTTTAAGATCTTTTTTGTTGGGAAGATCCCCACTTACAAAGTTGGTTTTAAAAGGAATAGTCTTGAACAATGTCAACCAAAAACTTTAATTTGTGGTCGAGAGCAGCATGTCATATTCTTCATTTTTTTGTAAGCCGCAAAATTTTATCCACGAGCCGCATTTGGATCTTGGGTCAAAGATTGCACATTTAGGCTTTGCATAGTTATTGAAAAGGGAGTTCTTTTTACAAAATTGGTATAGGCTGCACTGTACACAGCATTAGATTGCACTGTTTTGTGTAGTGTTTTCTGTATAATTATGATTGATAAATAATGCGAAAACCCAAAAATTAGCCACTAAAATGCGATTGTGTAGCAACCCATGTGATATAAAGTTAAATATTGGTTCTTTAACCTTGAATTTTTAGTAAATGTAGGATAAGCTGTAAAAATCCATTATTTATTAAATTTTAGCTGATGATTCCGGGGCGTGAAACTTGTCCTCCTCATTGGAAAAAAGAATACACTGGATACATCATGAGTGGAGCTCCTGGTCACAAGAGCACCAAACCATATCTGTGTATTGATGATAAACCCCAAGTAGTTCCAGGTTCTGACACTGGGCGTTCGGACGGATTATTGTACATGGTTGAAACACAATGTCCATCACTTCAATGTCAACCATTCGTTCATGGAAGAGAGCTGCGCTGTGTCGTCTGTACGATATAAACTTTATAAAAACTTGAACAAAATTTTCATCTACCATGAATTTCAGTATTTGTCATGTAAATAGTGTTACAATATTTGGCAACATCTAATGCTTTAAATCCATAGTTTCTTGTAACCAATCTGTGATTTGAACCTGCGTTGTGTCGTTGTTATGTTTGTTTCACTTGAGGTATTTTTTTTATTGATTAGTTGTTGAATTTGGCAAAGTTGACCCTCAAGCGAAGTTGCGAAATTGCCTTCTTATCAGATCTTACATCATTCTCAAATAGACACGAAGCAGAAAAGATTACGTTGTTTTGTAAAACCGCACATTTGAGCAAAAGACAAAAACTGTCAAAAAAGCTCGTAAGAAACCAAATAGATAAAGTTGAACAAGTTGTTCTTTTGATGATCGTCTTTGTGGAGCTGTAGTAAAGAAGGCACTTGGTGGTCTAACCAGCTTGAACCGCCAACACCGGTAACAACGTCAACGTCGCCAACGCTTAGGGCGCAACCGCCAACAACGCCACCACCATCCCATCGTGATTTTCTATCAGTTGTAATATTTCAATTTCAATTTTAAGTTCTTTATTGTCAATATAAGTTTATCAAAGGATTAGTGCACGAAAGTTTAGGCGACAAAAGAAAGAAAGTTCAGGAAGAGGCGCGATTCATCTATTTTGTTAAACAGCTTCACAACAATCTGCGTCGGGTTCGGAGATTAGCCCAAAGGTCTCTGACCCACGAATCCGTTACATGTCATATATGTTTTTATGTAATTAATGCATGCATAAGAAGAATTCTGCATAATTTTACTACAAAATCAACTTCGGACCAAAACAACATTTTTTGAGCAACGCAATGTATCATTTGTTTATTAATATATAATGGAAGTGCAAGCCAAGTAATTTCTACCATTCCACTAGCCTTACATTATAGTAGTTAATATAGAAATCGGTTTAGTTTGTTAATGTTTAGAAAATGTTTAGCTCTTCAAAAGATCTTTCATATCAGATTTAAGTTGATTCGTTGCGCTATGTATCCAGCATTAGTTCTTCAAATTTTCAATTTTTACGAAAAACCATTGTTTAGCTTCAGAAAATTTGAAAACATTTTAACTTGATCGCTGCTTTTAAAATGTTGTAAAAACTTTTTTATCAAAAGCACTTTATTACTGTAATAATATCTCAAGAAAGAGATTTTTACGGTGTTTTTGCTGAGTAGTTTCTGAGAAAATACTGACAACAAATTTTACAATCAAGACTTATCTATGACGTCATCTTACATTATTAGGAGGCGAACATTTTTGGAAATTTGTACTTTAGAGGTTGGCTTTTGTTTAAATGTCCCATAGAAAGAGTGTTAGAAATATTGCTATTTAACAAATTTCCTCCTAAATTGAATAGAAAGGAGTCAACAAAATCCTTATAATACTTCACATCAGTAAAGGTTGATAAAATTGAATAAAAAAGCGTCACATAAGTTTTAAACAGCCTTAAATGCTATTGGATACTTCTCAAAAATATACCTTGAACAAAATTGATCATGAAAACGCACGGAATTGCCATTTTGCTGTGTAGTTGTAAGCTTATGCAAGATACACTTTTCACATTTTTTCGCTGCAACGTCAAAAATCAAAGCCTTTTACTTAACCAAATATGACTTACTTGCTAGTACAAAGTTCGCAAATTTGATTGAAATGTTTTGAGATATTTTTTGACCTGAACTATGGCAATTTTGATTGATTTCAATGCTTGCGATGCTGAAATATTGTTTTTTAAATACTGTAGTTTGGATTTGAGAAATGTTCTAACACACTTCAACTTAGATTAGTTTTTCTTGAAGTTAGATATTTACGGAAAGCCTATGAGGTTTAATAGGCTCATTGCCAACTAAGATGTTGCAACACTACGTCTATTACAAACGAATTCTTAATACTATAACACTTTGCAGTTCAACGTCATCCAACGAATGATAAACTGTTGCAGCTGCCACACCAATCCAACTGCTTGTATGGGATGAGCAAGAAAAACAGATAGCAAGTATTTAACGCTTTGGTGGTTTTGGAATGTTCACTGCAAAACTGCACTAACCAGCAAAGCAATACAAAAATAAGAGTTTTTGATAAAAGACAGAGAATAGGTGATGTGACATAGAGTATAGTTGGATTGTCCTTTTAGGTTGATAAGCCAATTGTCCCTTTAGGTAGAGTAGCCAATATTAGAAAAATGATCGACGGTACAGAATTTAAAAATAGCACATGACAATGAATTCATCCAGAACTTTTTGTCCGACTCTAATCAAAAAAAATGTCGTTTGCCTGCAATTTTGATGGTGTGCCTGTAGTACCAATTTGATGGTACATATAGTTCCTATATTTTCCAATCGGCCCAGCACTCACTAATATCTGTAAAGTCTATTACTAAAGCAAACTTTACAAAAGAGTAAGCAAGCCCTGATGTAATGTCGATACGTCGATAACAACTTTCCTGTCTTCCACATCGAACACGAATGCAAAAAGTTTCTTACTCATGTGCATTTTTTACATCAATTCCATTGCTTTGCTTTTGAAAAAAATTATTCCTTACCTTTTCTAAAGGTACTGGTGGAGAAAAGTGGTTCCCAATTTATCTTATCGGTGTACTGAAAACTTTTCTTTACCGGCAAATGCACACTTTGAAAACTCGTTTTCCCCAAAGGAAGGAAAATTTAATCTCATTTCTACGCTCGCCAACGGAGCTTTGACCCTTTGCCACTAATGCACACTTCAAGGTGAACATATTAAGATTCGGTCAATCTTTCAGAACAATGATTACTTGGACCACGTCATCAACACAGTTTTGACCAAGAAGATTCAACTGTTCCAGAAGCATTGTATTTTGCAGGGATATCTAAAACTAGGGGATTGCTAACTGTTTTTGGACTATTTCATTAGGAGGGTAGTAGTGTTTGTAATTTGTGAAAAGTTACTTTAGCAAAATTCAATACTTTCAATTATCGTTTTGGACGAAAATAAAGTTATTAATAATTATAGAAATATTATTGCAATGTAAATGACACTATAGTGTAGCGGTTAATGTTTTGGACTTCGGAACGAAGGACCTGGTTTCGAAAACACACGAGAAAATTAAAAGTGGTTGTCAGGAAGGCATTGGGAATTTAATGTGGTACGTTGCTCCAAATGATAGTTGGTCGAAAGCGAATGAAGGAAGCGATATGATAGACAATTCACTAAGCCAGCAATGTCTAATCCCGCAAAAAAACTGGAAAAATGACGTCAACACAGCTAAATAAAAAGCTCAAAAATCGAACTATTAAAGCGAAATAGATCAGTTATCAGTTTGAATCCTATCAAAATAAGCCCCATGAAGAATTTTATCCAAAAAATAATTCTTCTTTGTCACAAGCAGAAACGAGATCGTATTTCAACTTTTTGCTTATACTTATATTCCAGTCAATACAATCGTTGCATGAATTAAAAACGCTGCATAATTATAGATCTCGTGTACACAGTTAGACGTAAATGATACTGAGGGCTATTTTAATTAAACTTGTTGGACAAGAGCATTTTTCATAGAAATGTTTAAATAAATAATTCATTCTTGATAAATAATAAACAATAAAAGCATGCAAGTATCTATAAAGAACAGACAGTGCCGTAGCAGCCAAACTTTTCCTTCTCCCTCCCAAACAAAAGCTCACAAGGGCCTTCCAAAAGTGATTTCTAAAAACACAGATCTCTAAATGTTGTTGTATTAAGGTTATTACATTTCATTAGTGGTCCGTGACGTATCTGAGACAATAGCTCTTATTTTTCTTACGAAATATTAAAAATAAATCATAAGGTCAATAGCGACAGGTCTTTCTAAAAAATTTCGTAGTTCATCATTAGAGCAAAATCTCTTGACAACCTCGGCTCGAGTGCTTGCGGTTTGCGACACGCAATGAGCTCAAAAAATACACATCATTGTCACAACAGTTTTCCCCCACTTACCAAAGAACTTACGGCACATCCCGAGACCGAATCGGCTCCATAACAAAATAGCCTAAGGTTTTTTTCTCTCATTTTACTTTTCTAAGTTCAACTTGCAGACACAATTTTGGTCCCAGCCACAAAATTGAGCTCCCTCCAAATGGGTTATGATGGGCGGCTGATCCGGATCTGAGAATAGGTATTTGCAAATAACGATGCAAAGACAATCTACTTCAGCTCTGACTCCAGATTGTGTTCACATGTTTGCTTGGGAAGACAATTTTCGTATCTCACGTGTAAGCTTTTCAGGTGGATTTTCAGCAGATGGGCGGCTGTTAAGCCGCTTCATTTGATTTTTCGCAAAGCAACTAAAAGCAATTTTTAAAATAGCTTCAAAGCATGAATGACCAGTAGCACACTTCACATTAATCAACTGCAATAACAACGGGGAATTGCTAACGGCTCTAGTTGCTGCAGCACAAAAAACAGGTCAAGAATTCTGCGCACATAACAACCTTTTTAGCTGTAATTCATCACTTGCTACAGTAGAAAAATAAGCAAATGCAAGAGAAGTAACCACATAACAAAATTCACAAGGCTTTGAGAGACCACCTCTATCAGCAATATCAAATAGTTTTTTGTCCTCAACAAAGTCAGCAAGGTGGAGTGGGTCACAACTTGCAAGCAGTAGATCTTTACAGGCAATACATTTTTTCGGTTGCTGATCTGCAGTCCGATATAGCCACTTACATAGTAGCTCACTTGCTGCATCCGATTCAGGAATGTCTTCCAAAGAAATAGGGGAGATGATATCGACAACCCACTGGTAACTTTCCTGGCTCAGCTTCTCACACTTGTCGTTGTCACACATAGAAATAGTACGAGCTGCAGAAAGAGCATTTTTCTGCAGCAAAGTAAGTTAGCGAATCTTTTTTTTAGCAAAAAGAAGCTGCTTAACTGACATAAAGAAGTTACTGCCATTGGCTTGCCGATACCAGCCGAAACGTCCTTCAAAAGGGTCAGACATTAGCTTGCCTGTGAGCACATATTCAATGCTGCCATCAATCAAATAGTGTGCAAGTTCAAGAATAGCAGCGATTGTGTGGATGCAGGCGGTGAAAGTTTCTGAAGTTGGACCAATGTTGCCAGACGACTTCTATGCTTTAAATATTTCCACTGCTTCTACCAGTAGCTTCTCGCCAGGATGACCATTTTCATTTTTTTCAGAGACATGTACAATTCATCTCTCTTTCTAATATCTAAAATAATATTTGTGGTCACAAAGCATAATCCAAGCATATGAATCCCTACGACAAATTAAAAAGGAATTAATTTTAAAATAATAGTAATGTAAAAAGAACACTTGCAACTAAACAATTTCTTGGTTATGTAGAAAAAAGAAACGATTGATCTTCTTTTATGTCTACATGAAAACAGTCAAAAACATATTATTACAAAAAACATCAAAATACCTTTATAAAGAGCTTTTACAGAGAGCACTTTCCAAATGTTTGCGATGAATTGCACATATTGAGCAGTTTCCATAAACCCAGCATGAGTATCAGCATAATAAATTAAACCACAATAAGTTGACTCATTGAACACGCCTGAATTAAAATTTATAAACTGTTAAAGAACAACACTAATAAAAATCTCTTTAGTTAAAGTGACAAAGAAAAAATCTTACATAGGTTTTTATTCACTAGTATTTGAATAATAAGCTTACAGCTTATTGTTAATTAAAAATTATTATGATAAATTCTTACCAAGTGCATGCTGAGGAGACGTTTGAGCAAGGCTGCTGGGGTTAAGAAAAACTTTTTTTAAAGCATGGGCTACTTTTATAGGTTTTCCTTCTTCCAATGCATATAGGTGTTTGATATGAGTAAACTCAGCAACACATGATTCCCCGAGTACACGTTCATGCCCAAGTGTTGGAGGATGCATCCTTTGTCTATTAACAAAATTATTGTAAATTTTTTTGAAGTTATGAGTGAAGTCGAAAAGAAAAAATAGATGTTCACCTTCCAGTACTGGATGGTCAATGCTGTAACAAAGTTTACCATTTCCCAAAGTTGTGAAGAGTTTCCTGTAAAAGTAAAACTTAATTACCACTGAGTAAACTGTAAACTTTCAATTAAAATAGATAACAAACAACAGCTTAATAAGAACAAAATTTAGTTGTAAATTGTAATATTATTATGTGTGAAATCAACTTGTAATCTTCGTCATATTTACCTGATAAAATAAACAGATACATAAAATATAGAAGAATTAATTCTGGCAGGTCTGTCAACTATTATGCAAAATAGAATGCTAAACAATACAAATGAAGATGCTAATCAGCTAGCACATGAGATTATATATTTGCATGACATCTTAGCTTAAAGTATAATTCTAATTAAATATCACCTTTTATATATTATCCAATGCAATTTAGTATGCTAGCTAATAATAATAATAATACAATTAACTTCAGGAAACAACTATCACACTAGTAATATCTTTGACTGCCTATATCTTACCTGTTGCAAATGTGGTTATCAGCACAAACAGCAAGTACTTTGTAAAAAGCACTGATGGCTTTCGATACCCTGTTGAACCAATGACTTAAAGTATCAGTATTCAGCTTGTTTACAGGCATCAAGCAAACAACATCCCTGTATTTTCCATATATAGACTGTACCATGAAAACCAGCACGGTTTTGGCAGCGACACCATTTTCAGTTAATCCAACAAAACTACCATTGCTATATTCGACACGTTGTGCTGTGTACACTTCATCAAGAAGCAGCACAACTATCCTTTCCTGAGCAGACAAACTTTCACTTTGATGTTTCAAATACTTTAAATCAACTATACTTGTGACATCAGACCCTGCAGAAAGCTGTCTTAAACGACTTGATGATGGCATATTAAAACTTGGCGAATTTTTTTATAGCATGCAGTGCTTGTGAACTGCCATAAAAAAGCAGTGGTTATTAGTTCAACAGAGTAACGATGTCCATGTTTTTGTACTTGTAGAAGCTGAAGTTGTTCAATAACAAATCTAATTAGTGATAATGATTCATGGTCAGTTAGACTTGACTGGTAAAGTTCCAAAAGATTGACAACTAAAGAAAGGCAACTGTTTGAGGAAATAAAGTCTTTTGAGCTGTCACAGACAGATTTGCAGAGAGACAAAATATTCTTCAATTCACTTGTGCTGTGCAAAGTTGGTAACAACAGCAAATGACTGTAAAAGACATTTGGCATAAGCTTGGAAAAGATGAATACTTTAATTTCTAAATTTACATCAACAAATACTGATGCTAGAAGAGATGGTGCCACAGTTAAGTCATCATATTGCTTAATATAATGAAAGTACATGCAGTTAATGCCTGAAACAAATATAAATCCACTTGGTAAGATTTCATTTTTAATCATTTTTATAAAATGTTCACAAGAATCAAAGGATTCATTTTGGAACATGAGTTGCGTTTGTTTGACAATGTCATTATTTCTCTTTTCCACTCTAGCTGCTGCAGTGGCTGATGAGGTCGGGCGAGGAACAGGATTTTGCTTTGAGAGGTAGATTGGAAGAGATGGAAAGATATGTGGGATTACATTTGGTTTGAGACGTAATCGTTGAAGATTTGTAGTTGGTCTTGCATCTGCTCGATCTTTAAGTTAATCAGTTGATGTTTTTGTCACATCATTTTCTGCAAAATGCTTAACACAGACTCAATGATTTGGCAAAACTATCCAATCTTGACTAGGAATTGTATTTATCCATTTCTTTTTTAAAATAGGATCTACAGGAAACTTAAATAAAGGAACTGCTTCAGATGATTGATGGCTGGTCTTAGTGCATTTATAGCCAGTTTTACATCCAAGAACACAGCACACATTAACCATTGCATTACAAGTACAGTACTGATAAACAAATAGATTAATAATGTAGTTAATTTAACACTGGCCAAAAGATAGCCTGCCTGTTGGTAAAACACAAGGTTCATTTTAAAATAAACAAAATAGCCAATACACAATGGTATAAAACGAAGTTTTGCTAAATCTTTACAGCATCTTAATATATAGTCCACAGTGGCAATGTTGTGTATTGGTACATGTGGTATTGGCTATTTTGTTTTGCCTGAGACATAAGGCCCCCAGTTTGTTCCAAATAATTCATTATCGTAAAACAGACTAACCACTAGCACCTAACTTCAGTTTTACCACTCACGTTGGCAGTTGGTAACAGGCTAAGTTGAATTAGATCAAACAATGCAGATTCACAACATGTGTACGAAGCTTGTTTGTCTCACATGCTAATTGTTTAGGCGTACTAGAATTAGCCTAACTTCCACTCTAAAATGACTTAAACTTCATTTCAAACATCTTTCTAACAATCTTCCAAACGTCTTTTTAACACCCACAAAACAGTTTTGCAGATACACTTATCTGCTTAACCCATTGCTTAAGCCAGAAATACAGCCTATGATTTTAGCTACTTGCATAGGTTTTATTGTTTGTTAAATTAGTTTTTTGATTTTCTAACTAACGGCATTAGAATTACATACCTAGGCCTACCGTACCTCATCATTGTTTGATCAACTACCGTACATTAGGTGTTCTGAACAAGAATAATAAACTGCATTTTTAAAAGTTACCCTCCTATTGACAGAAAGCGGAATAGATTAGCACGGAGTTAGCGATTCTCTAGTTTTAGATATCCCTGGTATTTTGGTCCCAAGAAACGCCCAGGGTGCCTTCACTTACCACGGCTGAGAAATGTTTTGACAAGATTTGAAACTCTGATCAAAACAACTGTTATTTGCTGTTTCTTTGCCGTCAAACTTTGGATTTCCTATATTAGTAGGAAACTCCTGTCACTAACTAATAAGGATTTACTACCTGCTTTCCGTTATAGCAACGTAACCTAGTAATTTTTGTACAATCGTGACAGTTGTTACATGGTTTGTACATTCCAAATTTTGCAACAAAGGATTGAACAACCTGTTACCAAATCCGTTTTGCAAGATTTTATCCACACGACCGTAAATATTCTTGTCGCTCCAGCCACTCCAATGGAAGACCAGCTGAAATCTCGTACTCAGCAATTGGACATCTTTTGCAAAACTCATCAGGAGTGCTGAATAACAGTGCCCAACAAAAGTTTTGGACCTTTTTCTGAAAAAAAAGAGTTTTAGTCCATTTTTTTACACAATAGTACTTATTCTAGTATTCTTTTGTGTGATTGTGTCACCTTGGTACTCTTTGAAGTTAGTAAATGCAATTTTATTTGCTTTTTGTTGGCTAGGAAGACAGGTTTGAGTTATTTTTGTGATTAGTTTTAGCTGCAAAAATGGGAAAAAAATCGTCTCTCAGTCAAGTTCAACATGCTCAAAGTGTCACATTACACAGAGAAGGCTTCTCAGAAAGCAAAGTTAGTGCGAAATGTAATGTTAGCAAAACAGAAGTTTACACAACAATAGCCAATTGTATACCGAGGAGGAGTTACAGCGACTTAAAAAGAAGTGATCAATCAAAGGAAACCACTGTGAGAGATGATCAATTATTGAAAAGATAGTTGTTCAATTCCCAACTAGTGTGATAAAGACAGTGCAGTCTACATTATTGGCAAAGGGCCTCAATGTAAGTAACATGACTGCTTTTCGTCAATTGACATACGATTTCGGATTAGAATCTAGAAAACCCGCTAAAAGCCATTACTAACTAAATTCACGAAAGCCAAGCGTTTAGCATTTGCTAAAGCACATCAACATTGGACCATTGTGAACATTGGTGAAAAGTATTGTTCAGTGATAAATCAAACATTCAGCAGTTTGCGACAAGGAAGCAAAACTTTCGTAGAACAAAAGGAAAGAGATACAACAAGAGGTACACAATTTCAACTAAGAAACACCCCCAACCCAATTGATCTAAGGGGGTCATGCCATGCAATGGGTCAGCTGGTTTGTACTTTTTTCCTCCTGGTAGGACCATAAACGTCAAAAAGTACTTGCAAATACTTAAAGATAAGCTGAAAATTCATATGGATATTTATCAGCGTAGGATCTTCATGCATGATGGTGCCCCGTGCCGCAGGTCAAGAATTGTAACTAATTTTTTTGACAAACTAGAAAGTGGAGGTTTTGCAATGGCCTGAAAACAGCCACCACTTAAATCTTATAGAAAATCTGTGAAGAATTCTTAAAGATAGGGTCGCAGAAAAGCCACCGCCATTTGCAAAACAACTAGTGGATTTGACAAAAAAGTTTACGTCATTGAAATAGTGGCTGAGAATTGCCAAACCCTGATACACAGCATGCTACGACGTATATACGTTGTGACTGAAAACAAAGGAAATCCCACCAAATACTAATAGTCAACAAAATATTTGCATATTTTGTTATTTTAGAAGTGTTGGTAATGTGTTGATGTATAAATTTCAAAATTGATATTGATTCGTTGTGATTTAAATGTTTGAAAAGCATCATTATTCAGTTATTTGCTAAAATTACAAGGTGATCGTAAACTTTTGTTGTACACTCAACTACAAAATTCTGCGCTTTCTATCAGACAGACACATGGCCTCAATTATCATGGAGCTTGTCCGTAACCGCAGTTTCATTCTTAACACCGATTCTGGAAAGCTAATGAGGTCAGAACGCCCTACGAATGACGTCCCACAGGGATTAGTTCTGGCTCCCCTTTATGTTTGATATTTACACTAATGACCTCCACCAACAACCGCCAAAATGTTAGTATATGTTGACGATCTGCCAATCTTACACCCTGCACCGAACTGGTAGGTTTTAAAGTGAATTCTTACTCAGAACATGGCAACTCTATGTACTTATCTCCAGAAATGAAGCACCGTATAACCAAATCAATGTTCACAGTCTTCTAACTTTAAAACAAGGAGGCACTATGTGAGTGTAAAATTGCTGTCGAAAGGCAGACCCTACCTTTTTGTGTCGAACCAACCTAGCCTGGCATAAAGCTGAATAGAGCAATCACGTTTCGTCGACATTTGGAGTCACTGCGTATAACGTTGGCAATTCGCGTTGGGCTTTTGAGGCGACTAGCGGGATCAAGTTGGTTGCAAGTGCCACAATATTGCGCACAGCCATTCATGTCTTGATCCATTCTACTTCTGAGTACTGCACGGGCAGTGCTTACACTCAGAATAAGGAAAATTCAACTGCGATATAGGTCCATGAAACTTCAGTCTATTCATTAGAATAAATGATTAATTTTTATTTGAGTAAAAAAGACAGGGACACTTCCAATGGTTTACTTAAGTTATCCACAATCACGTGATTAAAATCAGGTCATAAAAATTCAAACGCAATGTTATGGTGCTACTGTTTATCTACAAATTGCATGGTTCTGGGCAGTAAGACTATAACTGCATCCGGCGACAGGGTCCTTCCTAGAGTGTAATGGAGCTAGCTCTTTAACTGTCGTTGCTCCCAGGTCACCCTTGGGCAAGGTGTAGTACCTGCTAGCCCCCCTTGTTAGGGTAACAACAGTTTGGCACTGAGAGGAATGTATTTCTTTTAGCTATTGGGTTTTATACATAGGGTAAAATTTTGTTTATTTGGCTGACTGCTTTTTTAGTTTCTTTTTTGTTGTGTTTTTTTTTATTTAAATTTTTTGCTCGATGTTTTTGTCAGGTGCGGTGACCATGCCCCTCTCTACAATCTTTTTAATGTAATCTTAAAAAATTTGGGTATGTTTAACGTCAATTCGTTTTGTCACCAGCATTCCTTTTTCGCTCGTTGTTTTTATTCTTTCGTTGAGTTTTTTGTGTTGAGAAAACAGAAGCGAAATAAATTGCCAACTACTACTACTACTACTACTACTACTAAGACGATTAATGACGCTTTGCGCATAGTGAACAGATGCTTGCGTGACACTCCAACGGACAACCTCTTTGCTCTTACGGGGATTCAAGCAACTGAGTTTTGCCATCAAAATGCTATACTATCACTAGCTCGCCGCATCCAGAAGCCAGAGCATCTGCTCCTCTAAATGCTTGTGTCTCTATCTATTTGATACCTGCGGCAACTCAAATCGATACACTCAATTCTGTCTGCAGCGATGAAACTGCTGAACAATCTCGCTCAGTTAGGCACCACTGTAGCATAATGGGCGGATTACAATTGGAACATGATGTGGTGGAAAACACTTCCCGATTTAATTCATTCATAGCAGAACTCAGTACATCACCATCGAAAATGATCTTCCCAGACCTGCATGGGTCAGGCTTAATCGCCTTCCTACTGATGTTTGACTATTCCGCTCAACAATGCACAAATATTGTATGGCGGTTGCGATATCCTACAGTGGCTTGTGAGTATGGCGTAAAGTAGCAAATAGCTGAGCATGTGATAACATCTTGTCCCATCTACCACCATCCAAACGGAGTCGTGCTTCTTTAGCTATTGACAAGAGCTTAGTGCCTTGACTGACAGACACATGTCCGGCCATCTAGTACACTGCTTCTTGAACATTTTTCCAAACGAAGAAAAAGCTCTAAGTTTCTTTCTGTATTTTCACCAAGCTTTCAGGGAAGAAGTTCAAAAAATATCAAGTAACGTTGTTGAGCAAACAGAAAGTTTCTGGTCACGTGCTAGAATTCCAACTAAATATGCCAGGAAAAGCACTTAACACTAGAACGGCCAGTATGGTTATTTTGACCGTTTTGGAATTTCAATATGGGATATACTTTTTTACGAAATCGCATTGGTGTAAAATTTCTTGAGTTTTCATAATTAATAGGCAGAAACACCAATGCAGAGTATAAAGCCGAACACTGTTTTCACAAATATTTTAGAATGTGGTTTACCTCCAACGGCCATCAACGGTCATCATGACCCCTATACAAAAACAATTATTTCTGAACCTCCTGCTGTACCTCATAAGACCGTATCGTGTTTATGACAAATATGACTCATTTTCAAACATCGTCTTTCTATTTTCCGATGAATTGATTTTATTTGTGACATCATAGAGTCACCAGAAAGAAATTCACAACTCAGAAAGCAATTATGATAAATTTTCCAAGTTATCAGTTAGCACTGGAAATAGACTGAATACAGATTACGAAAGAGTTTATGAAACAAAAATAGGTTATTTTGTATTGTTGACAACTACCGGAAATTTGAGGAATGCGGCGTAGAATCACGAGGAAGGCGTGCAACTCAGAATTTCCTAACTGAGCAATCAGGTTTATCACGCTTTGCCCTTGGAATGGCAGACTCCCCCAGTTAATGTTTTTCAAGTTATATTGGATAACCATATGCTCAAACACTTTCGACAATGTACCAATGTAGAAGCTTAAAGAGTCTTAGGCAATGAAGAATGGAAGGTTTTATTTTGTGAGCTCAAAGCATTTACTGCAGTGCTATATGTACGAGGAGCGAATGGTGGCAAAAACTTTCCCCTTTACAGTTTTTGAAATAAAGAATGGGGCGTATCATATTTTCAACAAACTGTGTCGACAAATCGTTGTCATGAAATTATGCGTTTTCTATGCTTTGACTTGCGTAGCACAAGGTCAACTCGCTTTCAAACTGACAAATTTGCTCTTATCTTGGATATTTGGAATAGGTTTGTAGACAACATTATCCGTTGTTACAAACCTGGAGAAAATATCAAGATTGGTAAACAGCTGTTTCCGACAAAATCTCATTGTAGGTTCACCCAGTATATGCCAAACAAACCAGTTAAGTTTGGCATATAGTTATGGTTAGCAGTTGACGTGGAATCCACGTATATCCTAAATGATATTCCATACCTGGACAAAGACAAGTCACGTCCATTCACCCAAAGGCTTAGTGACAACGTTGTCATGACTCTCATGGAGCCATTCATCGGTAGAGGCCAAAACCTTACAACCGATAACTTTTTCACGTCATTTTTTACCCTTCCCTTAAAATATAATTGTTTTTTGTGGATAGATTGATTGAGTCACGAGACCTGAGTATTTGTTCAACACTTAAGTTGTTACCACATTACGCATAGACCAGTAAAAATGCGTTTTCGTAGAAGCGGTGAAAATGACCGCTGCCGGCCGTTGAGGGGCTTATCGCAACTCCGGCCGTTCCAGTGTTAAAAAAGTAGTAATCGACATATGCTCAACCAGTTATCTAGTGAAGACAGATTTCATATAAGGTTGAGCAACTTTTTGATATTTCTTATGCCAACGCCATGGGCCTCATTGAAAATGATAGAGACAATCTCTTTCTTGATAACAAAAAAATTAGGGACGTCTGGGCTGCATGGCAGGGTGTGACAAAGTTTTAATATAAAAAGATGTAATGAAGGCGAGTGATAAAGAACTGTTGAAAAGAAGAAGTCGGCATTTACAGCTGGAAAATCACATCTCTCGAAACTGTGAAATTGGTAAGCAGCACTTAAAAAAGCTGATTCAGACCAAAGTGAAGAACAACCATGAACAAGTGCAAGTACTCCGTTCCTTCAAAGAGGAGCGTCAAACTGTTATGTCACCTCAAACAGCTGGAGGGCTTGATAACACGAAAGCGTTTGAACGAGCTGCAATGATGATCCTGCTCGAGGCATCCAGAGCCTTTAGGATTAGCTCACATGAGCTTGCACTAAACAGGTATGTTATCCAAAGTCAAAGACAAAAATAAAAAACAATAACAGCAACTTCAATTAAAGACACCTTTCTGGTTCAGCAAGTTGAACGCTGCACTGTCATGGGGAACTTATGGCTGATATCACAGAAAGGTAAATGTGGATAGACTTTTCAACTTGATTCAGAAGTTGGAGAAAAGAAACTTTTGGGAATTGCAAGGTTTGATAATGATTCAAGCAAAGCCATGGCCCAAGCCGTGCACAATACATTGCAAGGCTGTCAAGTAGAAGATCCAGTTCGCTCTATATGTTTCGGCACGACAGCCTCAAACTCAGGGTATTCAGCAAGAGCTTAGAAAATAATTCTTGACCGGCTTTAAGGCAAACAATCTAGTATTATTTCAAGGATATGAATTTGCTGTCATCACGTTCTTCAAATAATACAAAGACCTTTGCTTCAAGAATAATTAGGTTTGGCAGACGTTGCTGAAATTGGTCTATTAAAACGTTTCTAGGCACATTCGAAACATTTGAGCAAAAAAATAAACATCCTCACACCAACATGGGTGTGTAGCTTTGATACAGTAAATGACTCAATTGGGGCGTTTTCACTTTACTAGCAACTATTTTCTTTATTTTAAGGATCAACGTAACATATGTTATATGATTTTAAATTGTTATATCTTTATGATGCAATAACCACTTTTCTTAAGTTTATTATTATATTTTTTTTATTATTTATTATTATCTTACAAAAAGTTAGGAAATTGTTTCAAATGCTATAAATTAGAATTTTCTAACCTTCGCAGGCTTAACGGAGTCCAACCAATTTAGGAAGCATAACCTTTTTGCTCCCTGGATACTCTTGTAAGGAAAAGCCTTGTTCCATGCCTTCCTCGTGTCTAGTTATGAGTAAGCTTCCCTCTGTGCCTGATAAAATCATCAATTTAAAAAGCGGGTACGAAAAACTTTTGCTGAAAGCGTTTGTCAACAGAAAAAAGTGATTATCATTATACAACCAAACTAAAAATCGAAAGCGGCTCCTCTTTTACAAGTCCACTTTTGCCATTAGTTGTTCAATTATTTTATTATCCACCATAGATTTTTTTCTAGATTTATTTAATTGATTTTATTTTATAATTTTTTTTAAACTTTTCATAAAATGCTTACTTATAATTTAAAGTCGTTAAAACATGTTGCCACTAGATGATGCCACAGTTCATTTACTTTTACGAACAAAACACATGATAATGTTTAAAGGCATTGAGTAGCGAGTGGTGAGCGAGTAAGCATGGCAGGTAATTATAAGCCATCTTTTGCCCAAAAAGTACGAGGCAATACAGCTGTAAATCTATAGAGACCAACATGTCTGAATTTCAAAACAAAGGCGAACTTAAGAAGAGTTGAAATACTGCAAATATCAGAAATAAGCTTTAAAACTGAAAATTTGATTGGAGTAGCAGAGATGAAAAACAGAAGTATTGACATAACGTGTAAAACCAGGGAGAACGTTCTAGAATTGTACGCTAAACTTAAAGATATCGAATTCATTTACAACCTGTGGCTTTATGAACCAGTTAACATAAACATACTATTAGGATGGGTACCAATCCCAATGCCCAATGAAACCATAAAACAAGAATTGGAAGCTAATTTTGGTGCCGTCCTAAAAATTACGGATAAAAAACATAGTGACGGTTTACGCTCAGGAATGAGAATAGTCACTATGAAAAAATCTGAACTTCAAAACAACCCTATTCCAAGCTACATTCGCGTTAGTGGTTGTGAAATATATGTTACTTATCAAGGCCAGGTAATTACTTGCAAATACTGTGGTGAAGCAGGCCACGTGCAATCAGAATGCCAGGAGCGGGCAATGGATTTTCCTGCACTTACACGCAACAAACCAGGTGAATCAAACACAGTTTTGCCTGAAACAAAGGTACATTCCGAACCAGTAAACTTGTCAAAGAAAAGAAAGATTTCCCAATCAGAGTTAAACGAAACTGACTCAGTAGCTACTACAAGCTCAATCAAAATACGTAAACAGCTTAACAACACTTCCAACCACCTTGAAACGGATCAGGTGGAAAATCAAAGCGAAGCAGTCGGTAATATTGAATTCGCCAACGACCAGCATTTACCTACTGAAATACAACCAACAACGGACAAACCAAAAAAAAACAACCAAAACGATAGTCAAATTCAGCAATCCACATTATCTCAAGATTGGTGGCGAGCTACATGCCAGATTGCCTGCATTTCGTGTAATGCCCAAGTTCTGACCGAAGAAACTTCTACTGAAACTACTTGTGACGAATGCGGCGAGGAACAATACGTGGTAAGTCCTTGCTGTGATAAACAGGATTCAAATCAACGCTTTTCTGTCAAGATGAATGAACGCTATACAGAATGTTGTGTCTGCAAATCAGACATGATGCGACTTTTGTGGTGCAATCTATTTCCACCCGTACAGCAGCTCGACAATAATTTATTTGAGTGCTTAAAATGTGCAAAATATTCCATCGTTTGTGTGTGCCAAAATGTTAACAAGCTGCCTCCTAAAACAATGAACTTCAAATGTACTAATTCTAATTGTTCCCATTTCACAGTACACTGCAACTGTGGTAGAATAACTTACCAAGAGCTTAAAAGCCCTTATCAATGTCCTTGCGGATATGAATTTGAACATGACATAAACATTGGAGTTAACACTAATTAGCATTTTCTTGTTTCCTCACTGCTACTATATTGATAATGCTGTTAACAATTGTAAGCTTTAATGTTAATGGATTGAGGAATAACCTCAAACGTAAAACGATATTTCATTTTCTTAAAATGAAGAAGTTTGACTTCATTCTTCTACAAGAAACTCATTCCAATCAAACAGATGAGAAGTTTTGGAAATGTGAAAGGGGAGGCGATATCTTTTATTCTCATGGTACTAATCATTGTAACGGTGTGGCGATACTAGTTAAAAAATCTCTTAAATACGAACAAACAGTTACTTATGTTGATCAAACAGGCAGAATACTGCTTATCGAAATTAAATTTAACGACAAAGTCTTTGTCATCGGCAATGTCTATGCACCCACAAAGGACGAAGCAACTTTTTTTGACGCCCTTTTTTCAACAGTCGTAAATTTTTCAAAACACGATTTGGTTTTAGGCGGGGATTAGAATCTAGTGCTTGACAATAAACTAGGTAAAGACGGGGCCCAGCTCACCCAAATCAATTATCCAAAGAAAAAGTAAAATCATATCTCAACGTTTTTGATTTATGCGACGTTTTCAGAGAGCTTAACCCTTTTAAGAAAAGCTTTACGAGATATCAGTCACAACCATACACTGCCACAAGGCTCGATTTTTTTCTTACTTCAAATGGGCTGCGCCAGCACGTACAATCAGCCAACATCTGCCAAAGCATTAAGTCAGATCACAAAATTGCCTTATTAACGATTAAAGTAGGACTACAAGAATGGGGCAAAGGGTACTGGAAAATCAATAATTCCGTTTTGCTAAATGATGATTATATAGCGCTTATTAAAAATCTGATCAGTGATTTTGAAAAAAATAATCCCAAAGGACATGTTACACCTCATATCAGGTGGGAAACTCTCAAATGTGTAATTAGAGGGGAAACTATTAAGTACTGTTCCTTACTGAAAAAGACCTCCAACAAAGAACAATCAGTAGTAGAATCAAAACTTGAGGCCATGGAATCAAATTTATTATCCTCTGGTCCAAAGCAAAAAGAAGAAATCCTTAATAATATCAATCTCACTCAAAACGATCTTAATAAGCTAATTGAAATAAAAACTAAAGGCGCGGCTACAAGAAGTAGAGCTCGTTGAATGGAATCCGGGGAAAAAAATACTAAGTATTTTCTCCATTTGGAAAAATGGCATCTAGAAAAAAAATCCATCAAATCCTTACGCAGTGCCCAAGGTAGACTGATTGATAAACAAGAAGATATTTTGAAAGAGCTCTTAACCTTTTATGAATCCTTATATTCCGAAAACCAACAATGCTGTGAAAAAGATTGTTGTGATTTTATACGTACATTATCGCTACCAAGTATTAATAAGGCAAAATTTTTTGAATGTGAAAAACCTATAACTGATAACGAATGCCAACAAGCCATTCTTCAACTAGCCAACAATAAATCCCCTGGTCTTGACGGCTTTTCCATTGAATTTTATAAAACTTTCTGGACTGAAATTAAGAGTCTATTTATGGAATGCCTTAATTTTTCCAAAATTACCAACCAATTGAGTAAATCCCAGTACGAAGGTGTAATAACGTTATTGCCTAAATCCGGAAAAGACAAATTGTCTCCCTCCAACTACAGGCCAATCACATTGTTAAATTGTGATTAAAAAATAATATCCAAAGTTATTACCAACAGAATACACCCTTGTCTGAATGACCTTATAGAAAAAGAACAAAATGGCTTTATGAAAGCTCGAAACATTGGCGATAACATTCGTTTACTATTTGATATTATTGATTACGCGAACCACGAAAAGATGCCAGGCGCTGTATTATTAGTAGATCTACATAAAGCGTTTGATTCTTTACACTGGTCTTTTATTTTTACTATGCTAAAATCTTACGGTTTTGGTAATTCTTTGATTAACTGGATACGAATTCTATATAAAAATCCTAAATGCCGTGTTGTAAACAATAATTTTCTAAGCCCCTTTTTCCAAGTCAAAAAGGGAATGAGGCAAGGAGATCCCCTCTCTCCGACCATTTTTCTTTTATGTATAGAGTGTTTAGCCATCATGCTGCGTCAGAGCAGGCAATACAAAGGCATTAAGTTAAATCAACAAACCTTTAAAGTATCTTTGTTCGCAGACGATATCGCGATTTTTTTGAATGGAAATGCTTTGCAATTTAATTACGTTTTTGACATTCTTGATACCTCAGGCTGCAAAGTCAATATGAGCAAATCTAACGCTTTTTACGTTGGATCTAGCAAGGGCAACGTGTCTCAACCTTTTTCTGATAAAGGCTTATCTTGGCCTAAAACTCTTGTCAAATACCTGGGGGCTAATATACCAATTACCAACTTTGACAACAATTTCCTCTTCAGTGAAAATTTTCCAGGTATAACGCGAGAAGTGCAAACACTTTTAAACATTTGGTCATCTCGTGGTCTCACGTTGTTAGGAAAAATAACTATACTAAAAAGTCTGGTCATTCCCAAAATTGTGTATAAAGCCACTTATTTACCGGTAACATTGCCAGAAACTTTCATAAAGGAACTTAATCAAATTATGTATAAATTTATTTGGGGCTCCAAGTGGGAAAAAATTGGTCGCTCTCAACTATGTTGTGATGTGAAAGAAGGAGGTGGTAAAATGATCGACATCAAACAGTATGTACTTTCTCTCAGGCATAACTTCATTTTTAAACTATTTGATAATAATTATCAATCCAGTTGGAAGTCGCTTGAACATCGATGTATTGACGAAAATGTTCTTTTCTGCATTTTGCGTTCTAATATAAAGTTGAATAGCATGTTAATTAGTAGAGTGGCCTTTTTACGCTTTACCCTTACCACCTTAAGAACTTTAAAACATTTCTGCAATATCGACAATGATTCCAAATATTTATGGTTTAATAAAGCGGTAAAATACCGACATCAACCAATGTTTGTTGAAGAATTTTGCAAAGCCGGGATTTTTGATTTTTTTCAGCTGCTTAAATCGGACTTTGAATTATACTCATATGATGAAGTGGCATCAACATTTCATATGACCCCAAATAATACAAGCTTCATCGAATACATTAAACTCATTTCAGCCATTCCAATGGCTTGGATTACGACTACGAACAGTAACTCTCATAACCCTCCATGCGCTTTTTCTGACTTTAAACAAACTGTCAAAGAACAAATTACTACTCTGGGCAGCTCAAGTAAAACCGCTTATCAATTTTTGAGAGACAAAGTTAAAATACTACCTATTAAACAACAACTAAAATGGTGTAATATATTGCAACTGCCATCCGATACAATTGATTGGTCAAATATATATAAAAATAACTACTACGCTACAAACGAAACTAAACTACGATCATTTTTAATTAGGTTAAACTTAAGATCAATTGTTACTAAAATACAATTGTGTGTTCTTGATATTGCCTCTGATAATTTATGTACGTTTTGTCGTGAAGAACCGGAAACTTTGATTCATTTATTTTGTGATTGCAAAATTGTTGACGCTTCTTGGAACGATGTATTTGATTGGATTCTAGCAAGATTTCGTATTAATGTCCCTTCGAATAACTTTCATAAACTGTTTGGGTTCCACACACAATATGCTAATAACCCATTAGTCAACCACATGCTCTTATTAGCAAGATTCTTGATTTACCGGTGTAAACATTCGAATACAACACCCAATATGCCCCAGTACTTTAACGCAATTACATCCACAAAAAAATCAGAACACTATATTGCTAAGAAACATAATAAATTGGAAGAAATGGTCTAGCTACATTTAGACATTGTATTATGCGTTGTCGCTGTTTTTATTCTTGTGTTCTTGTTTTTGTGCCTACAATAAAAAAAAAAAAAAAAAAAAAAATGATAATGTTTAAGTTTTACGGTAACTTAAGTTTAACTAGCATAAACTTTCGAATGGGGGCGGAAAAGAAAAACAAAATTTCTATGCACGGTCATATTTTAGAAGACAATTTTTTTATAACTTTTAGAAACACCACAAGACTTTGATCAGAATTATGAGTAGAAAACAGACTATAGAGACATTCTTTAAAGTAATGCTTATCCAAAATCTTGGAAAGAACGACGTGGCTCTATAACAAAGTTTTTGGTGTTAGATTCGGTGGCATAAAATGATAAATTTTGTTTTGAAGCAAGCTTGTACATTTTTTTGAGTGAAATTTTAAAGATAAGCTCGTGAAAAGGATATTTTTTGACGTTTTGTGACTGGAAAACGTTTGTTTGGAAAACAACTTTATGAAATCATGTTTTGTGTTCTATAGAGGTAAGATTCAAAAGCACTCTCCACGGTTTCCATAAAAATTTTCGGCCCGGGTCCATACGCAACCTGTCACCTAAACCTACTTGTTATCTTTATTGATCATAACAGTCTTTTTTAAAAGGCACAAGTAATTCAGCCAAAATAGAGTTTTCGTAATTGTTTTGAGAAGGCAAATGCCGTTTTACCCTCTGTTTTTTGGGAACAAATTAACACATAATTTGGAGGATGAAACACACCACATAAAAATTAGTTTATGGTTATATTTGAGTCAAAATTTTTTTAACCCTCTGTCTACCAAAAAAATTTCATGCAAATTGTGCCATTGGGGTCCAATGGACCCCAGATTTCAGAAAAGCATTTGACCGTAAACATCTTTCACAAATCAACCAATTAACATTAAAAACTGTAAAAAACAAACAATGTAAACACAAAAACAAATAACAAACGCTATAAAAAAACAAAAAAATTCGGTATTTAGGCCTTATCATATATATTTAGTTACACAGCCAGTCAAAAGATTAGATGATGCACTGCAATTACCTTATGCACCTTTTCCCGGCGTTTATGCAATGATTTGCATGTTTGTGAAGTTTTGTTACTGCTTATTCCCAATCATCATTTTCGTAAAAAAAATGCAACAACATAGGAGTTCAAATAATTAATATTAACAGATAAAAGCAAGGCCGATTTAGTCAGCACAATGGTTGGTTACACAAAAGCCAAAACGCACAATTTTTCAATACTGCAAACCAATGCGCACAGTTACAAAGCGTCTAGAATACTGCAAATGCTTACTACCGACACTATTAGTTTTAGCCTATTAGTGATTGCATTGTATGCAAATAACTTGTGAATGTTTTTGACAAATGTTGTTATTACAGGCGCTGCATGCTTGTCTGCATTTTCGATCTTCGCTTCTTTCACAAAGAGAGCATCTGGCTTTCTTTGCGTTTTTTGCTGGATTGTCAGTTGCAGCAGTCCTTTTTCTATTGCTTTGAAGATGAATTGCACGCCTTTTTTGCATTGACAGAGCACTTGACATTTCAGCAAGTTCTTTTTCCAAGCGATTCAAAAACTTTCTCCTTTTCTTGCTAAAAATCCGATTATTTTCATCATGCAATCGCTGCCATACTACGTAAGCATTGATAGCGCTAACGTCGGTCATGCTGTAAAATAAAGCTACTGGCCATCTTTTAGTCATCCTCTTGCAGGTGTACGTTCGAATCGTCCAAAATCCTATCCAAAATGTTCACTCCACTTTTGGTGCTGTTGTAATACAAGATTACTTCAGGCTTCTTTTCAGCAGAATTTGAAGCTATTTTAGGAAGTGAGTGCATTGTCAAAAGCGTATTAACCACACAGTCTTTTTGGGGACAATACGATGCGATTATAGCATCATTTTGAAATCTAAAAATTGTAGAAGTAGTGTCACGACCTTTGGCAACTGTGAATTGCGGAGGCAATTCTGGTTTGTTCTTCCGAATAGTTCCAACCAGAGTAAGCTTCTTTTCAGCAGATCTTGAGCGAGCGGGATGCTAGTAAAAAAATTATCGCAAGTTATATTCCTACCGGAATGTTCAATTTCTTTGACCAAATCTTTGACAACTCTTGCTCCCTGATTTACTTCTCTTCCAACTGCAGGATTTTTTCTGGTCTAAACTTGCATCTTCCATGTATAAGATGCGTTGGCTTCGCATATTGCTCAAATTTTTATTCCATACTTTCCAGGTTTTGAAGAAATATACTGCCGAAATGGGCATTTTCCTTTGAAACAACCAATTGTTCATTAACAGTCATATTGGGGACCTGGAGTGTAGGCATCACGCAAATTCAAATCCAATTGCTCAAAAACATCTCTGATATTCTGGAATTTGTCTTCAGATCTGTTTCTTCTTCGTGAATTAGCGTCATCAAACCGAAGCACTTGTAGAATCTGTTGATATCGATATCGGCTCATGAGTTTATTGAAAATAGGTTTGCCACCCTCTTTAATCCAAAGTTGAGCAACATTTTCGTTGTTTGATTTATAAACACCGATAAGAATTAGTACACTCAAAAATTTGTCAAATTCGGATTGATTTATAGCAACCCACTTGTTATTTGTAAACAAGTAATCCTTCAGCATTTGTCCAGTTACAAACTTTTTCCAGCAACTTGTCTCTAAAACATAATCTGAATGAATCAGGCATTGAATCGCATTGCGATTTTGCAAAGCGTGAAGGGCCAGGTCTCTCGTGATATATGTTACAAACAGCAGTTCGGCCAATGCTATTTGTATGGGGAGTTGCTGACCAATTTTCTTTCTTATTTCGGGATATGAAGATGGTATATTCTAAGCAGCTAGCCACTCTTTTGAGTGGTTTGTTTTCCAACTTCATTGCCATTTGCGATTATAAACAATATTTATGCAAACTAATATTTTTTTATTTGTGGTACCAAACATCAGATTAGTTGTTTCAAAACAAAATGTCTGTATCAAAAAAAGCTCAGCCAGTTTAAACTAAACAATGCATGTTACTTATTACTTTGGGGTCCAATGGACCACATGGTATACGATGCTGTTTTTATTTTTGATGCCATATCGGTTTATCTCAGATTTGTGATACTTTACCTCGTTGAAGATCAACTAACATTAGGAAAAGTCAGGTAATATGGAGGTCGTGTTTGCTATGTGTTCTTAGTAATGAAAATAAAATTTCATTTTGGGGTCCATTGGACCCCATGGTAGACAGAGGGTTAAACCAAAAAATTTTATGGCAACAATACTCACTGGTAATAACTGATTGCATCGTCTCTGGTTAGCATTGAATAATAGCATTAATTGATATTCAATACTCGAAATCAGATACCATGCTTTAATCAAATACTTTCAAAAAAATGAAATCTTAAATGTTAAGCTTTTTTTATGATATTGTAGTGCAATCAAATTTAACAATATTAAGTTTTTACCATCTATATAAAAAAAAGTTATAACTACTCAAGTAACGTATTGCAGATTCTGACGGGGCTATTTTGATGTACAAGATCTTAAGGCAATATAGGTAATATTCACTATTTCTTTAACCCTTTGAGGACTTTTGGCACACATATGTGCCATGATTGTTGATTGTTATATCATTATGACGTGATAACCAATTATCTGAAATCCATTATATTTCCGTTGTTATCAAACAATTGCGGCATTGTTTCAAATTTTATGAATTAAATTCTTATGGTTCTCGAAGGGTTAAGTAGCATTATTTACCACCTAATTTAAACCACTAAAAATAAAAGTACAAAAAATAAAACTGGTTAAGTAAGTAACTCGTTACTGAATATCCTAATTAAGCTGTTCACTAAAGAAGATATACTTCGTTACTGAAGCTCTCTGGCTGGGAATGGGATTAAAATATGATCCAGTCTACTTTTTCTCTACACCTGCGAGCCATGAGCATTGATCTACGATTGGGGTAGATGTGAGTTCGGATTTCACTCGAAGCATCGTTTTTGACATTGTTGGCCCTATAATGGTGGAGATAGACTTGTTTATTTATTTTCTCCACATATCAATATGTAACACTGATTAACTGTCATTACTTCTATATATTCAAGGCATATTGCTGCACATGCTCATTCAGTAACAGCTTGTACATTTGGTCACAGCAAGATGTGTACCGTCAAAAGATCGAGACAAAGCTAAAACATTATTGATTTAACTGTCGAGGCATCAATACCATGGATTATACCAAAAATATACAGCGTGACGCATTGGTAAGCGCTATCGCAGATTCCTACATCAGCTAAGAAATATTTAAAACTCAAAGCAATATTAACACCACAATGATTGGTGCCATTGCCCTCGTAAAATTAAAAAATAACCACAAAGACTGTTCCAGATTCACTGTTATTGACAGAGGTGATTTCAGTTTATCCATCAAAAAATAGCAACCAAATATGAACCCAAACTGACACCAACCGACTTTTGTCTATCCGCCACTATCTCCATGCCCCAACTGTCGTCAAAAATGTGGCTGTATTTTCACTCAAAGATCTCGCAATTGGTTGCCAACCACATCAACTCTGCTTAATCTGCTGCAACAAACACAGTCGGGAAAACACATATGCAAACATCACTTAAATTTTGGAACTATCTCACACACGAGCAGCTGGTATGCTTTTGCAGAACCAGCAGCTAATTAATCCAACTATAAACAGCTCAATGTACTGATACACAAACCCAGCGTTGCCACTGATTACTACCATTTTTAAAGTTGGTCAGTGGAGAAGTATGCGCATGCGGACCCCATTGCTATGCTCAAAAACATCGGAGTCCGATGTGCTTTTTCAAATGAACATAGTTTCACAACGATGGACGTTGAGGAGGTTGATAATACAAAGCTTAAATCATTATTTGTACCGTTGTGCATTCAAAGGGGTTGCTTTTAATTTGACTGATTTCTGCCCAGTTGTGTATAAATTATCTGCTGTCAATGGCTTGTCTGTTCATGCAGTTGATGTATTATCGCTATTTTACTTATAAATTAAGTGGTGGCACTATTTAAGTGTTTAAGCACTCTTTGATGTTTGGGAGAGTTCAAATATTATATGACCCTTCCAGCGAGGAAGGGGGAAGCATAACCGTCATTTTGGTATGACATGGGGAAAGAAGATAAGAGATATCGCTATATAACAAACTTGCCAAATAAAACTTAAAATTCTTAATCGTTCAATTAAACAGGTTTATGTGGCGAATTCGAATAATTAAAGTTTGATTGTTTACTTTTTTATATATATAATTATTCACATGAGGAGGAGATGGTTTACGAAAACTTCATAATGTATGACATGGGGTATGGGGGTAAAAATTAGATAAAAATGCGTATGTGATTTGTAAACAGCCACATCAACATTTTGTTGACGTATTTTGTATGCGAACCACAACTACTCTTCAATTGACGGCTAAAACGAAATAATGGATTCAAATACACATATGATTCATGTCTACATTGTCCTTTACAATGCATGACTGGCACATCTATTGAAATTTATATCAATTCATAAGCTAAACCCATAGCAATCCACAAAGCTTCTTAATCCCAATGCATTGGCAGCAAAAAGTGTATGGAGATATCTTACGGGATGATGAGTTGAACATTAATAAATCTGTTCTCCATAAGAAACTCCTTAAGTGGAGCAACCCAACATAAATCACTTGTAAAATCTATACTCTTAAAAATGTTTGATTCGTTCTAAAATATTACAATAACGTACACCTTTTGTAAGTTTGACGCAACCAAACCACATTATAGCAACATGTGGTCTGGCTGCGAGAGTAGAAGCTGCTCAACAATTGAAAAGAGCTCAATGTGCATCCATCATATTACAAAACATGTCCATTATATTAAAAAAACATAAAGTGGCCAGATGTTTTTATTGTCAACAGTCATTGTTTAGAGTAAAGAATATTAACTTATAGTTTTAATTGTTTTTAGTTGTGTGATAGTAAAACCACCGAAACCCTAATTTCTATCAATGTACAGCAAAAATTGTGGTAAGCACAGATAGAAAACGAAAACGTAACAACATTAAATAGCTGTGTAACGATCAAGTTTCATTAGAAGTTAAAACCTGATCGCAATTGCTGTGATTCAGCAGCAATGCGTATGACGTTAATGGAAGAAACCGTGTAATGAAATAATTGCAAAGCATTGCTAACATTTTCTTGGAAAATGTCATCGTAAAATAATTGCTTTAGCGAGAAAAAAAAATTACGGAAATGAGCGTCTAACAAAATTATTTTAAATCGCAAAACGTATAAAGCATTGTGTTTTGAAAGACGTTGGTCACAAATTGCATTTTTTCGAACGCATCACATTTCATTTAAGTTCATAAGATGAAGCTACAAGAAGTGTATGATTATAATGGTAAATCTGATACTAAAATGAATCAAAAATATTTGTTTGAAAGAAATCTAACGAAAGTTAAGAACGTATTGCTGATTTTTGCATTTTTATCAATATGCATTGAAATTTATCATGTTGAAAGAAAAAGTGCTGATCATAAAATGGCCAAGTAAACATATTATTTATAAGTAAATTAGCAAGAAAAGCTTAATGCTTCTTTTTCTATCAAGTTATTAGATAATCATAATATGATATAAAGAGTAAATACAACAAATAGGATAAATAAAATATTAATGGACTCGGTTTGTAGTAATTTTGATCTGTATGCGCAAAAGTTTTTGAAAGTTATTAAGCGAAGAAATTGTATTAAGGAAATTGTAAACCTTGCAACTAATTGGCAAAGCAGCATACGGGCGTAAGGGGCTTTAACAATTTATTAAAATGAATATGCCAGGAAACAATAATGAGTATACCACCCAACCAATTTAGACGAGACCATCCCTGGACGCGTTTCGTCCTTTTGGACTCATCAGCAGGGCCCGTCCCGTCACAAGCAAAAGTAACCCACTCATTAACGTTATCCTTAAAAAAAGAAAAAAAAAAATTCAACACATGTAGAAGCACTGAGACTTCAACCGAAGAACTATTGCTTTGCTTAGCAGGGCAGGTTGACAAATTGGTTGCATATCCATTGGGAGATCAGTTTACACACTGATCTGAAAAAGCAGATTAAACGCTGCATTTATAGCCTAGCGCCTTGTCTTTGCAATGCCATCACGCTCGAGGCGAGTGCGTTGACAATTCACAAGGTGGGAGCCGGGCGACCTTTGATAGACGTGTCGAGCAAATCCATGCCAACGAATTTTCACTCTATCTCACTTCGCAGTAAACCGGGCCTCCTACAGTGAAACGGGCAAATCCATGCCAACTATTTTCAAGTAGGGAAAAAAACTATAGATTTGAAAGTTATTAAGCGAAGAAATCGCCCGGCTCCCACCTTGTGAATTGTCAACGCACTCGCCTCGAGCGTGATGGCATTGCAAAGACAAGGCGCTAGGCTATAAATGCAGCGTTTAATCTGCTTTTTCAGATCAGTGTGTAAACTGATCTCCCAATGGATATGCAACCAATTTGTCAACCTGCCCTGCTAAGCAAAGCAATAGTTCTTCGGTTGAAGTCTCAGTGCTTTTACATGTGTTGGATTTTTTTTTTTCTTTTTTTAAGGATAACGTTAATGAGTGGGTTACTTTTGCTTGTGACGGGACGGGCCCTGCTGATGAGTCCAAAAGGACGAAACGCGTCCAGGGATGGTCTCGTCTAAATTGGTTGGGTGGTATACTCATTATTGTTTCCTGGCATATTCATTTTAATAAATTGTTAAAGCCCCTTACGCCCGTATGCTGCTTTGCCAATTAGTTGCAAGGTTTACAATTTCCTTAATACAATTTCTTCGCTTAATAACTTTCAAATCTATAGTTTTTTTCCCTACTTGAAAATAGTTGGCATGGATTTGCCCGTTTCACTGTAGGAGGCCCGGTTTACTGCGAAGTGAGATAGAGTGAAAATTCGTTGGCATGGATTTGCTCGACACGTCTATCAAAGGTCGCCCGGCTCCCACCTTGTGAATTGTCAACGCACTCGCCTCGAGCGTGATGGCATTGCAAAGACAAGGCGCTAGGCTATAAATGCAGCGTTTAATCTGCTTTTTCAGATCAGTGTGTAAACTGATCTCCCAATGGATATGCAACCAATTTGTCAACCTGCCCTGCTAAGCAAAGCAATAGTTCTTCGGTTGAAGTCTCAGTGCTTCTACATGTGTTGGATTTTTTTTTCTTTTTTTAAGGATAACGTTAATGAGTGGGTTACTTTTGCTTGTGACGGGACGGGCCCTGCTGATGAGTCCAAAAGGACGAAACGCGTCCAGGGATGGTCTCGTCTAAATTGGTTGGGTGGTATACTCATTATTGTTTCCTGGCATATTCATTTTAATAAATTGTTACGCCCGTATGCTGCTTTGCCAATTAGTTGCAAGGTTTACAATTTCCGCAAAAGTTTTTGGTAAATAAATTTGTTTTTCACTTTTTGTCTCATGCAAACGATGAAAACAAAAATATTGATGAAAAAAATAAAAACTGTGATTTTGAAGAACAAAAAACATCACAAAACTTAAATTTTTCAAATCAGGAAGATTCCTAAGAGCGGAAACCAAAATATTAAGTAATGGACATATTGTAAATAACTAAATAAAACAGCAATAATAATGTCAACAAAGCCTCTAACGTTTGGTTGCATACATGCATAAATAAATATTTGTAACACCCTTTTTCCTTTTAACACTAGAACTCCGGGGGAAAAAATATACCTAGAACTCCGACAATGTCGAAATCGACATTTTTCCGAACTTTAGCATTCCTGTAACTTAAACTTGTCGGTATCGCTGATGGTGTGTTTTTAACAAATAAAAGGCACTCAGTGCTAAGTATATTAATAGATACTCATCTTTTAAATTTTTTTCATTTGTTATAAATGAGTATATTTTTATCGGTATTCATCTCCCTCGCGCTTTTTTGACTTTCATTTTCGAGTCATTTACTCATGTTCTGAAGTTTTATTAATAGAAGAAGTGGCACGAACCAAAGAACACTCGAAAATCACTAGCTATTCTATACTATTTTTGCATAATAATAAATATTTGTCACATAGTTCAGCTAACTGATGTGCTCTCGCCCGCTCAAAACACGTATTACACCGCGTTACTTTATAACTGGCCTGACCACATTTTCTACCGGTGTGCAACTTGCAGATGAGGCATACTGTTTTTGTAGTGTTCACACATCCTTTCACAGCACACTTCTGACGTTTAGGAGGTTGAAGGTCGTTTGATATAGCGTCTGGACGAAGTAAAGCCCGCTCAGCGACGTACTTGGTTCGCAAGCTTTCAACCAAGTCCAGGATAAAATCACGCCTACTGATTTTCTCACCAGTGACTTTCTGATAGATAACCCATGAGTTCAAGGTTGCTATGTCCAAGATGTTTGTCCACACAGCAAAGGACCACCTTCGGCTAGCCGTGTGGGTAGAATATTGTCGCAACATTTGGTCGACAACGTCTATGCCAACTTTGTTCTAGTTGTAAAAATGGATAACGCAAGGTTTTTTTTTCTTGCTTTGGTCAATGCTGGGAGCATTGTGCATTGTGGAAATTAAATTTGCACTCTTTTTTTTTCTTGCACTGGTACTTTACAAAAAGTATCTCTTTGCCATCGTTGAAAAAAAGCTACTTTTATGCAGTTTATTGTCGTTTTTGGTCATAAATTGTGTAAGCCCTTTGCTGTTGCTCCTCACCGTGCCGACCATCGAAATTTTCTTTTCCAGAAGCAAAGTAGCCAAGTAGACACTTGTAAAGAAGTTATTCGTAGTAATGTTGTATCTTCCTTAGTTGTGGATGCTATGGGTCAATCTTATAACGACATCCTCTGCAAGTGGTCGCCCATTTCTCTGCTCTCTCTCTAGAGCTCCCTAGTACAGCAAAATATTGTACACGTACTTTGAGTCAACTTCTGTTAACATCCAAAATTTTATGCCAAACTTGTCGGGCTTATTTGGCATGTAGTCGATAAATGGACACCTATTTTTCATTGGAAAAGCTGCTCGTCTATAGTTAGGCTCCAATCAGGTGTGTAATTGAATAAGCAATTTTTCACAAAACTTTCCAACTGCTCACGAATGTGAACAAATTTGTCTTCAGTGAGCCTTTGCCTCCGTCTATCTTTGTTTTCAAATCTGATAAACTTCTTGATTTCTAGAAAGCAGTCTCTTGCAATAGTATTTCGGAATATACTCGGTTCATAGGTTTTCTTCCATAGAAAATGTACAGAGTGATATTTCCCGTATATACCTCTGGTATACTGAAGTGCAATAAATGCTTCTAACTGCTCCATCGTTAGTGAGAAATTTGGATCAATTTTCCTTGGTTCCCTGTTTGTGTGAGTTTGGATGCCTTTTAGTACGTTGTTGTCAATGAATAGCTTCCAGCACTCGTAAGATGCTCTGCGTCGTATCGTCGGATGAACACCGGGTTTGACTCAAAAAACATTGGCTTCTGTGGCAGGTTTCACTCTTGCAATATGAAGAGGAGCCCAAGTCACACCATTGGTACTTGTGTGCAACTGTGGTTGGATGACATTACCTAATGAATCATCATCATCGTCGGAGGAAGAATCACTATCAGGCATTGATTGCGCGGGGGGTTCACCAACACTGGTGGGCACAGTAGCAATGTCCTCTTGCGCTTCTTCCTCTGGCTCTGATGTATCGGAGTCTTCGTTCACCATATCATAGGCCTCTTCTGCAGTATATCTACAACAAAAACTATTTCTAGACAAAACGTTTATTTGTTATACACAGAATTATTGCACCTGAAAAAGTCAAGCTTAGTGTTACTCTATGCTCATGTAGTTTTGTCTGTAATAAAAAGTTAACCTTCACCAAATGCGAACAATAAAGCTGAATAGAAAAGCTAAAGTGCAAACTAGTTCAGATTTATAGAAACTGCGTGAGAATGAAATGAAAATAGGTTGGCAATGCATGAACTCAGATTTTCAGGCTAATAACGAGACAACACATTTTAGGGCACAAAGAATGGTGTCAATGCATTTAGAATGCTGGATAGCAATGCAGTAGTTACAACCTTTTTACATATTTCTACTTTAATTAACCCAATATTTTGCAATTTTAAAGCTTGTAGAATTGAGCAAATGCTTTCAAGCTAATAAAAAACGCACTACGTTGAAATCGACACGTCCGGAATTCTAAGTATAAGTTCTAATTACTTCTGCTTCGTAAGTCGGTCAAACAAAAACCTTACATTAAAATAAACTGTAGCAAAATTTGTTCGACAGTGTGAAATGTCAGGACATTACAATCACGAAAAGTACAAAAAAATTAATGTTGAAAAACCAAAATGTCGAAATCGACATAGTCCGGAATTCTAGGGTTAAAGAAGTTTTGGAAGTAGTTGACCTTAAAGTTTCATGTTATCTTTTCGATTTCAATTAGTTATTGATATTAGGATTTATTTTCTCAAACTCATCAGGTTCAATTTCAAGTCCTGACCAACCCAAATTGCTTAAACCACTGATATACTTTATTTAGTAATTAGGTGGCCAAGCAATGTTTCTCCAGTACGTGTAACATATAAAGTTTGTCGACTAAGTTTATCTTAAAGCATTCACCTTACCTGATCACAACAACATAGGTGATGTTTTTCAATACGAAAATACAGTGGCTTGATAATAAAAATTTTTTTGCTGTGAATTCTATCCATTTTTGATACACCTTCCATGTAAACAAAAATTTTGTTTTTACAGCGTTTACTCGCGCACGCTATTTTGACCTTAATTCATGATTTCTTTCCATCGAGAAAAAAACAGAAAAACCTATTTAACACTAGAACCGCCAAGGTTTTGGGTTTTCGCAAACAGCCAAAAGCGGTCATTTTGACCGCTAGTCTTACGGTCGATTATTTTGTATAAACTAATTTGTATTGTTCATGTTCTGGATCAAGATATTGACTAACAATGCATTTGCAATAGTTAACCGTTCAAAAGCGATATTCTTACCAATTTTTGCTTCAAATATTTACTCAGTTAGTAAATTACACATAATATTTATTGGTTTTACTGCATTTCCATAGCACAAACGACGCATTCAACGAAACTGTTTGCTGTGCAGTTACCACACACGGTGCTGTTACATTTGTGACATCAATTCGAGGTTTGTTTTGTTTGCAGTTCACAGCAACTTGACACTGCTTCCGTTTTAGGGATTTCCTGCCAGCAGTACTCAAGCCTTGTGCATGTGCAATTCTTCTGCTGCTTCTTTCAGCGATGTAGTCTTCTCTTAGCTCACAAGCAAGTTTGAAGATGAAATCTCTTCTTGAAATAGAATCTCCCGTTTTCTTCTTATATAAAACAAATGCGTTGATGCAAGCTAAATCCAAGATATTATAAAGCACCGCAACCGGCCACCGGCGCGTACCAGCTTTTACTGAGTACTGGCGAGCCATTTGATCTGCTACATCTACTCCACATTTGGTTTTGTTGTAAAATGCAATCGTTTCTGGCTTATGTTTTTCGGAGGAATCGACACCAACAGACATGTGGAGTGAGCTAAGAACACAAACGTTTTTCGTTGGCTTGCATTGATAGATGGTTAACGTGGCAACATCATCTGTTTTCAAGAGCACAGTTTGAATATCTTGTTGCTTGTTTCTTCGCTGATGGAGGGAGCTCTCTTCTAACTTTATTTACAGTTCCCACTATGCTTGTCTTCTTCTGCAACAATTGCTTTGCCAGGCTGTACGAAGTAAAGAAGTTGTCCGTCGTAACATTTCTTCCTTTTCCCAGGAAGGTTGCATAAGGTTCATGACTACCCAATCAGAAAGCCGTTGTGATGGAGCACGTGATTCCTCCTTACCCAAGTAGGGAATGGCATTCAAAATATATTTTGTGTCTACGTCAACAGCCAACCAAAACTTGATACCAAACTTATCAGGTTTGTTAGGCATATACTGAGTAAACCTGCAACGAGCTTTTGTAGGAAAAAGCTATTCATCTATAGTGATGTTTGGCCCAGGTTTGTAGGAAAATATACAGTTGTCTACAAACTTATTTCACAAATCCGAAACTAACGCAAACTTGTCAGCTTGTAAACGTATTGACCTGGTGCTGCGCATATCAAAGCGCAAAAATCGCAAAATTTCTCGAAAACGGTTTCTTGCCATTGTCTCTGAAAAAAATGACACTCCCCACTGTTTGTTCCAGTAGCTTTCCAAAGGAATATTTCTCCCTCCATAAGCTCCGCGCACATAAAGCAAAGCAATAAAAGCGAGTAGTTCAGATCGTGAAACGTTCCAGTCTTTATTGCTAAGCACTCTTCGAGCTTCTACATTTGTACAGTTTTGTACAAGAGAAATCATATGACTGTCCATGAGTAACAAAAAGGCACCTAAAGGTGAGTCTGACAGTTGCCGGCTTCGCCTGGATAAACCCGCTTCTTCAGTGAGCACATTACGTGCAGCTCTTCTTCCTCTGCTTTCAGAATCCAAACTTATAAACGACCATTTAGTTCCATCTTTTGCTGTCTCTTCTACTACTGTTTCCACGGTTGGAATCAAACTAGCTGAAGACTGACCGTTGTGAGACGCTGCAGAAAGAGAAGCATTGCTTGGAGAAGAATCTGGAACATCTTCATTCTCATTTTCACTACTCAACTCCTCATCAGTGGTTGATAGCTCCCAGTCATTAGCGTGATGTTGATCTTCTTCCCAATCAGAAGCATCACTTTCTCCTGAGTCTTCTTCTGCTATTGAAGTCAGCAAAGCTAAAGCTTGCGCTCTGCTAATCCTTTGTGGTCGCTGACCTGGCATAATCTTTGAAGCTTGCTATAAACTGGAATAGATGCAGATGTAAACAACACGTAATGGCTATTGATACTGTGTCTTCAACTGGTTTGCTTCAGTCATTTTCACTGGTAGTTAGTGCCTTGTTTGTCATTGGTTTTGAGCGACTTCTCTTTGTTGTTGTTAGCTAATCTAAAGTGTGACCTGTGATACCGTTGGATACCAAAAGGACAAAACTACAGACAGTTTTGCAAATTAGAAGGTATCCCACAGTGATACTGACACGTTTTCTCGCCTTGCTACAGTCACAAAAGAGCTATGTAATGATTTTCCATTGACAGTCAAATTGACCGCATTTGGCTGTTCAAGGTAAACTGGACTCTAGCGAATAAACGGATTAATGTATTAACTTCTAATTTCTACAGATTAGACAAAAGCATTACTTAGGAAAAGTCAAGAAGTTTCAATACGATCCGATAAGTAGAAGTGCAAATACCATATTTTGAAAATGTGAAACGGTCATTTTGACCGCTTCGGCGGTTCTAGTGTTAATGATTATGAAAAAATCAGTGAAACTTTGTGCCGCTTCCAGAATAATTATCAATAAAACATATTACAATATGTTCGTTTTAGACTTAAAGACCAAGTGAATGCAATTCAAAGCTTATTAAATGACGTCAAAATTAACAGTCACGTGGGAAAGCGCAATGTCGAAGTTCTAAATCACGTGAGTAAAAGAAGCGTTGTGGACAGTAACGAAGAGGTAAGCCAAATAATTAATGGAATCATTCATTTCATTTTACTCAAAGTTAGATCAATGCAGTAAATGATGTGGATTGATCCACAAAATAACCTTAACATGTTTCGAATAACAACACGTTTTTTGAATGTCATAGATATAGACCTTCAAACATTTTTGCGTGGTTTTTGGCAGCATATTGTCATATTTAGATAATTTTTGGGGGGAAACGCAGAATAGTAAAATTCCTCTTTTAATTTTGTAAATCAAATTAATAAATAGAAACATGTATTTTTACATTGCTTTTTATTTCAGATGAATGATAGAACTGTTTCAAGTAAATGTTGTTTAATTATATTGCTGTATTTATTTTATAGAAATTTACAACAACAATATTCAAAGACAGCATAAGCATTTTCATTTGATATTTGTAGGTCATAGTGGAGCGACTTACATCAGATGGCGAAGTAGAAATTGTGATGGACCAGAACACACAGACCTTGTTTATGAAGGTAGAAATATTGTTTAGTGTTCAACAAGCAGATTTGAAAGCAAATTTTGAATGGTTTTAATAATTGTTCAATACGGTGATTATATCACAAAAGCAATTTTTGCTTAAAAGTGACGCAATCAGGGACACAAACAATTATGGCAAAGGTGATGAAGAAACCCTCAGCTATGCATGTTGCTGAAAAATAATTTAAAAATTATATGGTTGTTACATAAGTGCTTAAAAGCAAAGCCACGGTGCAGGCTAATAAACAAAAAGAGCTACATGAAAAACCGTTTAATAAGGATTTTTGAAAATGCATTCCATTGAAATCCTAAAAATTTATTTTCCTCTAAACTTATTTGAGTTCCCAAGAACATAAATTAGAACATACAGAGATCTGCATATGCACAACCAAGAAGCGAGCTAAAGTTATCTGGTTATATTGTTTGAAAAATAAAAGCAGTTTTTCATCGGTTAGAAAGTGCGTGGTTGTTGTCTATAAAGTAATAAGCGAATCTAAACTGCAAACCTACAAACAAACGGAGATAAGCCCCCGTCTTCTTAAAAGCACTTTGGATGTACTTTTTACGTCAATATTATTAACAGGAAAAACATCGCTTTCAAAATTTATTTAAGTTATCGAGAAAATAAACCAGATGAGAGGTGTTACAATGAAAGCTAAACCTTATTCCACCCTTCTCTCTTCTAAATAATTATTTGTGTCACATAAGTGAAGCTAAGTCTGAGAATTGTGACACTTATTTTAAAGTGTCCGTGTCATATTTATTTAAGTATCGTCATGAAGTAAAACGTCAAGAGAAGGGCTGGCTCCTTGCCCTAAATCTACTGGAAAACGTACATTGCTCTCCTTGACTCCTTGAAAGTGAATTCAACTGTCATTGCTCATGCTATGATTTACAAGTGTCCTTAATGAAGTTGGTAATTTATAATTTCAACCTCGGTTAAAACTGAAACACAATAATTTTTTGAAGTTTCAGCTATATATTTGTAGAAGCTTAGGTTATTTCGTTTTAGTAATGCAAGAGGCTAGCAATGCATTTAGCAAACTGCAGACAGTGACACTGTTTGACCTATCAGATTTCTTCAGTGCAGTTGGAGACCGACAAAAAGATAGAGGCTTTTAATAAAGCGTAGCTTAGACTGCCACACTTGCGGGATCTATACTAGATCCACGTGGTAGAAGGTCTGTCAATAGTCTGCAAAGCCTCATTGACATCGTATTGTAACTTAAACTGTTATTTTCATATGTCGATTTTTGAAAAACCTTTACGGATATGAATGGAATAACTTTTGTCCCAAACCTTTTATCCGTTGCCAGTACGAGGGTAATGCTGACACAACGATCTGCTACCACACGAATTTGGCTTAAACCTGAACCTATAATATGAATGGAAAAACTAAATCAGTTGGATAGGCGGAATATCTCTGTTCAAAATCAGCTGAACTTACACCAGAACTTAGCAGGAATTCTCGCTAATGTGTTTTTCCCAAGGACGCATTAATATTGAACGCACATGAGTGTAGGTGTTTTCGTTTTTGTAGTGCAAGCGTTATTGCGTTGATATACATTACATTGCTCGCTAGCCAATTATTGAAAAACTATAAAACTGTTTGGGTGCCGTGTTGACTTTCAAGACACCTTTTTTTTTGTGCAGAGGCACAACGTAAACGAGAACTACCCATTTCACACTGCAGACCTAAACCGGGCCAAACTAAATCATAGATTTAAAGTTAGGAGATAATCTTTTTTCAGTATTGTGTGCTTTATTTTTATCAAACTTAATGACCATATCATTCTTTCTCAAAGTGTCAAACTGCTAAGATTAATATGAAACGATGTTCATTAAAAAAAAACGCTAGCAATAGGTTTATAAAGTGTTTAAAAGCATTTGATGTTTGACAAAATGTTTAACAACGTTAAACCAATGAAAATTTTGTCTGCTGATGCTTTGACTTGTTGTTATCAAATTTCAGATCTGCATTGTCTGCGCTTTAAGTAATCTACTATTTTATGGCCATGAATAATTATCAAACATCGTTACAGATTTTAAGAATAAAATATTGACAGGTGAGGCAGCAGAAACGGAATATGACAAAACTGGTGGAGCATCAGACGTGATTTGCATCGATCTCAATGTCAGCTACACTGCAGAAAAATATATAGACAGCAACCAAGGTAAAAAATTAAAATAAATTTCATTTGCTTTTTCCTGCTTTAAAACATGTTAAATTGCAACAACAAACTGTTCAAAGTAAGGATCTAGATAAGTTCAAAAAATTAGATTTGCCCAAATATGTAGCTGTCAATTGCAAATATGGTCTTCAAAGACAATTTTGAGAAAGTTTAAATGTTTAAAAACATTTTTTAAAGTATGGGTGTGCTGAAGCCATATGATTTATATGAACGAGCTGCCTGAGCCCATAGCCCAAATAAAATCTATCACCTAGCGCTTTTGATTCCTTTAAAAATATATTCGATTCATTGATCAAAATAACAAAATTGTTTCTCATTGATTGAAGTAAATTTAAATATGCCGACCCGTAATCCAAGCGTTGCAAACATAAGCATAACATTTTGTTTTGTACGAGATGAGAGAAAGAGAAACTGAAAACATTTCTGTCTCAAAACGAGGTGGAAGATCTTTTTATGCAAATCAAGATTTTCAGAGTGGTTTTTATGCTACTTTTGGCTCCAAACTAAGATGAAGATCTTTTTTCTATAAATCAGCTTTTTCAAAAGTGAGTGTTTTACTAAAATTTTTTAAAGAATGGGGAAACTGAAAGCATTTTGCTTTTAAAGATAGTCAAAATCATGTTTTGGAGATCAGCTTTGAGGAAGTACGTATTTTTTTTAATTTTGAAACTTTTTGAATGAAGGTGAGGGCTAAAAACACTTTGGGAAAAATGGGGGTGCAGCCACTAGCCCTCTACTTAAATGCCAGTGTTTACAATGATATTTATCTTGCGAACTTTGGTACGTAATTTTTACCAGCTGCGGCAGTTAAAGTTGCAAAATGGCTTTAAAACAATAACTTAACAAAACACTTAAATCTTAAAGACAATTTTAATGGAGAATAAATAAAAAGATGCTGTACTATCAAAATGACCGTTCGCGTTAATATCAGGTGTACCCCTTCTCTTCGACATTGTTCTACTTGTAATGGTACAAAAATTAATATGCTAAACTTTGACCAAGACATAGGAAAAGTCAGGAAGCTTCAATTTTAGAACGCTTGCCTAAGCAGAGATACAAGCTATTAAAAATTGAAAATAAACAAATGAATGCTCCGTTGTTTTAGTGTTTAATATAGGTAAGTAAAAATTTATAAGCTTACCCATTATATATCAAACTTTTTAACAGGAAGTTCACCTATTCATGGAGTGGAATATGAATTTGAATCTGCATTTAATAGACTTCTTGATTTTTCACGAACAGAAGCAAATAGTGTTTATGGCTACAATGTCCCATGTGCTGTATGTATGGTAACAGGAAAAGTAAATCAGGTGCTGTGGCATTTTTGTGTTTTGTATTGTATTGTAAATTATTTTTTTGGAAAATGTATAAAGCAAGTGTTTTTGATAGCGGTCATAAATAATGGTAAATGATTGTGTTTTACAGAATAACTGTAATGAATTTTCGCGTTTCTTTCTTTCAAAATAAGGACTAGGAAATAGAACCATTATTGACGTAATTTTAACTTCCAGAAGAATGAAATTGAATGTCTTCAGGTGCTAGATGCAGTTTTTCAATAATTACTGCTTTTAGAGTGGCCTAAATACGTTGCAACAAAGATTATCAACGTTATTCTTCCGGACAATAGTGTGATGATTGTGAGAATTATATGAAACAGCTACAAAGCACATTTGGAAGATTTTTAAATTTGTTAAGCTTGTTTTTTAAATTATGAAAAATTTATCGATTACCTAACAGCGCTTACTATCAAGAACTTGAGAAATTTATGTTTTGTTAACTCAATGGTAGACAAGCAAAACCACTGTAGAGTCTATTTCAAAAAACTACCGGTACCGAATGACTGCTGCTTTTGCAAAATGTGTAGTTTTGGTACAAAATTTTGTGTTTTATATATTCACTATATTACAGTATCTCTTAGATTTTCGCTGCTCCAATAAAATGAAGCCCTTGATGTAAATCAAAGCATCATCTCAATCCCACCATATAATCATGATAATGGAACAAATCGCAGTAGAAATGGTAGAAATGATAGTGTTTAAAAATGTACAAAACGTAAATCAAGTATGAAATGGAAGAGAAAGAAAATTTGACCCGACTACACGCATTTATATTTGCATCGCCGCCGAATCCCATTGCACAGCAACTCACTCTCAAGTACAGCTTGGTTCCAGTTGAATCACTTGCATATTTACCTACTGGCGTTGAACGTTTTTCCTTCTGACCGACGCGATGGTGTACTTTACCGACGCGATAGTGTATGGTGTATGTCGATGGTTGGAGAGTCTGCATCGCAGTCGGTGAACGTGGGGTTTATTCCTCTTGTCGAGTCATACCAAAAAACTTCAAAAAATGGTATGCACAGCTTCTCTGCTTGGCGCTCGGCATTTAGTTGTGAAGAACAAGCCGGTAAGTTTGCTTGTTGTGTCCTTGGGCAAGGCACTTAACGGGACGTCCCCACCTTTATGTGAAAAACAGGTGATCCAGAAACTTGGAAATGGCAACTCCACAGCGAGTGCGGACGTCCCGTCCAAAATATAGCAATACAATTCGTTTTCCGTGATTGAAGGATAAACATGAGAATTGAAAAAAAATTTTTATCCTCAAATATGGAGTGGCAATTTCTGCATCCTGTAAGCTACTCACAAAAAAAAACAAGCCGTAGAATGAATCATAAATTAATGTCATCTAGAGCACTAAGCGACCGGTTTGCAGTGAATGCAAATATGCAGCAACATCTTTTAAAAAAATCTGATTCGATATTTACAAATCTAGATTACCGTTTCTCTGCTACATATTAAAAATATTTATTTCCGAATTACGTTTGTTGAAAACAATTCTAAGCCTTGATTTAAGCCTTAAAACTGTCAGAGTTTTATGCCACACCTTTTTTTTAAATCTGTTTAAATCAACATCATTTGATGAAAAAGTTACGTAAATAACGGAACTACTTGCTGAAGTCTCAGTTACAACTAGTACTTACCGAATTATTCTACTCATGAGAATGTGGTTAATTATGCTGTTGTAACTTTAATTTTTCCATACTTACACATAACAGCAGGTTATTCCCATGAGGCTTGTAAAGTGCTCAACAACGATGTAGCGCAGCTAGTTCAAACTATTAACATTATTATACAAAAGAAAAAAAATTATCTGGCTGTTTCGTCAAAATCGGCTCATTCCTTGATAAAAAATCGATTATTTAAAGTTTGAAATTGAAACCTAGGTAAATAGTTAATGCTAAAACTAAAGCTGTTATTGAAAATACAATAAATTGAAGCAAGTTACTATATGCATAACACATCCACAACTGAACAATGGCAAAAAAACTAGATTCGGGGGCACTATTCTAACCCTTGAAAAATTTGCAATCGATTCTTCGCTTTGACTTGACACTTTGTTGGCTACTCGCTTTTTAACCGCTTTACATCAACCTGCTGCTCTTAAATAAAAAGGTGAGGCGCAGTTACAGTAGAAATCGCTAATAACCTACCGCTACAACAGTGCATTGTATAGAGCTATGCTGATGCTACGTTGTTGGTATTGTTCAGTTGTTGAGTTGTGTTGCAGAAAATATTGACTTTGACACATCGAGTGAGGCAATATAAATAGTGTGCTATGCAATCAAACAAAAAAGGCAAAACAAAAAGTTTAAAGGCAAATAATAAACAACTGTAGATTTCGTCAAATTATCATAAATTTCAGAATAAAAACAATTTTTTATTTTGAAAAAGAATAAAATTGGGTTACCTTTTTACCGAAATTGTATTATTCAAATATCATTTAGGATAAAGTCTATTTTGAAAATATCTAAATCCAAACTTTTTTTGCTTGATAGCTCTGCAAAATTTTCCCGAGTTTTTAATGACAAGTGTCAGAAATCTGAAGCTTTATGAATGGTTTATGGATTCAAATTTTTTCTTCTAAATCAAAGACCGTAAAAAAGTACTTTTGCAACTCTAAATGAAAACAATTCATACGATCACTAACAACCACAAAAATAAACTGATAGAATATGTTTTATTGCTTTTGTCACCAGGAATCTTCTAATTTGATATAGCTCGTCTGGTGTAATTGAAAATTATAATGATCTTTATTTAGATTTAAAATCTACATAAGATTTATAAAAACTTTACGTTTTGAAAAACTAAAATCAGTTTTTCTTTGTCAGGAGTGATTAAAGTTCAAACACAGACAACGGCTACATAATCAACAGAACGAAATGGAGAAAAATAAATTATGGCAATTAACACGTGCAGCAGCGACAATTGGCGGTCAAAATATGATAAAATTGTACAATTCGGGATAAAAAGTGTTAATTTTATCATTAAAAGAAAAATCAGTTTTGTGTACATAAAATGATTCTAAAAACCGTCTTTCTTATAGTCACTTTTAACCCTATTCGGCCCAAGAGATTTGCATCGTGCTAAGTCCAACGTGGGGTAGTTTTTGCCCCGAAAGTTTAGAGCATTATATCTTTTGAACTACATGACGTAGAAAAACGATTGAACCAGCAAACGGAAGAAGATTTTATCTTATTTTGTATTTATGTTTAACATGTTTCTGAAATTATTGCTTGTAGAAGAGAAAACAATTAATCTGGAGGCAAGTCAAATTTTGATAGTTGCCTTTGGTTCTCATTTAAAAGAAACAAATATTTCTCATTTACTTCTCGATTCCTGACAGCAAGACAAATTAACTACTATAGGCCAGTTGCGCTTGGCTGATCACGTAATGTCAGCAAACTCTTGTAACCTTTGAAGTCCAAGAATAGATCGCCGCTAAACAATTAAAACATTTTAGTAGGCATCTGTAACATATTTTACTGGTATAACAACTACAAAATTTTGATTTTCGACCCGGACAGTATCAATTTTTTAGAATTAAGTTTAATGTCTTTTTCACACGAAAGGGTTTGGTTGTCAAGAAACGGATTTGACGCAATTTATATAACACATTTACATAACACCACAAAAGGCGCAAAAATTCCCTCGCTTATTTGAAGTCAGCAGTTCATGAAACTGCTTTGCTCAGCTATTTCAAAATTCTTTGCGAGTTATTGTTCGCCTGCCTACATTTCCCTCTCCCTCCTTGCTGATATCATTGAGATATGATTTATGAAAGCGTTTCTATATTACGATGTGTATGACGTAGATTTCACAGCTTCTATTACGATGTGTGTCACACAAGCTTTGCGTAATAATATGGTCGGCTGCACTAAGTTGATGCGAGGATAATCCTTCTGTATAGCATTTGTTTTTATTTAACAAATACAACAAAGTAAAACAAGATTGAGGTTGAAGACAAAACATATTACTTTGTTTGATGATAAGACGAATACTAACTTTTTTCACTGCGGAGATTATGAGTAAACTATAGTAACTGCTTTATATATGACTTTGTTGCAGGAGTTAAACTTCTATGTACACTTTTGCAATTGCAATTCCCTCAACCAAATAACCATTCAATTGCAGACATATTGATAGGAATTACTGTTGCTTTTTTGTCAATGCGAATAGCAAACAATGCTAAAAAAAGTTACCGGTGCTGTGAACACTTCTAATGAACATACAAAAGTTGTAGCTGACTTATATATTAGTCGAATGCCACGGCTAAAGGCCGCGAAGTGCCAGTGCAATAATGCAGAACAAGCAGCGATATAACTACAAATTTGAGATTTCCAGTAAGATCGTTAAAAAGAATAGCTACATCATGATTGTTTGAACCAAGCAGACCTCGAAGATACAAAAGACCAATAAATCCTAAAATTTCTGAAGAGCAAGTGTTCTTGGTGTATGGAGCAGACGTAATATCACGGCCTCTCAGCAATAATTTTGCACGCAGATTTTCGATTTTTTTGTTCGTGTTGTGAATAATGTGTGAAAGCGGGTCAGGCGTAAAAAAAATTTCCCACGCATCTCTTGGCTCAGAAATGCCTCTATGGGCATTTACAACCCCAATATCTCCACTTACAACATTAGCCGCACTTTGCCGGCCAGATGAAGTGGGAGGTGTATTGGACCATTTGATGTTTTTGCCTCGAGTTTTTCCTTTACCTGCAGTACTCGCTTCGTACACTTTTTTTTCTTTTGGATTTAAGTCCAACAAATCGTAATTATTTTCATTTAGTGCGGCTTCAAGGCTGGTAATGATATTAGTAGAAGATGATGGAGGTTGAGATGGCGATAAGCTTCGCAAGAAATTTGCATCCAAAGCATTTTCGCGATTGTTGACGGCATCACCCAAGTCTTTTTTGCATGAGGATTGATTGGAGTCATTTTCACAGCTTTGTGCTTCATTTTCAAACTGGGCATCAACTTCAGCAACTGCTGGAATGGAAGGAGTGGCGAAATAGTCGTCATCACTTTCCGATTCAGAACTTAGCACTTCATCAAAATCTTCTGATTCAGATAGTTTAAATATTAAATCTTCAGCTTCTGCAGCATTAAAACGAGTAGAATTGTTCATGATAATGCAATTACTTTATCTTGGCATCAAACTTGTAATTTTTATCTGTCTCAAAATTAAAAAAACAGAGTTTGTTAGTGTGTTACGCACAACTTTATAAAAGCAACAGCTTTTATATTTGCCAAATGAAATGAGTCTTTTAATATTTTGTAGTCACGTGTGATAGTCTAAATTAAGGAAATATGTTTATGAGTTATAGGCAGTCATCAATACAAGTACGAGGGTGAGTCAAAAATTTCTCAGACATATGCTACAAAATTTTTATTTCGGAACTGATTACACTTATTTTTCTATACAAGCTCCATTATTGTCCATACACGTTTGCAATCTATGCTTCCACCTGTAAATTCCTTCCTTGTAGAATTCTGGGGAATGTCTCTGACACAATGAAATTACTTGCTTTTTTGCTTCATCTAAAGAATTAAACCGGTGCCTTTAGGGTGTTCCTTTAGTTTGGAAACCAAAAAAGTCAGAGGGAGATAAATCTGGACTATATGGGGGTGTGGAAGTGTTTTCCTTTTGAAATTATCGTAACAGGGCCCTGACAGTCCCAGAAGAATGTGCAAGAGCCTTGTCGTGATGAAACAAAATTTGACTGTGCAGCTTTCTGCTTGACGTTTTTCGGCCATTACTAGCGAAAATTATTAGCTCTTTTGAGATACCATTTATCTTGATATTGCCGTTAGATAGAATGACGAAACGTTTGCAGGTAATTGGGGAAACCATAAAGACATGTTTGAACAAGTAAAACTTTGCGCATTTTGAAATTACGGCATTTGTCTAAGAACTTTATGACTCTCCCTTGTAGATAAGAAAATGGTGATAACTGAAGAATTTGATCATTTTTGTCACCCTAATAATTATTAAGCTAAATGTTCAATTGCTTCAGCTACATAAAATTTTGTCTTTGAATTTGTAGACTAGCACTTAGTAAAGTGGCATTTATCAAAAAGTAATTCTTGATAATGGCCAGAAGTTTACTGTGTAACACGACAAAAATATAACGTAGCTCTAAAACATTGGTTCTCAACCGCTGGGCCACAGCACGTAAGTCGGGTGGGCCACAGACTTTTGCGTTTCTTTAAAAATGGGTTTGCAAGTCGAATGAGGTTGAGTAATAGTGATGCATATGAACCGCCATATGGACCAGCACCCATGAATGGGAGGCGCAATGACCTTATTTTCCTTTGTAAATCAACCCCCACCGCGGACTGGCCATCCTCAGCATTGGGAGGCAATGAATCATTTTTTTTTTGGAGATCACCTCTGCTGCGATGAGTTCTGACGCTAATCCCAGCAACGTTGTCACCATCACATCACAGACGTAATCAAAGTGGGCCACGGCAAGAAACCGGGTCACAAGGATTCGCGGCTCCTCAAAATGGGCCACGGAACAAAAAAGTCTGAGAACCACTGCTCTATTATAATGTGTCTCTAAAATACTAACAACGTTTTGTCAGAGTCCTTTTGGTCTTCATTAGGCAAACCCTTTTTTAAGCGTTTACTTGACGAAAACTGAAGGACTCTGTCAAAACGTTGTTAGCATTAGAGTTGACACCAGCGTTAGCTGTACAATTTCTTTTCTGTATAAGTTCCACCTGGCACCAGTTTAATGTTTACCAAGATAAAAACGCAAAAAACACTTTGTTTTGAAAGTAGTGGGCCTATGCCATTTTTATCTTTTATAAATCATTCTACCATAGGCGCAGTATAGTTGGCAAATCGCAAATCTTTGGCTTGCTTTTGGACTCGCAAAGCACACTCTTTAGTATGTAAACAAGCTATGCACTCAGCTATTTTGACAATGCAAGATAGATCTTCGAAGCAAACATACGCTATTAGCCAACCCAATTAGGTTTTCAAATAAACAGCTTATTGAGGCACTCACTCATAACTCGTATTAATAAAGTCAAATAGCTTCACAGTCATTTAGTTTACAATTGAAAACAGTTGACGTTTTACATAGCTCTTGGCTTTCTTAACTCAATTGTTCGACAATGTGTCTATGAAGAGCGAAGTGAGATATTTATATACCATTCGCTATCAAACGTCAAAAGCAAAGAACACAAGTGATGATGTAATGGTGGGGCAGTTTTCTACGTCATAAATGCGTAGATGCATAAAACATACTAATTACAGAACAAAGGATGATGCAAAAACGAGAGTGATAAACTAAAAGAAAACTTGTTGGAAATTTACGCAATGAATAGCCCTGTTGGGTAGTGAAATGTCTACTTGACGAATGAGCATAAAAACACGACAGTAACAAATCAAAGGAATGCAATGTTGTTGTTCAAGGGCAAATGCTGACAAGACATTCCGGAGAATAGTGTACAAATAAATAGATAAGATTTCAGTTGCATGTCGCTGCCGGAATTACCGATTTGTAACTTTAGAAACAACAGAAAATGCGTCTGTAAACATATTTTGAATGAACAGTAAACATATTTTGAACAAATAAATTTGCGAGAACAACGATTGAGAGTTTTGTTACTAAAACAATGAACCTTGCCTACCCAGCAAAATGTTTGAAAAAATGACTTGACATCTGCATAAAATTATCCAAATCAATACTTTTCATGAACAAGCAAACAATGTTTTCAGCTGTCTGCCTTTATTACAATTGGCTCTTAGGGTTTGCCAAAGATTTCAGGCTATTTTCGTATGAATATTGGAAATATGAACTTCTTAACAATCAGTATAATTTGTAATCTAGTTTCAAAATACAAACGCAATAATATTTGTTTTTCGTTGTGCCGATAAATCATCTATTATTTTTAGTTCTTGTTACACGTTAAAGTTTAATTTGGGCGAAAGATGTCAGGGGTTTGATGACCTTGAGTTACTTTGGCTATTTATCGCGAAATTTTATTTCATTTGACAAAACGTCTATTCTAAATATCTATGAAACATTGGAAATTGCTCGTGAACTTGCGATTCAAGCTTCTTTCTAAATTTTTTTATTCTTTTCCCATGAAACATTTTAGCAATAATTTTACTTGCAAAATCTCTGCTTTGACAGAAAGCGTAACTGCAAACCTATCATACAGCATGGCAAACTCGTTGCAGCAAAAAATTTAAGCAACATTACACTTCGAAATATAGGGTAGTGGCTGAATCGTTTGATCATTATTTATTACACAGTTTACACTAAACATACCACTGACTTTGTTTTGGTTTTTTTGGGTAGTTTATGGTTTCGTGAAACCAGAATTAGGATAATTGTGAAGAAGCTTTTGTGATAATTAAGCCAAAATTGCGTACTAGCATTTCTGTGACCTAGAGAAAGCTTTGTGAAAAATATTCTCCGCTGTTTTTGACACTTTGAATATTATTGCTTAACACTAGCTTTACGGAGGGGTCGTTTTCGACCCTAGTTGTTGTTTAATTGCTTTTTGTCTTCTAAATGCGTGACCGAAAATCAATGAACTGCTTTGACTTTTCCTAAAATTGATTCTAGATTACCTTCCAGGTTTTGAAACTTTGAAAAAATAGCTTACTAGTTGAGTTTTCGGGTCTGGAAAAAAGCTACCCTTAGTTTTACGAAGGGGTCGTTTTCGACTCTGGTTGTTGTTTATTTGCTTTATGTCTTCTAAATGCGTTACCAAATATCAATAAACTGCTTTGAATTTTCCTAAAATTTATTCTAGATTAAATTCCAGGTTTTGAAACTTTGAAAAAATAGCTTAATAGTTGAGTTTTTGCGTCTGGAAAAAAGCTACCAAAAATTTTACAGAGGTGGACAATTTCAGAGTGATTTACGTAAAATGCTTAGCTTGCGTAAAACTGACTAATTAAATGCTTTTATATTTTGTACAAAACGTATCTTATAAAAGTAAAATTATTTTATTATGCGTAATCATTGCAATACAGCCTAGTAGCAGTTTAAAAACCAGTGCGAGAAAAATGCAATTAGCAAAACAAAATCGGGGTCGAAAACGACCCCTCCGTAAAACTAGGTGTAGAAAATTTCCCGTAAAGCTAGTGTTAATTAAGTCCGGAAAAATTATATGAAGCCACCAATGTAGGTCACAATTTGAAAACTTTTGTTATGCTTTCAAATGGCCGAACAGGTTTTTTTCTCATTATTGTGTTTGTTACTGTGTATATTTACACACGGGCATTTATTTATTGAAGCATCGCACAGAACGAGTTTCCGAATATTTGACAATTCGTTACTGGGTGACGTTTTCCTGAAAACTACAACAAATAACCATACTTTTGTATCTGTCTAGCTGCGCGGTAGAAACAGTCCCGTAACAACACGTGTTATGGAATTACAATTATGTATGACAAAGATTTACTCTAAAGTTAGCAATGCGATGGCAAAGTGATATTGGTCATCACTCATCAACAGTCACTTTGCTTGTGATGATATGATTCAAGAACAAATGCGTTGTTTGTTTGCGAAAAACGCGTTTACTCTATTTTCTCAAGTCACAGCCAGACAATAAGTTACTTTCTCTAGGGAATGTACATGCTATATATGGCAATTGATTCTAAGTAGTTTTTCGTGAACTTTGGTTAGCTCTTGTTTATGACTTGCCCGCTTCGCTCTCAGGCTGCTACGACGAGCGCAGAATGAGGTTACTATCTTTTTTATTTTTCAGCTATATGTCTGCATATTTTAGCAGTCATGTGTATAAATTTGCTAATAACTTTCGAACTACAACCAACAGTCAACTCAAATTTTGTCAAATATAAATTGAATAATTTTTAGGAAAAGTCATGAAATCTTGATATTGTAGGGTCATTGTGGACAAAGCTGTACTTAAGGGGAAATTGCTCGGGCAATTATTGCCCCGCTTGGGCCGAATAGGGTTAATAGGCAAAAATGTAGAGCTTTCCCAATTAATCCGGTGTTCATTTAAGCAAACGTGTTTCACTAGTGCAGATTTCTTTTTTAAATCCTCATTTGTCAGTTGGGCAGTTATATCAGGTTTGACGTGAAACTGGTCGATCATTTAAAACACGACGCAAAGAACATCAAAGAGACGTCAAACCTGATATAATTGCCCAACTAACAAATGAGGATTTAAAAAAGAAATCTGCACTAGTGAAACACGTTTGCTTAAATGAACACCGGATTAATTGGGAATGCTCTACAATTTTACCTATTAAAAGTGACTATAGGAAAGACGGTTTTTAGAATCATTTTATGTACACAAAACTGATTTTTCTTTTAATGATAAAATTAACACTTTTTATCCCGAATTGTACAATTTTATCATATTTTGACCGCCAATTGTCGCTGCTGCACGTGTTAATTGCCATAATTTATTTTTCTCCATTTCGTTCTGTTGATTATGTAGCCGTTGTCTGTGTTTGAACTTTAATCACTCCTGACAAAGAAAAACTGATTTTAGTTTTTCAAAACGTAAAGTTTTTATAAATCTTATGTAGATTTTAAATCTAAATAAAGATCATTTTAATTTTCAATTACACCAGAAGAGCTATATTAAGAAGAATATGTTTTTGTCATTAAATACTAGGCTCAGTGAAAAAACAATGCAATTTTTATCATAGGAGTCGCATTTTTTTACAAAACTTGTTAAAATTTAGTTTGGATGTTAACGTACACGTCATCTTCAAACTTAGGTTTTTGATTTGATTTTATACAGACTTGTGTAGCCATAAGTTTGGCCGTGCAAGCTTTGGAAAGATTAAGCTTTAGACAGATATCTTATGTTGACTATTCTGCATTGGCTGCAACTTCTGTTTTCGCTGTCACCAAAAAAAAGAGGGACATTTTATCAGAAATAGCAGGGTCATTACCATTGATGAGTTGGAGTTACAACTAATTGTAAGCCGTGGCGTGCTGATAACATTGCTACATCGGGTAGGTATTCAAAAATTTGTGCGAGTTGTGTCTCCAGAGAACGGTAGGACGATCACAAAGCTGAAAGTGTTAACTGATTACCAAATTTTGTGAATTTTGTGCTGCAAAATTGATGCTGAAGACGCATAACTGATATTGTAGCAACAATATTGTTGGCGTCGACACATTACTTTGTCGAAGGTATCGTCTTTGCAAACACTTTGCAATCTCTTGGAATATTTACAGAAGTTACTTTTTCAGTGATAAGAGATAGAATTATTGCTTTTTGCTTCTAGCAAGACTGTACTTAGTCAGTCAGATCAAGCAAACTTACATTAGGCACATGTCCGAATAAAACAAAATTAAACACCTGAGTTTCAAGATGACATGTACGGTAACATTCAGATAAACTTTCAGCAAGTCAGCAAGTTTTCTTAAAAAATGCTTCTTCTGTAATAAAAATTGCATTATTTATTTACTGAATCTAGTATTTATCGGTTGCATCAAACGTTTTCGAATTTAGATCTTTTGCTAATTTTCCATAAGTTAATCTTTTTAAAATAATGTTTCATTTTTGTCTTTATAAGTAAAAGTGTTACATTATTTTTTATGAAGAGTCATGTTTAAATCCTTCAATTTTTCAAAAATATCAAATAAATAACATATTTCAACAACACAATTGTCATTTCGAAAAACTCTGCAAGAGCAGACATCTGTTGAATCAAATACATGAGAAACTTATCTTTTAAATGCAATAGCTTTTATACTGCGTCGACTCTTGGTAATCATCTGATTTCGGGCTGCTTTAACCCATTACAGCCCAATTTTTTTATTATGACCAAATCTGATTAATTATGTTGGTACTGAGTATTTATGACCATTTTTGAGTTTATTTTACATGACTCGGTATATTTTAGCGAGTTACAGTGGAAAAATGTAGCACCAACATTTGTTGCCATTGGGCTGTTGGGATATCGCAATGGCTGAATAAAAGAACAATTAGATCTAGAGTAATATTTATTCTGTTTCGAGAATATTTAACAAACAAGACTTGTTTCAGAGAACTTTCTGGACTTTTTTCGTGTCACTCTTGATGGTAAATCTGGAAGCATTCTACATGCAGAGGTGCATCGCATTTGATGCACTTGACCGAACACCGTCTTCCACATTGTCGGCATCGTGAAAATCGCGTTGGTAGGGGAACTGGCCAGTGGCTCTGACAATCATATCGGATGGCTCTTGCAGCTTGTGATCGACTATGAGATGGTCTTCCTTCTCCAAATCTTGATCCAGTTCCATGTTGCTCCAGCAGCTGCTGTGCGACGGACCTGCGAAAATCCAACAGTGGCATCGTACTTTCCATGACTTTCTTCTGCAGCAGCCAGGCATTGACAATGGATGCATCGAGGCACCATGAAAAAAGGGCCACCACCACTTTTTACTTCTAATTTTGGTACGGTAGTTGTTGACAAACTCGTCAAAAAGATCAACACCCCCCATTGATTGGTTGTAGCACTGAATGACTTTTGGCATGGGCACTTGAACAATTTTGCGATCGGTCCGAGAGTATCGGCTGGCAGAACATGTGGTGTTAGTGAAGATGCTGTTGGAAAGAACAGAAACTACTGAATTGTCATACCATTTGGTAAGGACATGGTTTCCATTAAACACTTGAGAATAGGTTCCACGACCAGATTTCTCCATGTCTTTTTTGGAGGGCAGGGGAGCATTCTTGCATCTGTCAGCTCTGATTGTTTCAGTGGCACCTATTTTATGTTCCTTGAGCATATCCAGTAACTCAAAGGAAGTGAACCAGTTGTCCAAAAATAAGTGATAACCTTCAGAAACATGACACTCGTTCACTAAGCTCATCACAACATTTCCCCCAAGAACAAGTGAGGTTTCGGAAAGTTTAGTGTCTCTTCCGCAATATGGTTCAGCATGGTATAAATATCCAGACTTTGATATACTTTGATATTGCTACATCCAAGTGGCAACATTTGTTGCCAGTGACTTTTACTGAGATATACTAATGAGCATGTAACTTTTATTGGACTGGTTACAACACTATACTACAGAATGATAGTTTTGTAACAATATAACATGATTTTTGTTTCTATTGTACTCTATATGATATCAATACTTACGGTCTTTGAAAAGGCATCTCTGAGTTGAAATCGCATCAAAGATACTATGACTTTCGCAACAGAATAAATCAAGGTTTGAAAATCAAAATGATAAAAAAAAATCATATTTACAACACAGGTATATTAAATCGTAAATCTGAAACAAAAAAAACAAATTGCAGCATATATTATAAGTTATGTTAACTTATTTGGAAACAAACATATTGGCAACAATTGTTGCCAGTGGGCTTTAATGGGTTAAAATAAGCCTGCGTAATTTGAGCTATATCTTTTGCGGAGATTTGAAAACAAAAGAATGCTGAGAGCATTGCTTTTAATACAGTCAATTATTTTAACAACGTCTCAAAGAACAATATTGAGTTCAGGTGACATTGATTAGGGTGAAAGTGCATCTCTTTGGACCATGAAATGAGTAGAAGTTACTCGAAAAATAACCCAATTATTTTGTCAACTAAAGATTGTTTTGGAAAATAAACAAAATTTCCGTCAGTACAGCAGTGGGAGCGACAAACCAACTTTATAAAAGTAAAGGTGTTACCGCTATCTAGCAAAAAAATCGGCGATTCCACTCCAAACGTCTTAAAAATAACGCAGCAGCGCTTGACTTGGAAAAAAAAGCGATAATTCATGGAGTGTGCTCTTGCTTACTTCTGACTTATAACAAAACTTGGCATAATTGTAAGTGAAAACAACGGAGGAAAACTGGTTGTTTCATCATCTTCTCCAGACACGAAAATTTAATTTGCTACAGTAATTTTTTGTGGTTCCAATTTAAAATGGGAAGCGGGAAATCGACTAGATAGCCTACGCTTAAAATTTGGGGAAATCAGGTTTTTCTTGAGCAAATGAAGACTTTCATCATCATCAGTCTAACACACATTTCAAATCATCTGGAGCATCTGGAAACTTTGTACTTGATAAAACATTGTCTTGCATGTCGCGTCTCAGAAGAACCATGTTCTATCTACAACCATTCCGGTTAATACGTCCAAACTGAAACCAGCTTCAAGTCACAAAATAAATAGATGTTTACCAATAAATATCGAAAAGATGGACATACACAAAAAAAAGTAAAGAAACTTTTGTGTTGAATTTTTTTGTCAACAATGCTGTTTTCCAGCTTAATGTGCAACAAACACCAACAAATATATGTGCTTGAACAAAATAAAAACGAAATTTCATGTGTATCACTTAATTGAATGTTTAGTTTTTGGATTTTGGTCCCACAAATTTATCCATTTCTTTGAACATCTTTAGCTCTTCTCATAAAAAGATCTTTTGTAAAGCTTGTATTCATAATCACTCTATACTGGTTATTATTCATGGCTCATGAAAAATTGATCTTGCTGAATGTAAAGATGGGATTAAAAAGTCTTCCAAACTATTTAATTGGGAGAGGTCACGCCCCATTGCATATACTACCGCTATTGGTTTTAGTGGCTTCGTTTTACAAAGCATTTTACATTTGTTTTGCCAGGTAGATTAAAGACAATAATAACAACAATCCCAGCGTTACAACAATTGGTATACTCTCGTTATTCATTTTCTTGGAACCCGGAATTTCTTGTTTCAATATTTTGGTGCATTTTCAAAGACACCTGACATATACATGGTAAACAAAGAATTCCACCCTCGCTCATAGTTTTCAACATTTAGGCTGTGAATGATCATCACCTGTAGCTTTTCTCACGTTTTACCACTTGATAGCAATGTATTAAAGGGTGACAGCTTCTCCGGCCCACAATTGCAATGAAATTAGATTTTAATAGTTTTTGTGTCTTATCATTTTCCATGAAATTTGTTTTTCCTTACATTTTGTTGATCTTTCATGGCAGAAAGGAGCAGCTCGCAGGTCACGGTCCGGCCCGTTATATATCCCTTTGAGGGACAATGTAACACATATGTTACATCATTATTAATTGCAATGTCATTATGACGTAATAACCACTTTCTGGTAATCCTATTCTTACCAAATAATTAAGGAATTGTCTCGAATTTTATGAATCAAAATCTTATGATCCTTAAAGGGGTATGTACTGGGCTGTAAGTCCGGCCTATTTTGAGTTGCCAGCGTGATATTTATCATAATTTGAAAATTTTGTGCCAAATCAGTTTTGTTACCATGTTTCCAATTTAAAACGGAGGAACAAATTTACAGGAAGCAAGTTGAAAGTTATTCAAAAATTTCAGCATATGTATTTAAACAATCAATGACCATAAAGCAACTATTCCTGTCGATGTGTGGCTACAAAAGCTGTGAAGTTCTCAAGCATGTACACAGTAAAACTGACAACTTTGAAACAACGACCAACACAGCCAATGTCGTGTAGCCAGATTTAGGTATATCCGTATCGCATGCACAGTAACTCCATGGATTGGTTGGAACATCAACTCTTCAGTTCGTACGTTTAATGTAAGAAGTACTTTTTTGTTGCATTCTATGTCAGGACAAAATTGTAAGCAGTAAACTTTCAGTAGAATTATAAAAGGATGCAGAAAATCAATTTTATCTATTATATTGAATTTCTATTGATTATTTCTGGTCGTGAAGCTTGCCCTCCTTACTAGAAAAAAAGAAATACACTAGATTTTTAAGTAGTGAACATTTTGATCAAAAGAGTACTTAACGATATATATGTGTTGATGACAAGGGTCACAAGGTTGCTGGTTAGTTTGCTTGACCTATACTCGACAAACTAATTGAATAATGTACGCACATGGTTAAAACACAATGTCCGTTGCTTCAATGCCAACCATTTGTCCATTCTGCATGGAACTGTGCTGTGTTGTTTTTGACCATATACTGTAAACTTTGTAAAGAATCTAAATAAAGCTTTTATTTATCATAATCTTAATTTTTAGTTTATATGTTTTTTATGTAATTCAATGCCAGCATGAACGAAAATTTCGTCTATTCTTACAATTAAAACAACTTATTTGTCCCAACAATTTATGAGAGGTTCAACATAAAACTTGTTATTCATAAATGATGTAGATGCAAGCCATATTACAATTAGCTTCCCTTGCCTTTTGTTACTCGTCTAAAAATGGTCACCAGGTTAAATTTTCTGTTGGTCAATAAATTTTCTTATTTCCAGTTAAGACTAATTTACTCGAGTATTTACCAACACAAAAGTCTTTAAACTTTTCAAATTCAACAAAAAGCAATGCCTGGTTTCTCTGACTGCAAACGGATTTTGTTTTACTGACGGCTTTCGTCGCCGTTGATTAACGTATACTGCGTGTTTAAATCATTGGTATTCCATGTTTTAACCACTCTTTTGCTTTCATTTAAAGTTTGCTTGTAACTATAATATTCAACAATATTGTAAAAAATTCCAATGATAAGTTTATACGTATTTTATCTATAAAGTGGAGTAAAATTGCTAATCCAATGCTCATTTGCTTATGTAAATTAAATTCAAAACATCTCTTCCCCTGCGCTATATCATGACTTATTTATCTTATTTTTAACAATTTTTTGCCTAAACGCAATGCTGGGACTAACTTATTTAAAGTCTCTGGAATATATCCTTCCAAAATATTTTTTAGTCCTTTTTAAAGATTTTTAAAAAATTAAAATAAGGAATAAATTTCAACAATTGTTTTCGAAATTTGTAAGATGTAATGCGTATGCAATCATCGCCACTCATTCACGAGTGATACTGCTTTGCAGAGCACTACAGTAAAAATAGTTGAAGTATAACAAGTATGACGTTCAAAGCTATGCTGTTTTTAAAGCCTCAATCTATTTGTCGGCCACCAAATGCACGGAAGAGATTTGATAAGTTGAAACAGCGTCGCTATCAGCAGTTTGTTTAAAGAAAATGCTAAAACATCACCTGCTAAACTTTAAATTTCTAAACACGGTGATGCCTCAGCATTCTCAACTTCCCTCAATCTCTGCATGTTGATTCCAGCGTAGCGCAGTTGAGGCATGTGAAGTGCCTATGTGACATAGGTCGAAACCGTTGCCCTTATGTTGCAATGGATGGATGCAGTAATGCAGCAATGGATCAATGGCATGGTCTAAACATTCCCAGAAGAGTATATTTGGATTTTATGCGGTAAACACTGTGAATAGACCAGCCTACAATATGCTAATACAGTTTTACTGTAAAGACTGTAGAAAACTTAAATATTTGAAAAGTTGATTTGTGGTACAGAATTTGAAAATTGCAGAAAGTAGAGTATTCATTCTCGAAGCTTTTCGTCTGACACTTTTCAAGAGAATCCGTCAGAAATAGAGTGAAAAGGTGAAGTGAGTCACTTATATAGAGACACATTAGGTCACACATTAGTTTCCGCTCCTTCTATTAGTCGCTTCTTTTACCAGTCATGATAGAACCTTTTTTTCCCTTTTTTTTTGTCAACTGTGTTTCTATATAAGTGACTCACTTCACCTTTTCACTCTATTTCTGACGAATTCTCTTGAAAAGTGTCAGACGAAAAGCTTCGAGAATGAATACTCTACTTTCTGAAATTAAAGATTGACAACAAAAAATTTTATGTTTCAAAAAGCTTTGAAATCATCGATGCTATTGTACTGAACGGAGTGAGCAGCCTACGTTGTTTTAGTCTAAGTAGGCTCAAGATTTTGTAACTATGAATAAAACCTATTGCAGGAGTCCGCCTATTCTGTTATTCCAGTCGCCTTCAAAAGTGTAAGGTCACTTATAATTTTTGACTCTTGACTATAACTTGTTTGTTTTTACTCTTTTTTACAAAATCTTTTCTCTGTTTGTTTAATTTTAACTATCAAACTCTTAATACGTAACACGTTTTTAAGAAAAAAAATTATATTTTTTTCAATGTTTTGAATTAATTGGTCTCTAAGCAACATGCCAGCAAGATGTAAACTGTTACACACATGATTCATCAGAAAATAATAATTTTCTCCTCTCTTCCGTTGTTTAACCCTAATTTACCTAACGTTGGTCTGCAGCGATCCAACCAATTTTTAATTGTCTGGTTATGTGCTTTTCTTTTTTTCAAAGTTTTATGAAATTTCTTGACTTTGTCTTTATTATATTATACTTTAAAATGTAAAACGAAAATTATTATTCTATCCTTTGTATATTTCAAATAAGCAAACATTTTTTGTCATGCATTTATAAATTTTTGCCAAGAAACAGCAATGCTTCAAGCTAATCTTATATGCGTTTGATTGCGCAGTTTGTTTTTGTATTTCGTATACATTTGCAAAAAATCCAATATCTCAAGTTTAATGAACATCATATTGCACAGCAAAAAAAGTTTATTTTATTTAGTTATCAATTGGAATAAAAGTTGTGAAAAAACTTTGTGGAATCATTCGTGGTATTCGATATACAAGCGTTTAAAGTTTATTGTACTGCTGCAGTACAACGTTGAGTAGACTACCCGAAAAAATACCTTAAGTTTTTTAGAATTAATGAAGATAAGTCTTTGCATAGGCCAATTTTCCGGTTTTCGTAGATCTTTTTGTAAAAAGGCAGCCAGTCATTATTAACCCTCCATCGGGCGCAACCGATCTGTCAGGCACATGGATGACGCAATTTCGTGTATCTCGCGCTCTGGTTGGCTAAGTCAAACACTCCACCCACAACCAACCCATTCCAGTGAGAAACGTCACAGATTCGACAACGTGAAAGGCAGACACAGCATAAGAGATCTCTCAAGCGCATTGCGCCCGATTATGTAATAAGTGGCAAGGAAGGATTTTTTTTATATTTTACTGTGACTTGATTTGTCTGCCACTTTCTATTTTCGTACGTCGCAACAACGCGTTGTGATATACAGTATTACTTTATATTTTTCTACTATTCTTATTAGGCACATTGTACCTGTTAGTGAGGTTTTACTCCATACGAAGACCTATGTCGATTTTTTGCTTACTATATATTTTACTGTAGTGTTTTGAACTAAAATGATCAGTAATAGATATTTCAATCCTGATGAAATAGCGTGTATGGTGGGAAATTCCAGTGATGAAGAAGATTGTGAAGACAGCAGCGATACTGACTCAGAAGATAATGTCATTTGATGGCTTTCACGTTTGTAAAATCTGTCCCTTAGATAAAGAAGATAACTTTGAGGAAATAGAAGGAAGCTAGATGTAGCCACGTCTTGCGAGTAGGGAAGTTTCTTAAACACTTGTAACATTTTTTGTTGCTAGGAATGTACTTTCGACACCAGCACAACAATTAGTAACAAATTCTTTATCTTGCAATTCAGTTTCTCCATTCTCATCACAGGAGTCATCACGCTGATCAGTTTGTAACCCCTGAAGTACTTGCTGGACAGTATAATTGTTGCCACGATTCATGATTAGAAAAACCAGTTTGTCAAAAACGATGAAAAAACTCGTAACAAAATTCCTATACCTAAAACATTATTTATACAAAATACATTTCTTCAAATCTGTAAGACAAACTGGAGAGATTTTACAAGGTTGTCAATACTATCTATTTTATCTGCACACACCACTGATGAACTCTACGCTACTAAGAAAGACATTAGAACTTTCAATGACCAGCCATTGTTTGAGACAGCAAATAAAATTCAACTTTACTTCAATGAAGCCAGCAAAAATAGTAATTATTTTAGTTACTGCTTATCAGTTATCCATTGCAGCAGTGGTCAATCGTAATCTTATTGACACGTGAGACATTGCTTGTAGAAAAACAAACTTTTCTCACCCTTCTATTATGCTTTAGTTCATCAGCTCAAAGACAAATTATAACCGTTTTAAGAACCGGTCATTTTTGACCGGTTCGGGCTTATAGGTAGATGTGCAAAATGCTCCATTCACAAAAGCTATAAAAGAAAAATTGTTTGACTTACCAAAACATCATCCAAAGTTAGGAAAAGTCAAGGAGTATGAAAAATCAAATAGCAAAAATGCCAGAAATACGAAGCGTCAAAATTTAAAACCGGTCAAAAATGACCGGTCCGGGCTTCTAGTGTTAACAATTGTAACCCGGTGAAGTACGGGTTGGCCACCTGTCTGCCACATAAAGGTAGAGGCATCCTGTTAAGTGCTTTGCCCAAGGACACAACAAGCAAGCTGCTGGCTTGTTCTTCGTACTGTTCCTTTTTATGCTGAGCGCCAAGCAGGAAAGCTGTGAATACTATTTTTAATGATATTTCCAAATTTGATTTCTGATTTTTTCGCTGATTTTCTTGCGCGCCGAGGCTCGCTGTCGTGCAACCGCGTGCTGCCAGCTATGCCTTAAATCGCCACATTTAGTTTATGACCTTTGAAAGGTCTTCTGTGCCAAATTATTTGTTGTGTGATCAGTTTTGTGTGAGGACATCAGTTTTAGTCCATACTTGAACGGTCAGAAGTAAAGCCAAAACGAACCTGGTTCAAAAGTAAACGGCTCGTAAGTCCTGTGCGTTGTGTTAGATTGTTTGGGTTTGCCTCGAGTGCAGTCCCATGTTGGATATTGGGCAGCTCGGGGGCCGCGTAAACCCACCGAAATCAGGTAAGCTCTCTTTTAACTTTACGAGTACATCGTAGTTTTAAAGGTCAACGTTAATGACACTGAGGGATCTCTTGGCTCTTGGCAGGCCCGGCTGATGGGTCCAAAAGTACAAAACGCGTCCAGGGATGGGTTTATAAATTTGTAAATATCTCTCAATAGCATTGCTTCATTCGGAAGCCTCGCGCCTTCAGCACTTGCATTGTTGTTTCGTTTTTCGCTTATAAGACGCTCTCTATTGATCGTAGCAAGGTGGTGCAAGCAAGTAAGTTAAAATTGAGGCATTCTTATTGCATCACCTTGTATTGTTAACTCCACTTCCCCGGAATTGTGTTGATGAGAAAGAATATATTGATCTTGCTACAAGTTATTTAAATAAATAAACATACAAAAATTATGATAAAACTGAAAGTACAAATATTTCAAATCTATTTCCTTAAGTCTAAAAACAGTTAAAGAATCCTGAAAAGATTTCGACAACGTAAAATCATTTTTAGTATTCTGCTAAAATATCGACTTTTTCGAAACAGAGCGAAAATTATAATGTTAGAGAAGATTTGCAAAATAATTAAAAACTCACTCACGAACAACAAGGAAGCACCAAACCAGTTTCACCATTCTTGGGGCTCTTCAGTGATACGTATCTGACCAGCAAGAAACCAAACCTTCAAGATGTAGACTTCGTATCTACGACAAGTACCACTTGACCACCTGACTGGACACCATTGCTGATGTTATAGCTGCTTTTGTAAGTCAGCGACTGGATTCCTGGCTTTGTGTCTTGTAGAGTGCACAGAATCCACTGCACTGTAACTCCACAGCGGCACCACACGACCAAGACTTCACTTACAAAAGCAGCTATAACATCAGCAAGGGTGTGCAGTCAGACGGTCGAGTGGTACTTGCCACAAATAGAAGGTCTACTACATCTTGAAGATTTGGTTTCTTGCTGGTCGGATACCAATTATTGAAGAGCGAAACCGGTTCGGTGCTTCCACATTGTTCGTGTGTGACTACTTAATTGAAGCAAAATTTGCTCGACACTTGCAATGGGATGACTTTAACAAAAGATGTATTAAAGCAATTGATAGTGTAATACATTTCGTCGTAAAACGGTAATTATTTGAAGTGTTTACTATTTAATCCAAAGCTTTTACGTGTAGTTGTTTGTTGTAATGCCACAAAATATCCAGACATCTAACCAAACACGGCAAACGTTGTGGTAGACATAAATACAAATCAAGAATACATGATATTGAATTGCTGTATGATCATTGCACTTTACTAGAAGCAACTACTTGATCGTGATTTCAATGAATCAACAGCGATGTGAATGACGTTGTAATAAAAAATCTTGGAAGAAATTTGATTGTAGGCAATGCCAGCATTTTCCTGGAAAATGTCATTGTTGATTAATTGCTGTAACGAGAAAAACAAATTACGGAAATGAATGTCTGAATGAAAAAACTTTTTTCTTGAAATCGGAACAATATATAAAGCAGTATGTTTTGAAAAGCAGAAATTACAAATTGCTTTTTTATCAATGGCAATACGTTTCAGTTGAAGTTATAAAATGAAGCTTCAAGAATTGTACGACTTGGATGACAAATCTACTTCTAAAATGAATCAAAAAATTTCTTTTCGAAAAAGCCTAACAAAAGTTAAGAACTTGTTGCTGATTGTTGGATTTGTATCAATTGGCACTGGAATTTATTATGTTGGGAGGAAAAGTGTTGATCGTGAAATGACAAAGTAAAAATATCATTGATTATTAAATAAATGGAAAAAGCCTTTTGTGATTATGATTATGAGTTGTGAAATGTTTAAATTAAGAATAATTCTGTTGTACAATGTATCGGTAAAAGTTTTTATCAAAATCTTTTGGCATTGTTTGCAACTGTAAGTCCAAAGCTTAATCTGCCAAATAATATCACCTATGTAATCAAACAACAACATCAACTGAAAATATAACAAGAAAAAATACAAATATTGAACTTAATTTGTGCTAAATTTCAATTTGTAGTGGATCCAGTCATAAATGACTAAATTTGCATCACAATGTGTAATACACCTTAAGTTCCAAAATTCCCATTTTTGAATATTGCCCGCAAATTCATTCTTTTTGGTTTTTATCCTCCATTTGTATCATTAAAACACAATCAGAGAGGAACAAAAACTTTTTTATGGGTCAAATATTGATTAGTTGTAATGTCTGCACAGTTTTCGCTCAATAAAACGTTTAAGTAAAATCATAATATCAGTTTATTTAACCAGATTTATTAAAAATTTAGTCGTAATTTTATATGCTTTCTTCCATTTTTGCTAATCAATTAAAATGCGATCACAGTTCACTTAACATGTATTTTATATTTGGGTTGGTATCAGCACAACTATTAGTGCTCAAAACCAGTTTGGTAGTAATATTATAAACATATTTTGCGTAATCCATTGCTCAATTTTTTTCTAATCATATTTTGTACTACTTCATAACTTCTCTCTAAGTTTTTAGGAAAAATATCAATAAACAAACAGCAATATGTCGGTTTTAGACTTGAAGATCAGATCAATGCAATTCAAATTTTGTTGAATGATCCCAAAACTAACGGTCATGTAAGCAAACGCAATGTCGAAATTTTAAGTCACGTGAATAAAAGAAATGCTGTTGATGGTGACGAAGAGGTAAGCCAAATAAAATATGGATAGATTTGCTTTGTTCTATTCAAAGTCGAATTCTTTCAGCAAATAATTTGGAGTCATTTCTTTTTAAATAGAATTAATTAAACAAGCTCAGAATCATAATATTCTTGTTTATTGTTTTGGAAATACTTGATTAAAAATGTTCTCATAGTTTTCAAAAAATGTTTGCTTTGATGATGTCATTTTGAGATAAATTTTGCAGGATAATGCAGATTGAAAAATATTTTTTTATTGATTATAATTCAAATTTGTTATGAAAAAAATAATCACATCTCACGTTGCATTTTTTCAGCTGGATGATATAACTTCATCAAGTAAGTTTTGTTTGACGATATTATTGTATTCACTTTATAAAGTTAACAATAATAACATATGAAGGCAATATCATAATTTTTTTAATGTTGTAAGGACATGGCGGGGCGTCGTACATCAGATGGGGAAGTAGAAATTGTGAAGGACCAGAACACACCAAGCTTGTTTATGAAGGTAATTCTTGCAGATAAAATATTGCATGTTTTTTAAAACAAACTTTTTATATTCACAAAATTTTAATGTTTGAATTTTGATGAATTTTCCAATGTGATAAAACAAAGGGAATTATCTAAGGTAGATAACAGGCCACATAGATTTTTAATATACATTGATTTCACTCTACTTCATTAATTACAACAATATTTAGATCTATCGGCAGTCTTATTTTATGGCGTTTTATGCGAGGTGTACATACTTACATGAAGCCTTTTCAGTGTTTACATCATTTTGTGGATCGACGACCAAAAACAAACAAAATATTAGTATTTAAATCACTATATTAATTAGATCATTTGTTACCATAAATTAGCGGCGGCGGAGTGATTGGACCTATTGATTTCGCCAAAGCTTCATCAATGAACTGGAAAGCTGGCCAAGTTTTTTTGCCCTTGTACCACATTAAGAATGAAACTGAATTTCAATTGTGTCTAAGTCGCAAATAAACTAGCGAGCTGAGGGGGCAAGGGTATCAAATACAACACTCGATTGACTCTGAGCAACATGAGTTACTGTTGTTACTAGTTTCTGGTAGTAATTGAATCGCAAAGCTAGTAATAACAACCATATTAAAACAAAAATTGAAAAACTCAGGTCTTACCATCAGCAAATACTTGAAACTCTACCTTAAGATCGTGAAAGCCGTAATGTGTAATTTAATGCTATTTCATTAACCGATGAGATAATTTATTGTTAATACTAGGCGGCTCTTCCCACGTCGCTTGGCAAAACCACTGATGGATTTGCGTCTGGCTAGAGATATTTGTTCGGTCAGCTGAGCCGGCTTTACCTAACTTATATTTCTGAAAAAAAGGGTTTAGTGCAAATAAAGGCATCGCAACTACAGCTGTGTCGCTAGTTCTGATTTTCACAATTTGAATAAGGACTGATCTTTCTTACAAACTTTTTATTCTTTCACAAATTTTATCAGTTTTTTCCATTTAGTACAGGAGCATAAAATGAAAGTTGGTTGTGGTCAAGAAAATGGATTTCGTTTTACAATTACAGAAATAAGTTATTTGGTGGTAGACATATTTTACTGCTTGATGCAACTCTCCTCTAAACCACGTTTGTGATTCCAAGCTTCTTGTGTGCATCTATGTGCCTTGGTTTGAAACAAAGCAATTAGAACTACAGATAAGTGGTGGATATAGTGGGTATGAGTGAAATGCATTACTGCCACCACTTTCTCTTTACGGTTTTGTAAACCTATTTGTTTCCATTAAAGTTTGATCTCCAAAAGTAGAAACTTTTCAAACAATACAAAAAATAAGATCTCCTTCTCCATCCAGAGTATTTGGATTCGCTATTGGCATATCATTTGCATACAATCACACAGCTAATGTTATAATCCGTTTTATGGAAAAAATTTCCGATCATATGTGCAGGTGTATAATTGGTTACTATGATTTCACGCAATAGTGTAGACCTATTGAAGTACAGGGGGGTGCAAAAGTAGGTATACAGTGATAAAAATAGTTAACACGTACATTATTGACAGCATTTATTATACAAAAAACGAATGTTGCACAACATGTAATAAGAAACATACGTAATAAGAAGCTCTAATCCCTCAGGTACTCTAATTGCTTGCCGTCAGCGATCACACACTCCTCTATTTGAGAACGAACACTCATGCACGCTCTAAAACAAAGGTCTTCACCAGCATCAATTTCCTGACAAGCCTTCAAAATGAACTGAATCATGTCTTCAACAGTACGGGGCTTGCGTGCAAAAACCTTATCCTTTATGGTTCCCCAAAAAGAAGTTCATTGAAGTTAAACCTGGCAAGCGCGGGATCAGTAAATAGCACCTCGTCGTATAATCAATCAGTTGGAAAATATTAAGTCAAGCAGTGCATGCACAGTGAGAGCAAAATGAAGTGGGGCTCCATCTTGCTAAAACAAAACCTGCATTTTAATTAAACGAAATGACTAAAACTAAATGGATTTTTATTTTAAGAAATGTTGCTTTCACTTCTATATAATATGCCACTAATTTCACTGATGTGGTACAACTGTATACCTATTTTTGCACCTCCCTGTATATTTTTTATTCATTTCTTCTCAAACTATAGATTTCATCAATTATGCCTGAAACATCGTACTCGCTACTAACAAATTAAGATTGTGGGTACTTGTTTGATCAAGTGCGATACGACACACATTCAAAGTTGTGGAAATGCTCTGAAGTAATTGATGAAGGTACAGAAACGAAGCTATAAAATAATTGCAGTACTACTAACAACCTTTTCGTAAATGTAGGTCTAGTTATAAACTGCCAAGCTTTTGGATGCAGATATGTTTGTTTACCCACGCATAAACGCACTCAGTAAAGTGCAAACAGATCCGAAGTCCAGATTCCAGCAACTAAAGTTCGGTCCTTACAAAAAGTTAAGGTACAATATGGTTTAAGAGGATAGTCCGTGACCAGCTTTTTGTGCTGAAGGATAATTTTTTTTAATCTAGCAAGGTTGCGCATTTTACTCCACTTTGCTACACGTAATTAAAATGGTTAAAAGATGAAAAGTACTCAGGCTTGTGGCACGACAGTATACAAACGTGTTTTAACGTGTAGGCTAATCCACTGACAGTGCAGTAATGTATTTGCATTACCAGAAAATCAAATTTAAACTGGTATGTAAGTACTGCAATATACAAAAGTACTTTGACAGGCAGAATATCAGTAATGGGCAATAATATTTGCATTGTTTTTGAAATGACAATGGATAATATGCGCAGCTGGTGACTACTCCTTGTTTTAGTGAAGCAGAACCAAATAGCATTATGCCATCACACAACATTACGACATAACACTGCTAATTTGAAGCGTTTTACAATAAAAAAAATCACGCTTCATAAAAAAGCTTAGGTGATGAATCGCTCGTCACATGGTTAATAATTCAAGTATAAATAGAAAATTAGTTTTTATCGAAATCGACTTGTTGACGTTTTCTCAAAAATATTTCATCGCGTTTCTAGGGTTGTTACTTTGTGAAAAAATGAAAATAGAAATTTTGCAATTTGTCCTTAATAATAATGCCTTCTTACCTGATAAAAATGAGAAATATATTCAAGGTGATGAGGTAGGTGGCCATTGTTGAAGATAAATAATGATTCCTGCGCCAAGGAATTTTAATTAAAAGAAACATATATTCAATTTTGACGTCATGAAGTTGTCATTAAATTTTTTATTACACAAATCTTCAAGATGTCATCAAATGAGCAATGTTTCATGCTTTCATCTCCGGTAGTTTCGGAGGAATTAAGGCTCACATACACACAGAACCGTGCTTTGTATTGTAGATTGATAAGCTCATATAGTTTTTGTGAAACCAATCAAGAAATGTCATATTTATGCAGGTGAGGCAGCTGGAACTGAATATGAAAAAACTGGTGGAGGATCAGGTGTGATTTGCATTGATCTAAATGTCAGCTACACTCCAGGAAAATATCTAGATGGCAATCAAGGCAAGAAATTATATCATGTTTTTTCTGCTTTTTTTGTATTGAATTTTGCTGAATGGCAGCAACACCAACAGCAGATCGCTTAGAATAAAGTGTGAGCAAATACTTTGAAAACATCTTCTGTTGTACGACAAAAGGTTTTTAAATAATTTGTATTCCATAATTTGAATAAAATTATAACTGGATGCCCAAAGCATATTGCTTTATTGAATATCTCAGTGTTCTGGAATTATTTTACACGTAGCATAGATTTTATATCCCATTAAAATTGCGAAATTAGTTTACTCATTTTGCTTAGACTCAAAAGGACAAGAAAAGTATTTCCGTCAAAACATATTGCCACCTGCTTCAAATATGTTCTTTATAGATAGTTTTGACAAAATAAAAAATGTTATTTAAAATACAAGTGGTATTAACCGTGCAATCCTAATGAACAAACAGCACATTTCTATTGCTACAATCGCTCTCGCTGTCTCAAACAAAAACGGACTAAAACCAGTTGCCCTATATAATTGTGATTGATTTTTTTCACAGGAAGTTCACCTATTCATGGAATGGAATATTCGTTTGGTTCAACGTTTAATAGACTTTTCGATTTTTCACGAACTGAATCAAATAGTGTGCATAGCTACAATATTCCATGTGCTGTTTGCATGGCATCAGGAACAGTAAATCAGGTACAGCGATGTGGTTTTTATTTTGATTAATAATGAATTTTAGAGAGCACAAAGAAGAGTGTTTATGCTAATGGCAATAATGCATTATCTTTTTTAATATTGAAAGAAGAGGTCCCGCACGTGGTGTATTTTTAGCTTCTTAACTTACGTAATTTTAAAGTCGTAAATTGCGCAACGGTGACATTTACAGCTCTTTCGACAAAATATGGCAAGTCTGCTCAATTTCCAAAAGGCTACCATTTCTACCTTTGCGTGGGATTGGCAGAGCACAGAGCGTTCTGAAACACAGTACAAACTCAAAGAGTTTATAGTGCTGGTAAAGCCATTTCGTTTGTGGTGCGTAACAGCTTCTCCACACCGCAAAGATCATAACGCCGAATTTCCAAATTTACATTAAATAGCAAGCCCACAAATTTCATTTTTCATATTTTTTCTTGAGTCACTAAAAAACGGAAGTTGTTAATTGCAAGGTAAAGTCAAAAACCAACTAGCCAGTGGCTTCCAGGCTTTATGTAGTCACCAATTCCTTTGAATAAATAAGTAGGTTTGTCAACTCCTACCTAAATTTTGTTGAGAACCCAAATAACAGGCCATTGATTCTTACAGTATGCTACTCAACTACAGCAGAAAAAATGCTGTAAATATTATGATGTGATTAAAATTTCTGCATTAAACATTAATTTGAAAAAAACCAAATCATTGCTATAGGATCAGCAAGAAAAACTTTTGGAATCCCCGAGTTTCTCAGAAATTTCTGATTAACTAAACAGGAAATTTTGACCAAATTATGATAGCTTAAACCGGATCTTGTAGTTTATTATCGTAGTTTTTATGTTACGTAGAATGATATATTTTTTATTTTATTCCGACAGATCTAAATAGTTTCGGTATTTAATGGTAACAATCAAAGCCCAAACTTTAAGATTAAAAGAAAATAAATACTAGCCTTGCAATCACGTCAAAAGCGTGATTATATTGCTATTATGTTGAGTAGCAATTTTTTTTATTTTCCGTAATTATCTTCCATTCACGAGAAAGCGAATTGTATTGCTTATTTTGGACGGTAAGTGCGCACTCGCTTGGGAGTTGCTATTTCCGAAAAGCCTGGGTCACCTGCCTTCCACATAAAGGTGGGGTATCCCGTTAAGTGCCTTACCCAAGGACACAACAAATGAACTTGCCGGCTTGTTCTCACAACCTCCAATAAATGCCGAGCGCCGAGCAGGGAATCTATAAATACTACTTTTTAAAGGGTTTTGATAGAAGTCGACAAGGAAATGAACCCCCGGTCTACCGACTGCGAAGCGGACGCTTAAACCACTACGCCATCGCGTCGGTTTATTTCATTCCAATAAATCTAAATAATTTCGTTACTTGGCAATGACAATCAAAACCCAAACTTTTAAAAGAGATCAAAAGTGAACAATACTAGCCTTGCAATCACGCCAAAAGCGTAAAAACGTTTGCTGTAATTGATTTGAAAATAGATCTATGAGATCAAAAAAACTTAGGAAGATAACCATTTTGCCATTCCACTAGTCTTCTTCGCTTCGTTAAGTCCTTCCCTTCGGAAATCTTTTCTTGGGGATATTTTTGATATTGCAGTATATCCAGGTATGATAGTATAGATAGTAAAAATGCTTTAGAAGTTTTGGCTTGTTTGATAGCTTATGGCGCGTGTGTGCTAGAACAAAATTTTTGCGTGGTATTCCACCCGTGGAAATAAAGCTGTTGCACTTGTCTATCAGAATAGAATTTCTCAACTTGTGCGTAATGCAATCTTGATTATTCTTTTTTGCATACAATCAAACAAAAGAAAAGTTTAAGCACAATGATATCTCATTTACCAGAGAAAAACTGGTGTTTTGCCTGAGGAGTATGTTCTATTGATGATCACTGTTTATTTTTGGAATTGCTTCCAGCATTTCCGGTTTCTGTTTAAGCATAAATAAATACTACATTTGTTTCATTTTATGAATTCTTTTCTTTTCTTATTCTTGTCATTATCTTTGGCATTGTTCTTAATTTTTAACATGTTCAGTGTTAATGTTTAATTTGACTTCGATTTTCCCTGGTGTTGGCTGGTGCCCTTTCTTTCGCAAAATTCACCAATGCGGTAAATCGCTACCAATCTTTCGAAAATTTTTTGCGGTTTTGAAATACTGTGTATAACTTCCACTGGAGAATTTTGAAAAGATTTTTTATACCCAAAAGACGAGTCTGCCAGTTTTAATACAATCCAAAAGACCAGCAATGATATTCTCCAGGCCTCTTTCCATAGAAAGCATATCTCTTTGTTTGCTATTCCAGCAGATCAGCTTTTCCCATGTATCTGTTGTAATTTTTAACAAATGCAGACACTTTTGCATTTACCTTTTCTGGTTGCGTTCTTTGTTACTTAATTGTCTGTATTTGCAAAATTTCCATAATCACTTGTAGATATCATCATCACAGCTTTGGTATGTATTTTTTTACAACCGACTTACTATCATAACTTCTAGCATTTATTTCTCCCTTTTCCATATCTTTTGTCAAATTTAACTCTTTACTTTCCTGCCATCGATCTAATGGATACATTTTAAAGAAAATCTACGTGAAATGCTTTTATTGGTGGAGTATCAACGTTCCAAATGAAATTATAAATATTTTTCTCCAGGAAGGCAGAAAATGGTACGTCTCTGGAAGGAATCTTGGGCACTTACACAGCTTTGGCTGTGAGTTAAAAATATCGCCTTGATGGAATAGTTGTTTATAAAAGCTGTACTGAAATATAATATATATAAATGAAGTTACACTGGTGTAAGATGCATGAAAAAGTGAAATTTCAATAAAAGTACAAAACGGCTTCAAAAAAGTTGTTTGGATGTGAGCTTTTCATGACACCTTCATCAATGCCCGTATTGCATCTGCTGAAAAGATTGAAAGCGAACACAATTTATACCCACTTTATTTCAAGGATTACTTTTGCCATTGAAAATAAATTGCTTTGGGTCAATCTCACTTGACAGACAAGATTTGTGAAATTCCCTCAAACCGGCAGTTGACCGAAAACAAAGGAAATTTTCCAAATCGGTCAATTGTCCAACAATTGTTGTGTCGGTCAAGTGGTGTTTTTGGATAATTTACTTTTGTCAGTCATGTAAAGTTTTTCCGTAATTCACTTTCATAACTCAAGTGACGCTCCCCCACTGCTTTTTAATGATATTTATTGGAAAAGAAAAAAACAAAAAAAATTGTACCAAACCAAAACAAATATTAGAGAAATGTTTCAATTTTCGTACATCTTAAAGCAATAAGGTGCGGTCCAACATCAAATCGAAAGCATTGTGTATAATGTATGGTTGTGATAATGCTTGCTGACCCTCTTTTTGCCTATCTTGTTGATCATATTCTCGCTCATTTTTGTGGTGAAATGGTGTTTTTGCCATTATTTGTTGTAGTCAATTTTGCACAACGCTCTTTATTTTTCCTTTGTGGAATTCCTAAATTCTACTTCAGTGGTCTTTAACGTTTTATAGTCCAACCTCCAATATGGATTTGTGTTAGTCTGACTACTCCATACTAAACAGTACAGTTTTTGTGTAATCTAATATATTTCTTATTTTTGAATTAAAATCATCAATATTTTCAAAATCTAATTTCAATAGCTTCTGGGGGGTTTTGAGGCAGATATAAGAACTTTGATCAAAGCAAATGGTTTGTTTTGAATGATTCTGACTTCGACGGCCTTGTGTAATTTTTATGAACTCTTTGTATCTGTTGATCTTCAACATTATTTCCACTGAGACAATTTTGACTGCGGTGCACTATTATTGGACAGTCACGTTTAATACTCCTACAGTAGTCTGCCAACATATTGCAATCACACCGACCTTGGTATCGTTCTTCTACTGCCATCATTTCCTGGTAGAATCTCTCTACCTGTTCATCACTGACAGCTCCTAGATTGTCTGGAAATTTGTCCAAATGACCGAAGAGGAAATGCACTTTGATGCTCATTTTGCATCCCAAATCATGAAATGCTGAGAGCATGTTGTTTACTAGATCCTCATGATTTCCTGCTTTTTTATTTCCAAGGAAATTCTTCATCACATCCACAAAAGACAACCATGCTGCCTTCTCCTTATCATTCACTGCTTGAACTAAAGCTTGATCACGCACAAGTATACGGATCTGTGGTCAATCAAATATTTCTGCTTTGATTTTCTCATAGGATAAGCCAGGAAATGTATGCAGAAGATGCTGAAAACATTCGCAACCCAAACGTAATGCTTTAACAAACTGTTTTATCAAGCCTAATTTCTTGTGAAAAGGAGAAAAATTTGTCTTGTCTTTGCTTACAATTGGATCATAAATGACATTTGGCATGCCAGCTTTAAGGGTGTCACGTTTGAGCCATTCTTTTTGGGTCCAGTGATTTACACAATCTCGACTATCCCACATGTAAAGGAAGTATGAGAATTTAATATAGCCTTTTTACTGACCCAGTAGAAAACAAACAATTTTGAAGTCAACACATATGATCCACTCATGCTCATTATATGTAAGTAAATCCTTTACTGTTTTAATGTCATTCTGCTGCTCTTTCAGTACAGTGGTGTGACCAACAGCAACAGCTCCATACCAATTCCCATTGTGCAAAAGCACATACTTGAGGCTATGTTTGGAGCTTGATAAAAAAGTCGCCATTCTTCTGGGTTGTATGATGGGATACCCAATTCGCCGAGAAGTTCTGGTACATTGTCACAGTAAGCAAGTTGATTTTCCTCTTTAAAATAAAGCAAAAAAGGCTCATCTTTTTTTCTATAAAACGACACTTTTGCGGAACTATGCAGCACATGTTTTTCATCCAGCTTAGAAGTTAAGATCTCAGCTGCTTGTTTGGATAGATCAAAGTCATGCACCAAGTCATTCAGTTTTAACTGATTAAACTGCTGGGGAAACTGCTTTTGTTGCTTTCGGTAGATGAGTCCTCAGACTCTGTATCTGTTCTTTTCTACTCCATTTCCATGTGCTCTTCTTCAGATTTATTTTCTTTATCTTCAGAAGACACAAAACCATTAAATACTGGAGGTGGAAATTCGTCAGAATGTAAAGCAGGTTGATTGCTGATGGAATCCTGGGGTAAGAGATATTTAGCCGGTTTTTCTTTCCAATAACTTTTGTGTTTACCAAACAAAAATAGCAGTCAGTGAGATGCTCTTTCGGTTTACGCCACACCATACATGTACCAAAAGGTAAGCCCTTTCGCTTTCCATTTTTCCAGTCCCGAAACATTTCTTCACAATTATGGCACACCATGTGGGGAGCCCATTTTTTTTCTTGATCACCAAGAGGAACTTAAAGTATGCTTTATAAGCACGCTTCACAAACAATGATATATTGCGTCTTTGACGAGTAAGTGTACAGATGCCACGGATGTGACAAAATGAATCAGCTTACATGTATAGTAATGCAAGAGGCCAGCAATGCACTTAGCAAACTGCAGACAGTGACACTGTTTCGACGGTCTAAGCTATGCTTTATTAAAAGCCTCTAGCTTCTTATTGGTCACCAACTGCACTGAAGAGACCTGATAGGTCGAAACAGTGTCACTGTCTGCAGTTTGCTAAGTGCATCGCTGGCCTCTTGCATTACTATACATGTAAGACCTTGTGACCACTCGGCTGTGACAGCACTATTGTTCTAGCAGTTGTTAGACTTAGTGCACCTGCGACAACCGCCACTCATTCACGAGTGATTAAAGCTTCGCAAAGGTTGACAGACCATCCACTACAGTGGACCTAGTATTTGGTCCCACAAGTGTGACGGTCTAAGCTATGCTTTATTAAAAGCCTCTAGCTTCTTATTGGTCACCAACTGCAATAAAGAGACCTGATAGGTCGAAACAGAGTCACTGAATCAGCTTTGTTTTTACACTTTCTAGTTCTACCAGAACAAGCCATGTTTAAATCTGAAACTGAATTGATATTTAAATAAAATTAATTCTTTGAATTAGACGCAATTTGAAAATGAGAAAGCCTGTAGAGAACTGGTAGTAACCAGCAAACCTGCTAATGTTGATAACGATTTAGAAAAATGTATAAAACTATGCAAAGTACCGCTCAGTGACTAGTTATTGGACAAAAATTTACAAAATATATGTACAAAATACCACTCATATAAGAATAATAAAAAGCCGATTGCATGAAAACTAAAGCATACAGAAAAAAAACTGATGGCAGATTGGAAATTAGCAACCAAAAATTGTAAAGAATCAGTTGAAAAAACTCATGCAACTGAAAATGAAAACTAAAACAACAGGTGTACAACAATATCTCATTAATTCTTTTCAACGCCCAATTCCCTTCATTATATATTGAAGCACTACGGCTATTTAGTCACGCTTGGTGTGTTCGTGCTTGCTTGCTTGCAACTAACACAGCTTCATTTTGAACTTTTGTTTTTTTTAAAATCACCAGATTTGAGAATCTATTCTACAGTGCCTACGGTTGTTCCACACAAAGCATTTTTTCTCCTCATTCTCTCCCGTACTGCAACGAACTCTTTATGTCGCTTGGTCTTCGGCGAGTTTTTATCCACTTAAAAGCTCTGCATTAGACATTGGTTAGTTGCCTGAATTCTGGGACTCCTTGGTTTTTGGCAGCCCTCATTCCAAGTAAGGAGTCAAGTAATCCACAACAACAAACAAACAAACTTAAAGATCTTTTTTGTTGGGAAGATCCCCACTTACAAAGTTGGTTTTAAAAGGAATAATCTTGAACAATGTCAACCAAAAACTTTAATTTGTGGTCGAAAGCAACAAGTCATATTCTTCAACAAGCCGCAAAATTTTATCTACGAGCTGCATTTGGATCTTGGGTCAAAGATTGCACATTTAGGCTTTGCATAGTTATTGAAAAGGGAGTTCTTTTACAAAATTGCTATAGGCTGCACTGTACACAGCATTGGATTGCACTGTTTTTTGTAGTGTTTTCTGGAAATTGTAAACCTTGCAACTAATTGGCAAAGCAGCATACGGGCGTAAGGGGCTTTAACAATTTATTAAAATGAATATGCCAGGAAACAATAATGAGTATACCACCCAACCAATTTAGACGAGACCAACCCTGGACGCGTTTCGTCCTTTTGGACTCATCAGCAGGGCCCGTCCCGTCACAAGCAAAAGTAACCCACTCATTAACGTTATCCTTAAAAAAAAAGAAAAAACAAATCCAACACATGTAGAAGCACTGAGACTTCAACCGACGAACTATTGCTTTGCTTAGCAGGGCAGGTTGACAAATTGGTTGATTGGTTGACAAATTGGTTTGGTCTCGTCTAAATTGGTTGGGTGGTATACTCATTATTGTTTCCTGGCATATTCATTTTAATAAATTGTTAATGCCCCTTACGCCCGTATGCTGCTTTGCCAATTAGTTGCAAGGTTTACAATTTCCTTAATACAATTTCTTCGCCTAATAACTTTCTAATCTGTAGTGTTTTCTGTACAATTGTGATTGATAAATAATACAAAAACCCAAAATTTAGCTACTAAAATGCAATTGTGTAGCAACCCATGTGATACAAAGCTAAGCATTGGTTCTTTAACTTTGAGTTTTTAGTAAAATTAGGATAAGCTGTAAAAATCCATTATTTATTATATTTTAGCTGATGATTCCTGGGCGTGAAACTTGTCCTCCTCATTGGAAGAAAGAATACACTGGATACATTATGAGTGGACATCCTGGCCACAAGAGCACCAAACCATATCTCTTTATTGATGATAAACCTCAAGTGGTACCAGGTTCCGACACTTCGCATTCAGACGGATTGTTGTACATGGTTGAAACTCAATGTCCATCACTTCAATGTCAACCATTCGTTCATGGAAGAGAGCTACGTTGTGCTGTTTGTACGATATGAACTTCATAACAAACTTCAATAAAATTTTCATCTAACATGATTTTGATTGTAGCTCATACGTATTTTTATGTAATCAGTACATGCATAAGAGAAATTCTGCTTGATTTTACTACTAAAACAACTTCGTGTCATAACAACATTTTTTTAGCAATACATTGAATCAATTGTTTATTTATATATAATAAAAGTGTAAGCCGTGTATTTTCTTTCACTCTACTTACCTAATATTACAATAATTCCTGTGAAAAAAATGTTAGATAGGTCATAAATTTATCGGTATTAATTTTAAGCTGATCCGTTTTACAATTCATTCAGCAATAGTTTTTCAAATCTGCAATTTTTACCAAAAAACAATGTTTAGCTAATGAAAGTTTAAAAGTATTTGAAGTTAATTGCTGCTTTTGTTGTGATATATGTGATCAAAATATTGTATGTTTATTCGATTCGGATTTCATATTTTTAAAACACTTCTTTTCATTTTGTTATACGTTTACACCTAGAAAACCAAAATCATGAAAACGTCCAATTCTTAAGGTTGTGTTTATCTAATACTATGGAGTGTCGCCAGCAGGGATACCCTATTAATATATCGAAGTTAATCACATCGGTTCAGCCGGGTGCCGCGGTTTCACCCAATAAATCGTTGCGAAAACAATATAAGTTATACTTTTTTGACATAGCCAATTCCCATTACTAAACAAAACTACTGTTTTTGATTAGAAATTTAGTGGAAACACTTTATGGGGGTTTGCGTTTTGGCCGCTGTATTTTTTCACAAATTTTTGGAGTCCTGGGCAACGTTTTATTTGCCTGTTTTCAGAATAGCCATTTTTAAGCTGAGCAAAATATTTACCCGTTCAATTCAACAGGTGCTTGAAAGCACATCAAACTTGTGGAAGGACGCTAAGATGATTCATAATTACATTCAAGATTAAGCTATTAAATATTTGGCGCAAATATTTAACAATAATTTGGGGGGCTTTAGTGTTCGTGCTGTATGACTGTAAACAGGTTACGTTTGTTCTTTCAAACCATATTTTATTAAAGCCATAACAGAAGCTTTACCACGGCCAGAATAAAGATGCATTTGTTCAATCAGGTCATTGCCAGAGCAGGAGGTCCAGAATATCAGCTATTTACCAATAGGTTCTATACTAGCTTCCCTTTGACATTGCAACTGCGCCAGAATCAATTAAATTTCATTGGTAAAATCCTAACAACTCGTAAGGATTTGCCAACGCATGTGATGAGACTGCGACTGAGAAAGCATGAGCTGAAAGATAAATTTATAGGATTAATAATTCGTTAGTATTAAACAAAATGTTGTATAATCTTAGGTAAGCATAAGCCTATTTTAAACCTCAAAGACTTATTGCAAAGGGCTTCAGCAGGTCTGCTTTCTTTTTTCCGTCGCGTTTGATTTGCGGTTGATGACAGCGCTTTTGTGCTTTCTTTAATTATCCGAAAATTCTGAAGTACTTACATTAGAAAAACTTAAAATATGCAAGTAGTTTTGTTTTGTATAAGCTTTCCAAATATGTGAAGATGTTTTGCTTTTACTTGTTGTTTTATGAAGCATACATCAAAAACTTGACAATATTCAGATGTTTGCGATGCCACAATAAAAACTAAGCTGATTTGATATAGTTTCCGTGACCAGCTTGGGCAGTCGGCTAAGCGCTAATCAGGAAAAATCTCCTATAAGGCTGGCGGTCTACATCTGGAAGTAAATTGAACTGTGCTAAATAGGCCGAAGACACACTTCATACTTCTGTAACATAGTGTATTTCTGTAATTGTGGAAATAGCCTCCATTTTGCCGCCACCATCATTTTTGACTGTGTGTTTCGATTCCTTTCCCCTTACATTTATTGAAATCATTTATGGTACTTTGTGGCAGGATTCTTTCTTTGTGAGCACTACCAGTCTAGATCAATGGAATAAGGTGATCACCACTACAAGTACATGAATTATGGATGTGCATAAAAAGCAGAATTTTCTGGTTTCTGCTCACACAAGAGCACAGTGAGTGAAGCCAGCACAACCGGCTGAACCGATACATTTTGACCTCGACGTTACTGATGAGGGGCCCTGCCAAACAGCGCCGGCATAGCAGGCTAGTCACTTATAAAGTAAATATTCAATATCATTGAAATATTGCAAAACAATTACAAGTATCTGGCAAATAGCAAAACATTTGTGATCTGGTTCTTTTTCTACCTTGTAGGTATTGCCTTTCATAAGGCAACTATGATCTACATAAAACTCCTTTAACTGAATAGCAAATCACGTTTTAATATAGGCCTAACCAATTTGGTAGTGATTGCTTTAGTTTTCAAAAAATAATTTAGCAGAAATAGATAACTGTATTGACATATTGTACCGATTAAAGATGTTTAATTCAAGTTTGGGCCGAAAGCGTGCAGGATTAGAAATTTTCCAATTCACGAAATTAATTGGATTCGTTTTGAAACAGCCCAGCTTGTATTTAATTCAGCACACTGCAGTATATAAAGAGTCAGCTTGAAAATGGAATCAAAATCTCCATGAGTTCGGCCTGTAAAAACTCAAGATACTGAAGGCCTAAACCAACACACAAAAAAAGACGAGTAATTACATTAAACATTAGTATAATTTTGGTTGTTTATTTCTAAACTCTATAGAACTAATTGAACATCCCGAAAACAAGAAAAACAAAAAACCAGGGTGATCGTTGAGACGGCAAAATTTAGGCTAGACTTTCATCACATATATGATCAGTTGGTATTTTTAAAAAAAATTAGGGTCAAATCCTTATTTTCTTCAAACATGTCGAGCATTGTTTGGCAAAACGACAAACGTTGTTGGTAATCCCGCGGATTCAATTGTTGGAGAGTCATAATTTGGTATCGTTGAAAGGCTAGGTCTTTATGTAAGATTTGCTGCACAGTGCTCTGGCTTATTCCCAGTTCTGCAGAGTGTCGCCAGCAGAGCACCTGGGACTTCGGATGATTGCTTTTCTCACTCGATCCACATTTCTTGGTGTTCTGGCGGTTCTGAAAGGGGAGGGTGGTTTGGTTTTCAATAACAAACCAGTCGTTCTTAGTGCATTAACCCACCTAAAAATGGAATTGCGACTTGGTACATTACCGTGACGACCGATAAATCTTCGCTTGAAAAGACGTTGGATTTCAGTCATTGATTCACCATTTTTCACGTAGGTGTCACAAGCAAACACATGGTGTTCAAGACCTTACGGTAGCATGAGGGAAAGCAATTTAAGATTATGAAGAAAAGCAATTCAAAATTAATGATTAACAAATACAAAAATTAACATAAATGATAAACAAACAACAACAAACTAAACAGCATCTCAAGCAGGTTTAAAGACTACCTTCCTCACTCCCTAACCACTTACTCTAGAAGAGCAAGGGGCTTTCTAAAAACATCCGTTTCCCGTGACTCACCCTGTATAAGCCTGTGAGCAGGGTTGTGATTTTTTTAGATACAAGTGCCTAGTTTTTTTCACTGATGAACTTTTTCCTAATAATGGTAAATTTTGCTTTTCTTTGTGGGTGGATCTCTTGGCCCTTGGCAAGCCCTGTTGATGAGTACAAAAGTACGAAACGCGTCCAGGGATGGTTTTGTAAGTTTGTAAATATTTCTCAATAGCATAGCTTCCTTCGGAAGCCTCACGTCTTCAGCACTTACTCTGTTGTTTCGCTACTCCCTTATAAAATGCTCTCTATCGATCGTAACCACTTGGAGCTAGCAATATATATATATATTTATATAGGCTATTAGCAGAAAATACCAAAATATAATCGCATGTTTAAATTACTATTCGTAACTAAACTTAACTCTTTATTGTTTTCTTGACTTGATTTTAATTTCTTCAATGGCTTCCACTACTTTTTCGGCAAATATATTTGATCCTAGTATCTCAGTTGCTGGTGGTGCATTTACCTAGTGGGTCTGAAAACATTTTAGCGGTTTAGAATAAGAAACCTAAGTTAAACCAGCAAGGAGATTTTGGTAAATTGACGTTTTGTAATGCTGGTTGCTAAAACGAGCCTTTGCCCTCACGGCAGATTTGGTCATTTATTTTTACAAACTTATGACAATGTTTTTGAAGCAAAAAATGTACTATGAGTGCAAATGCTGTTCTTGAATTCCATCTAGCATTGTGAAGTAATGGAAGTTTTCTCCACTTCGGTTTTGGAAATTGATGCGATGTCATTAGCATTTGTAGGCCACACATAATTCAAATGAAAACTTGTAGACATCCCCCCATCTAAGTTTTAGAGTTTAGTTGAAGCAATTTCCAACACATCATAGTTGGTGTGCAACTTTTCATATCCGATTTAAACATTATCAACTATCATAGTTCATTTCTGGTGCTTTTGAAGCAGCTGGATATCAGTAGTCGAGTAAATGATGAAGAATGAGATTCAAAACATGATTTTGACAAGGAATTTATTGTGATTTTTGGAGATCTTCACATGCAAATTTTCCTAGCACACAAGTAGCAACTCCACGTTTTCTTTCTGTGGTAGCTAATGTGGCGTTTATGCAAACAATTGAGTTCTGGACCAAGAATTAAATTCATCAAAAGCTTTTATATTTTAGTAAAAATATGTTCGAAAGAACAAAGCACAACAGATAGCTAGTGGGACTTCTGATGGGATTTATGGAGCACATTACAAGATTTTTTTTTGCTATCATTTTTCAAAAGAAATGTAGACAAAAGTTTTTCCTGCAGTATAATGTTTTTAATTTTTTGAACATTTATTTTTTTCTCTATCAATACCTCCCCTCCATATTGCTATTTGAGATGGAATAGGTAAATCCACCTCATTATTTACTAGGCTTCTTCTTTTTGTCGAGGGGCATTCATTTGATGTCGGGATCAGATGATGGCTGTTGCGGTATTAAGGCAGCAACAAGTATTGTCATCCAAAACCGTCAGACCAGCCATCCTTTCAGGTACCCAATGTATGAGGCACGCTGAGATAATGTGGTCTGCAGTTTGTTTAATGACACCACACTTGCCATTCAACGAAGGAGTGAGACCTCATTTGTACATGGACGAACGAAAACGTTCAATGCCAGAACGCAGGCGATTAAGCTTAGCCCAAGATGTCCTGGGCAAGCCCATTACAAGTGGCCTACTACTGGCCCTAGCAATGAAAACGTGGAATATGAACGTATTTTGGAGTACTCCACGCTTTATTTATAATCCGTTTACTGAGCCACGCGACTGCCTAGTTCAAATATTTCATTTAACACATTCCGGGCAGCTGACAAAAATGGGTGTTTAGGCTTCAGTATCTCCTGAGGTACATAGGTGACCGTGCAAGTAGCTAGTCGACCGTGTAACATATAGTCTGGGTCCAGGGTGCCACGCTTGGCCAAGGAGAGTGTCGCTCTCAGGAGGTAAAGCTCAGCTGGATCGATGCCTTAATATATTTGCAGGTTGTCCGTTGAAGTGGGACGCAGGAATCCAATGAAAATACGCAAGGCGTCATTCAGCACACTGTCGATTATACGGGTGTATGCACTGCAACACCAAACTGGTGTACAGTACTCAGCTGTAGAATAAACTGATGACAGAGAAGCTGTAAGCAATGCTTTAGAGCCAGCACTCCATCCCGAACACGCAAGTCGCTTTAAAGGCTTGATACGGTTAGATGGTTTTTGCGTAATGGCTCAAGATGGTGGCAGAACGTGAATGTTTTATTTAGTTTTACCACAAGATAGGTTGGAACTGGGCAAAATGAAAAAATTTACCGCTAGCGTAAGACTTTAAGCTTGCGCTTGATCTCTCGATTGTGTAAATGAAAGGATGCTGTCACCGTATTTGCGTGTCTGAGTTTCAACCTCAAAATCTTGAAACACTCTGAGAGTGTAGCTATGTTTCGGTTTAAAGTTCCCTCCAAGCCCTTCCAGTCCCAAGTGAAATATCTTTCTGGATATTGTGGAGGGAAGATCATATATGCAGATATTAAAGAGGAGGGGGACCAAGACCGATTCCTGAGAGACGCTGTTTCTCATACATTGAAGTCTGCTTCGCTTGCTGTCACCGGTGGTGAGGGTGAAGCTTTTGTTTTGAATAAGCTCCAAGATCATCCGAACCATGTACTTATCCCAGAGAAGTATCAACCAATTGCAGGTGAGGTTGCAATGCTAAACAGTGCCAAAAGCCGTTGTCAGGTTGAAAAACACGGCAGCGACCTTCTATTTGTCTCAAAAGAGTCTTCAATATTTTGCCTGAGCAAAACGGTTTGGGCCACGGTTGACCTCCCCTGTCAAAATCCAGCCTGCTCCCTAGGAAGTTGTGGATCGATAAAGGTTTCCACACGGGTGTGAATAAGCCTCTTGAGGATCTTGTAGGGTACACAAAGAAGAGATATTGGGAGATAAATTTTCTTTGGCTTTGGTATCCAGACTACCATTGCTTTTTTCCAGAGTTCTGAAATTTTGAGTCGACACAAGCAGGAAAAGAAGAAGCCTCATAACCATGATTTCAGAGCGGCTCCAGCGTAAAGTATAAGTTCCGGGCAAACAGAGTCAGGACCAGAAGCTTTACCTGGCTTTAAATGTTGAAGAGCAACAGTGAATTCTCTTGATTAAAATTTTCCGCCTAAGCTGGTATCATACAAGCCTTGAGCCCTGCTCTGTTAATAAGGAAAACTTTAAAACCAGACTCGTCGATAACTTAGCGCTCTGACGTTTTGGAATTTGGTCTTTGGCTATACACTCAGTATCTGTGTTTGCACTTTCTGTAAAAGATGCTCTTTTGAAAGCTGTATTAACTTTGCCATTTGTACCCAAGGTACCTGTGTGCATGTTTTTCGTCTTTTTGGTGGATAAGTAGAAGAATTAGGCGCAACAATTGATGTTGTATAACCATGGTCTTGTGATTCAATTTGCATTGTGCAAAGCTCTTAATCTTTGCGCAGCCAATCACCGCCAACTTTGAAACATGCAACACATTCAGAAAATAATTTTTAATTTTTCCTTTTGTTTGCGGTAACTGACATAGTGTTTTGTCAAATGAGATGTTTTTTCTTCGACTTGCTGTTTCGTCACAATTAGAAAATTCGACTTCTGCCAAAGATGTATCAGTTTTTCAGTACATTTTGATATTTTTTTGATTTTTTATGTAATGCGATTTTCAAGCAATCCCAAATATTCCCCAATTATCCTTTGCTTCTTCAGCATTTTGCACAAATCTATTAATTCAGTTTTCAATGAAATTTCTTCTCTTCTCTTTATTTACTTTTTCAAGCTTTCATTCCGTTTACTGGCACTTTTATCTATCACAGTTTTTGAAAGTTCAGACATCGTTTACTGCAAATCTGAACTTACGTAAACAAAGCAACACAATTGGACCTATAATTCATTGAAACTTTAAATAAAAAGATAACTAGCCAGACTGTATTGGGACCATCACAGTAGGCTAATTAAGAATGAAATTAAGCAACTAAGTTCAGTCCTATATTTTCACGATCATTTGCCTGCTGATAAACAGTGTCCTACATCTACAGGGTGGGCCATAAGTTTCCATACATATTGTATTTTTTTTGTTTTCCAGATATATAGTGTATTTGTTTTTGTTATAACACATACATAGTGTATTTTTTTGTTTTCCACAACCCTAGAAGATGCGTTTGACGAAAGAGCAACGAATTGAAATTATACTGATGGCTGGGTCGGGAAGCAGTCGCATGGTTGCACTGAACTTCAACAGAAAACATGGAACGAACATCACACATGACACTGTGGCTAAACTTATTAGCAAGTTTAAGAAAACTGGAAATGTTGCAGATCAACCAAGAAGTGGTCCAAGACGTACGGCCACGGATGAAAACACAACAGCTACGATACTTACAGCGCTTGTACAGAGTCCCAGAAAAAGCACTCGACGGTTGTCTGCAGAAAGTGGTGTCAGCAGATCGAGTATCAGGCGCATTTTAAAAGCAAACAAATGGCATCCATACAAATTGCATATGGCTTACCATTTGAGTGAAGATGACCCGGATAGACGCATGGAGTTCTGTGAATGGGCATTAAGTAATGTGAACGAGGATCCAAACTTTTCTACTAAGATTTTGTTTACTGATGAAGCAAATTTTTACGTCAATGGAGAGGTTAATCGGCAAAATCTACGTTATTGGAGTAATGAGAATCCTAAATGGCTGAGTCCGACGAAGATGCAAGGTGCCGGCAAATTGATGGTGTGGGCCGGGATATGGGGAGACAGAACTATTGGACCACTTTTTGTCAGTGAAAATCTTAATGCAGGAAAGTATCTTAATATGTTGCAAGAAGAAATTCTCCCTTTCCTGCTAAACGAGGAAGGTAACTACCCAGTTTACTTCCAGCAAGATGGAGCTCCACCTCATTATGGTATTCAAGTGCGTCGGTTTTTGGATCAGCAGTTTCCGGATGCTTGGATTGGTCGGCGTGGTCCTGTAGAGTGGCCTCCAAGATCTCCAGATCTCTCCCCTCTTGATTTCTATCTTTGGGGGCATTTGAAGTTTATGGTGTATCAGGTAAAGATACAAGACATAAATCACCTAAAAGAGCGAATCACCGACGCCATTAGAAGCATACCTTCAAATGTGCTGATGCGTGTTCATCAACAATGGGAAACACGGGTTAATATGTGCTTTGAAAACAATGGGAATCATATAGAGCACATTATATAAATAAAAATGGTTTTTCAACATAAAATGTTTATTTTGCCTATGTATGGAAACTTATGGCCCACCCTGTATATTTTTGTTCATCTAATTGGAGGCTGCTCTGCAAAAACATCGTTTCTGTAATGCTTTTTTGCTTCTGTCAAACGTGAGCTGGCTAACTGTCGCTCATGGCAATCGCTTTTGAAGCATTTTTTGAAATCTATTTTACACACGTTTGGCTGGCACTAGCAAATGATGAAAATTGGAAATATTCAAACTGATTGGTAAGCCAGCTTGTTTTATTTCAAAATGAAATACTGCGGTAAAATGAGCTATAACATGAAAGTTCACCGAATTCACAAACGAAGAAGCTGATTTTGAAAAAAGAACAGAAAATCAGAATTGCAGCTTCATCACTAATAATTTCTTGCAGTATACCAACTAAATTTGTAGCAAAGTCAAAGGTAAATAGCCCAGCGTAAATATAAAGTGATATTATTGCCATCTACTGACAAAAATCTATAAACAATACAATTAATAATTTCCTCAGCATCGAAAATGGAAATTTAGTCGCAAATTTTACTTCATAAATCCATCGCAAAAGAACATCATGAGATATTCAATATTCATTTCTGCCACTAGAGGCAGTATTTAATAAAACAAGCACTTAACTGTTTGTATCTACAGACTGCCATGTCCAATTCATACAATTTTTTGAAGTTGTGCAATAATGAGGTGCATTGTTTGATAACATTGATAAGTATATAAGCTTTTATGATAATCTGTGAGTGTCAAAAAAACTGAAAAATGCAATATTGACGTCAGAAATATTACTTGGTGCGCAATCTTTTTCAAAAATTTTTAAAAATCACTTTTAAATTGTGATGTAAACGAAAAAGCTCATCTTATCTCGTGTCAGGCTAAAGGAACTAGAAAAAGTTATAATCCTAGTGCACATATTACCTCAGTGTAAAAATCTACAGATGCCGCTTTCAACCAGCTTCTAACTGCAGCGTTGAGCTCTGCATAATTGTAGATAAATAACCCTCACAAGTTTCTTTGAAAAACTCAAACAAATGTAAGTCAAATGGTAAAATTCCTGGAGAAAATGGGAGAAGAACATGGGGTTTTATGAGAATAAAAACTTATGCGTACCTGCTGAGACTTTGGCAAAACATCTGTTGTAGAAAAAAATGATAATTTAACAAAACCATGATTTTCATCAATTGGTTATCTAGCTCTGAGGCTGAAGTCATTGAGCATTCTCGCCACTACAACCGAGAACTCTTTCTCTCTCTCTCTTTCTCTCAGAGTATATAGGTACACATTCCTATTTTTCCATTTTGCGTTATAGAGTGCTCACACTGCACAAAGAATGGACAACGTACAATCGCAGCGCAACGCCGTACTGCCTGGTAAAATGATCAATCTACAATTTATCACGTGGAGCAAAGTGGCCTCTGCGTGTGTTTCATTGAGAGGTGCATTGTTAAAAGAATACAATCTAGTGATCTTGTACTATGACTTACCAAAATTTATTTTCAGATTATTTCAGATGTGTGTTTAACCCTTTATAGTCTAACTGGAAAAATCTGCGACATTTCAGTTTTTACCATGTTATCGGCTCGGCACAAAATTTTTTGCTCTGATGGCAATATTCTCATTTTTGTTACTTTTAGAAAAGCAGCTTTTGATTTGGAAACCCTCAAAATGGCAATGTATTGTGACTTTTAGTCGGTAGGAAGTTCTTTGTTTCAGGCAATATGGGTATGGTGTGACAATGTCGTTTTACTGCTTTAGTTTCTAGGTTGTATGCTAAACCATGTCAGCTGTAATTTTTTTCTGTTATACGCTTGCATTTTACAGTTGCTTAAAAGATAGCATTGGATAATTTTTAATTCTTCGTAACGCAGGCCAGCCCAAATCTAAATGTACCTAATTTGTCCACTTTTTCCATCGGTCTGTAGAAAATAGCCTTTTTGTATGCGCTAAATAACATAGTTTGGTAAAACAGGAGACAATACTTGGATATACTGTGCTTTATAATTTTTTACTACTTTTTAGACTTTGTATGTTAAAATAAAAAAAAAATTAAAAATTCTTAGAGATAAATTTTTGCTGTTGCGATGGTTTGGGAAAAAGCATGAAAAGTGAAGACAAATTTGGCTGGTGGCTTCCGATGATTCAGATGATCAGTGTCTTCATGAGACTACAAGAAATAATTTTGTGCCAGCAACAAGTTTTTTGTGTTTAGTCATAATTTACATCAATAGTGCTAAACCTGAGTTGTGCAAACTTTTTTGCAGATGGGCAAATTTCATTGTAGCTGCAGATTCTGAAAACTAGAGTTTTTAAATTAAGCTTTGACGAAAGACTGTGCATTTTATGTGCAGTGCGAGACCTCAACGTTGGGTGGATCTGGAGCCCCCATAGTTTTCTTGTGCCTTTTCATTGCATTACTCCAAATGAGTGCTTTGCCTCGTTCAAAGGTGCAGTTGTGCATTGTTTTCATTTTTTAGGCTGGATAGACTATAACAAAATGTATCCAGTCTCAATGCCAATGCCACTTCAGGTCAATGCAAAGCATAGCTTTCCAAACTTAGTGGTTGCCTTCCCTTATAAAAGTGTCCAGAAAGAAAACACATTCAACATCCTTAGTTGAAGTAAAAATTAAAATATTTTGCAATTGGGAAACGATTACGCCCCTAAATAAATTTCATGCTACCCCAAATACAGCACTTTGGCACCGACAAGTATAATTTGCTCTTGCTTTGAACGTAGCCTCTGGCTTATCGCCAAACGGGGCAACCATTTGTTTCCCAAATAAGTCATTATGCCTTCCCTCCAATGGAAGCAGTGCCTCAGAAGAAAACTTAATTTATATTCTTTGTTTAAAACTGAATTACAAGGATTATGAGTTTTTGGAACAATTTTGTTTTCGATTTAACTGTTTGTTACATTATATAACGCTGCAATAAAGTTTACATGCCTAAACTAAAAAAAGACAAAATATTTTGGGAAATTTTACCGGTAAAAAGCAGAGACGGCTCCAGAAATGCGTCAATCTCAAACTGGTAAAAATGTGTACAAACTGATGATGTAGCATTCAAATGTGGTTTTTACTTTAGCAAAATTCCATTAAAATGCAAGCCTCTTTCCAGTGTAAAAAGTCAATACTCAAGTTCTTGTGCTAATTCGAGTGCTACAGGTGTCCACGCAAATGCAGTTGCATTAGCATGTAATTGAGTTCATTTATAAGCACATGTAAAAAATCTTTAAATTTTTTGTTTGGGGAATCAGCTTTTGTGTTCGGTCTCAACAAAACTAACTTTTAAAAGTATCGAACAGAAACTTCAATCGGTAGACGCTTGGGTATCAGGTTACATCCTTAATTCTTCCACGGATCGAAAAATTTCACGTTGAGGGTTGCATTTGGCTTGTTGGCTGCAGGTAGAACACTCTTGCTCTAAATTAAATAAAAGCATGCTCAGAAATCTTGTGATGTACACGTTTTGACTCATTCGAGCATTTCTTTGAAATGAAATGCCTTCATTGGAATACACAGCTTTTCATGTTTGTTTGCTAGGTGGACCAATATTACAAATTTAGCACGTTTCAAAAATTAGGGAGTAAATTATACAAAATGTGAAAAACAAAATTTGGCAGCCAATAAGGTCTTAATTTATCCGAAAACGTCTACAAAAAATTTTTATTGCGCCCATAAAGATTTATGTTTTTGCCCCGACGAAGTCCCTGCGAGGGTTCAAAAAGCTGTGATGCTTTTTGTTGACTTCTTATATTTTGTTAACTTTCATTTTGTTTAATTACGCATTGCTAATAATCTTCGTTTGGTAAACAAATTTTCATTTTCATTTGGCACTACATTATAAAGGCAAAAGAGTACAAAACAAAATATGTTAGCATAATCTGGTTGTAAAAAATGAACAAAAATTTCTTAAGAATCGTTGAAACTCTACTTTTATTGTAATTTACCTAACAGCAACAGCTTGTTTGTGGATGATAACAAAAATACAAGTCAATTTAGTATCACTAAGAAAAAAATTTGCGTGCCGGTTTTTATTTTAAATTGCGGTCAAAATTTTAAAAGAGAATGCCACGTGATAAGTATACAATCAATTCACCTCCTTGATATAACCTTGTTGAAACTATTATTAGATTTAGTAATAAATTTTGTGCCTGTCAAGAAAAATGACAGCGTTACTGCTGTCAATTGCACAGTTACTGATTGCTAAAGTGCTCGGATTCTTTTAACTCTCCCAGAATTTTAAAATACAAAAAAGCCCGGGCTAGATAGAGTCAAACTGCCAATGCAAACTGAAGCGCTTTACAAAATTATTGAAAAGAGTATTATTGATGTGAATAAGTTTACGCTACGCAGTACACAACATCATACTGATGCATAATTTTTTCTTTATCATTTAGAGCAAATTGTAAATAAGCGCTAGCGGATTTCGAACAAAAATGTCACTGTGAAAAAGCCAATGCGATACAAAACTTATATCAAAGTTTTTTAACCCTTCATGTCTTGATTATTTTTTAACACAAAAAATATTACTCGGGCTTTCTGGCATTGAAAGAGTGGTGTTGATACTTTTGTTCAAATTGAAAAACAGATTAAAATCAATATTTCTAAACAGGGCATTCTTGTAGAACCAGGTCTTTAAGCAAATTTGCAACATTTTTTGAAATAGACTAATGATCAATTTGGTTTTTACATTGAATTTGTTTTTGCGTAAAATAAAGTTATACAACTTTCAGATGATATGGGGAAATTAAAACTGTAAAGTAGGAAGGTTTAGATGAATTTCGGTAAGAAAATCTGTCAATACACAACCATCAAACCACTGTCATCGTCAAAATTGTAACCATCTTCCACATCATTGAAATATTGTAAAGTATATGCAATTGTTGTGGCATGTTGTCGTCAATGAAACGTTAATACAGCCACACTTGAAAAATATAAAATCAATTTCATGTCAAACCAAGGTAATGTCTGCGGTAGATTTTATTCAATGTTCACTGAACTAGTCAGTATCAGTAGGCTAATCTTAAAAGCCGCGATCTCTTTATTGTCAAAATCAAAACGAAATAAATTTTAAGGTGCAAATATTTTCATTCATAAATCCCAAATAACAGCATTTGACGCTAAAGTGTCGGCCTATCAGTTTATTTTACCTCGAAGACCTTATAGGCAGTATATGTTCTGCTTGCACTACATATAATATCCAGCATATAGACTACTTCCAAGTATTTCTCCAAAAATTTATAAGTATGTAGTTGACATACCAGTAGTATAGGATGATCCATTTGGCGCGGTTTGCGGGGGTGCTGCGGCGGTGCTGGCGGCGGTGCTGGTCTCTAACCCTAACCCTAGCCCTAGTTGTAACCCTAACCCTAACCCTAACCCTAGTCCTAACCCTAACCCTAACCCTAGCCCTAGTTGTAACCCTAACCCTAACCCTAACCCTAGTCCTAACCCTAACCCTAACCCTAGCTCTAGTTGTAGCCCTAACCCTAACCCTAGTTGTAACCCTAGTCTTAACCCTAACCCTAGCCCTAACCCTAACCTTTAACACTAACTCTACTCTAGATCTATAATGTGAGGGTACGAATATTAATTTGCAGGAGGTCGGAGGAAGCTAACCATAAGACACTAATTTTATGGAGGTCTGAGGGTGCTAACTCTAGATCTAAGAGAGCTAACCATAAGACACTAATTTTATGGAGGTCTGAGGGTGCTAATTCTAAGAGAGCTAACCATAAGACACTAATTTTATGGAGGTCTGAGGATGCCAACTCTAAGAGATCCAACCCTAGGTCTGAGAGTGCCAACTCTAAGAGAGCCACCCTAGGTCTGAGAGTGCCAACTCTAAGAGAGCCAATCTTAGGTCTGAGGGTGCTAACTCTATGTGAACTAACCATAGTTCTAAGGAAGCTAACCCTAGATGTTATTTGAAAGAGGTCGGAGGGAGTTAACCCTAGATTTTATTTGAAGAAGTTCGAAGTGAGCTAATCCTAGATTTTATGTGGGGGGAGTTCAGAAGGAGCTAACTCTAGGTTTTATGTAGGGAGGTCGAAGAGAGCTAACTCTAGATCTGAGAGAACTAAGTTGAAAGAGTACATCCCAACACTGTGTTAAAAAGTTTAATGTCATTCTTATGATTTAACGGTTTTCAGGTTGTGATATCTTATTTCAATGCCAAGTTTTTAACTAGACCGTGGGAATGTATCACTCTTACGCAATCCGTGATGTAAGCTTTAACAAGATTATGGGAATGTAGTTGCATGCCTATTGCGCAATCCATGACGTATTTAACCATAATGCGATTTTCGCTTTTGTGTAGACTGGTTCGGACTTGTCCGTCGAAAGTTTTTAGAGTATAATGTGTAAAGATTACGTTTTTGTGTAGACCGGTATGGACTTGTCCATCAAAAGTTTTTAGATTACGTTTTATTCAGCTGTTGGTTAGGGTATATTGTCTCCGACTTGTCCACACTTTCCCAAACTCGAATATTTTTCTCCGTACTGTACTTACATGATGAAAATTTTTGAAGAAGCTAACCATAGGTCTAAGGACTTTTATTTGAAAGAGGTCGGGGAAGCTAGCCCTAGACATTATTTTTATGTGGTGGAGGTCTGAGGGCGCTAACTCTAGGTCTATTTTTGTGAAAGAGCTAATCACAGGACACTAATTTTATGTGGGGGAGGTCTGAGGGCGCTAACTCGAGGTCTATTTTTGTGAAAGAGCTAATCACAGGACACTAATTTTATGTGGGGAGGTCTGAGGGCGTTAACTCGAGGTTTATTTTTGTGAGAGAGCTAACCATAAGACACTAATTTTATGTGGGGGAGGTCTGATGGCATTAACACCAATCTGAGGGAGCTAGTTCCAACACGATGTTATTTCAAAAAGTTTGATGTCATTCTTATGACTTGTAATTACATAATGGTTTTCAGGTTGTGCTTCCTTATTGTAATGACGTAAATTTTTAACAAGACCGTGGGAATGTAGTTGCATCTCTATTGCGCAATCCATCATGGTAGAAGCGATGCTGTATAAAGCGGCTTAGTGATAATATACCATTATGTGATTCTTTGTGTCCAAAAAGTCACTACCGTTCAAAAATCCATCTATTATCCATTATTTATTTAACAAAGAAGGTAATAAAGTCACTACCATTTAAATTCTTAATGTAGAAATAAATTTCAATGTTATTTGCATTACTGTTTATTGAGACAATACTATGAATGTATGCATTGATTTTCTAAATTCATTACCTAGATATCTAACATTTTTAATTTACAGCAACTTCTCATTCCCTATGTACACAATTCATACTTCATAGTTTACCCAGTAAAGATGGTTGATACAACGTTTGAATATAGGTTTTATAAACAGTGTGTCCAAAAAATCACTACCGCTCAAAAATCTATGAATTATCCATCATATATTGTGCAAAGAATGTGATAAAGTTGCAGTTAGAACTATCGATACAGTTTTGAGGCTAGTTGTTTTGTAACATTTTACGATTAAGATTGTCATTTGCATATTTGTTTCCAATAATGTTCACACGCTTTTATGATAAAAGATTTATCAATTTAGCTAGCTATTCATGCGGTTTCCGCATTACGTAACTACAATGCTAACGTTTCAGGCAGACTAGGTTGTTCAATTCAGGAAGTTATAATCGAAACTACAAATTTGTATAAACGCGGAAAAAAAGTCACCTGACAATGAGACGGCAAAAAGACCATCAAAATCTACCGCGCCTATCAACAAAAATATACAAAACAAACCGAAAAACACGGTAAAAAATACAATTTTTAAATAGAAACACATTTTTTTTCATTTACGTCCAAACATCGTCTTATTATGAGTTGATCTACACCATGCAATACGATTTCAGACCAAGAAACAACTTCGAAGTCAAAAGTTTTACTTAAACAGTTTCGATTCCACATGACAGCGTTTTTACTCAAAGGTTCTTGTAAGCATGTTGTTGTATAAACTTATTATGCAAGGGTTTGTGTGATCAAGTCTGTTAATACTTGTTCTTCAATGTTACAGGTCTTAGGTAAGAGCCACATTCAATTTACTAAGAAAGACACATTTAACAATTAAAGCATAATTATTCTTGTAGACTAGGTTAATTTAACGTTTTATAGTAAAAATTTTGTAGTTTATCAGAAACACAACCGACCAATAGTCCTATTTTAAGCAAAACGAGTAGAGACTTAAGTTTAACTTTTGTCAGGGAGCTTGAAATAATTCGCAGAGCGTTGAATTTCCAATATTTATACGGCACTACAAAACTATGATTATTTTTAAATGTTTAAATTTTTCTCATTTTTTGTAACACATTACAAATAAACATTTAAGACATAGGTTCCTTATCACATAATTCCGACACTTCTCTTCAATTTTTGTACTTTCAATTTCATCCACCAGCATCGTTTCACTTGTCGAACATCTTCTCTCAAACACTGTTTAATACACCTCTTAAAAGGTGTACATCTTCTTTTCGCGATATTGGTTTCACAAGATTTAGGATTTTCTACATTTTTCAACTTTACTCGCTCAACTGTTAGATCTGCGACCTTAGAGATATTCTTACAAGCGTCTTTGGTCATCGTCAGACACAAGACTTTATTTTTATTATAACAAAGATGAAACGTCACGAATTATGCATAAAACCGCATCACGCTAACCACTTGATAGATAAGAAAACAGGAATGGATTGGTTGAATTACAGTTGTGGTGAATAGTTGCATCGACTGACGCTATAAGGGAGTAGTTTTTTAAAGGATAGACGTCATGAATGCGTAAGACACACGTGACCGTTAAACACGCAGTAAATTATGTTATCATCAATTTGAACGATGCATACAGTGAGGAAAATACAACACATGCAGGTGTTCTCACGCTCGTATATACACAAAACAGTTGCCTTTGATTACTAAGGTGACCTAAAAAGATGGTTTGAAGAAACGTATATTTGACGTCTTTTTCAGTTGAAATATCTTTAAAGATTTGAAATCTCGTTTTTAAATATTGTCACAACAGCTGGACTGTTATGATTTAATTTTAACACAATATAACGTATTAATCCTAAACGTTTTAATGCTTGAGCTGAGAAATCAAACACGATTTTTAATCAATGCCATTTGAAACTGAAAAAAGAATCTTACGTCTCTCCCTTTATCCGCAATTTTTCTCTATATAGCAGCGGTATGCAACTTCTCCTTTTGGCTGCTTTTGATAAAAACCTTAACATTTTGAGCTTATTTGACTTCCATCACATATTTTTGAGTTATCAGTGCTGCTTCAAACATCACAACCTAACCGCGCATTTGCAAACTTTACCGTTTGTTTTCGCCAATACCTTCGTATTTCTGGAGGAATATTTTCCCCACCCACACTATCCAGCTGAAATATCACTTCCACATTTATCCGAAATGATTGATTCCAAATATTATCCGTTTTCTTGATGTCATGTAATTTTATTGTCGCCCTATAGTCCAGTGCATTAACACATAGGTATAACATCGTGTAAAAACTCATTAGTTCCAGATTGTTAGAAATTATTTAGATCAAAATTTTGAAAACATGACAAATTTTTCTATATAAAATTACCAAATCAGAACTTGAACGGTTTTAGTCTGTTTGTTTGTGAGCTTACAGTTTCAACTTTCACGTTTTTACAAAATCTACATCTGCTATCAATTTTATTAGTGAAAAAACACGAGTTTATCAAATATTTTATCAACTTTTCAAGAAATAAGAACCGCACTCATAGTTTTTTAGAGCGTTTGCTAGCAATTACAAACTCTTGCAAAGCTTCAACTTTAACTGAACATGGAATTTTTAACTCTTTTATGGTGACCTAAAACACCACAAAATAAAAACTTGCCACACTTGCAAAACTTTACAAAACCTATATGTGTTTACAAAGCAAAAAAAAAATTGTCTGTACACCATTTTAAACCCTCATACTACCGGTTATATGCATTCAAAAAACAAAAAGAACCTCAACTTTGTTGTTAAGTTGCCTTTAATTTTTATTGCATAATCCTAAGCTCACAATAGTTTGGTTGGCAACGTTATTAAACAAAAATTTTCAATTATAAGTGATCTCATTTTATAAAAGTGTCAACTAATAATCTTTGTATGATGCATTAAGACCATTTCAACACTCGCGTATTGGCAACCACAAAGCAAAATATTAATCAAAAAAATCTAAGTCTCTGAACTTATTTCTATGCGTTCCTCATAGTAACCGTTTCTAAGAGCTTCAGCTACAAACTTTTACTCTGAAGCAAACCAAGTCTGACAAAACTTAGCGTCTGGAAACACTTTCAGCTCTCTTTTTCAACAAACTAGGACATTAATTATCGATATGACTTGCATAAATACAAAACTTTTGTACGTGCTTGCTTATTTTTGTCAAATTCTACCTAGCTTTCTTACTAGACGTTGTGCTTTTAGCGTTTTATTCTAGTTGATTTTAAAACAAAAACCGTCAATTAAATGAAAAATAGCAATTTATCGCTTTGCAATCAGATTTTGTATTACCTCTAGACCTAGTTTAAACGCAATAATATAAACGTACGAGATATTTTCCGAACTTTACCCTAATTTCTATACCAAGCATTGACTCACAAATGCTACTCATAAACAAAATCTGAACTCACTGCCTCTTATTTTCAAAAAATTTCTCATAAACTTCAAAATCTTTTACTGAGTAAACACTATAGTTGTGTTTTTATGCTGCTGTTACTTACATATTTTAAAACAAACCTTACTTTTTATATACACTAGATAGTTAAAATTTCATCAAAGCATTCTCACAACCACTAAATTCGTGATTTCTAACAGGGCTATACCTAACTTTAAACCTAAACAGTTCTGATCTTTCTAACTAATCCAGTCAATTGCGTCAAATTTTAGCTCTATTATATTCCGGTGGGTAATAAACTTACAATTTATATATCTTGATAAGCATTTTCATAACAAAATTAGAGCAAATTCTATTAAACACATTAAAAGTTTTTATCTGTTTACCCTCACCAAAGATTGAACGCACAATTTTTGTCATTTTGATGCAACAAAACGTTTTATATATCCACTTTACATTCAAGAAACGTTTAAAAAACTGAAGCTAATCATTATCTGCTATCGCCACTCACAAAGATGTAACAAAAATGACTCGTTTAAGATGATTCTTTAAAATTCTGTATAGTATAATTCATTCTTTTCAATTTACTATTTGCGACATTATTTGAATGTGATGATGGGTAAAAATCTTTGTAAACGCTCCTATCACTAAGCACGACTTTAATCAAAATACCAACTATTTTCAGAATTCCACTGTTCATCGCGTTTAAATTTCAAACTTGCAATTAATGTATAAGATGCGTAGATTTATCAGCGAAGCTATAAAATTTTTACAAGTTTCACCAAACGTCTTTTTATAAAATATCTTATTATACGACAAAAAGTCTAAACTTAAGATTTACCAAATAATTTTTCACTCTGTTCATCAAACTTGCAACGGTTAGCATCAACACATTTGATTTCAAAACAAAATTTTATAAACTTACAATCTGTTTATACCCATTTTTCATGTAATTACTCTCGTCACATACCGAACTAGTGATCTTTAACATTTTTAATAGTTTTTAGGTACATTGAAGACAAACTTATGATTAAGCCGTGCATTAAAATTTTTGTCTTCACCAAAAATCAAATTCACACACCCTTGAAGCAAACATACAAACTCATCATGAAAAATTCTATTACATTCATGCCTAAGCTTGCATCAAACACTAAATTATTACCGTGTAATGTATTGCCGTAAAACAAAATTTCAAGTTTTTTCAATTCTAAGGCGTCAGTTATCACACCGTAGTCTTGACAACGATATTTTTGAGTGCAAAACGAGTAACCTAATACTTCTCAGCTAATACATTATTTTAAGTTATAAATCTACCGTTTTTGTTGCATTCAATTGTCACCAAACATCACTAATTTTTGATGTTACATAAATGTCTTTACTTGAAAACATTTAGTTGTCTTTTTTGTGTCTACGCTAGATTTTTCGAGATTTTTCGAGGTGAGGTAACAAAATTCGGTTGAAACATCAAATAAACATTGCGTATGTCGGATTCTCAGCACGTGACAACAAGACAGCAAAGCGTCAAACGTGTGAAAACCAATTGGAATAAAGCAAAATACCAACATTCTACAAGTGTAAACGTAAGAATATTTCAAGTTGTCTTAAATACGGCGTTGATAAGTTTTTGTTGATTTTATTAATAGCGCCTAGGTAGCGAGTAAACAAATTGCTAAACGACCAAACTATTATGAAAATTTTTAGTGGCAGCGCTGTTGCGATTGGTAAAGCACTCTTGATGACTTAGGCATGGATACTCTTTTCCCCCCACCCCTCCTATGCAATATCTCAAGTTGTCTTAAAAAGTATTAACAAAAAAAATACTTTATCGTATTAAGACAACGGCGATGGTGCATAGGAGGGGTGGGGGGAAAAGAGTATCCATGCCTAAGTCATCAAGAGTGCTTTACCAATCGCAACAGCGCTGCCACTAAAAATTTTCATAATAGTTTGGTCGTTTAGCAATTTGTTTACTCGCTACCTAGGCGCTATTAATAAAATCAACAAAAACTTATCAACGCCGTATTTAAGACAACTTGAAATATTCTTACGTTTACACTTGTAGAATGTTGGTATTTTGCTTTATTCCAATTGGTTTTCACACGTTTGACGCTTTGCTGTCTTGTTGTCACGTGCTGAGAATCCGACATACGCAATGTTTATTTGATGTTTCAACCGAATTTTGTTACCTCACCTCGAAAAATCTAGCGTAGACACAAAAAAGACAACTAAATGTTTTCAAGTAAAGACATTTATGTAACATCAAAAATTAGTGATGTTTGGTGACAATTGAATGCAACAAAAACGGTAGATTTATAACTTAAAATAATGTATTAGCTGAGAAGTATTAGGTTACTCGTTTTGCACTCAAAAATATCGTTGTCAAGACTACGGTGTGATAACTGACGCCTTAGAATTGAAAAAACTTGAAATTTTGTTTTACGGCAATACATTACACGGTAATAATTTAGTGTTTGATGCAAGCTTAGGCATGAATGTAATAGAATTTTTCATGATGAGTTTGTATGTTTGCTTCAAGGGTGTGTGAATTTGATTTTTGGTGAAGACAAAAATTTTAATGCACGGCTTAATCATAAGTTTGTCTTCAATGTACCTAAAAACTATTAAAAATGTTAAAGATCACTAGTTCGGTATGTGACGAGAGTAATTACATGAAAAATGGGTATAAACAGATTGTAAGTTTATAAAATTTTGTTTTGAAATCAAATGTGTTGATGCTAACCGTTGCAAGTTTGATGAACAGAGTGAAAAATTATTTGGTAAATCTTAAGTTTAGACTTTTTGTCGTATAATAAGATATTTTATAAAAAGACGTTTGGTGAAACTTGTAAAAATTTTATAGCTTCGCTGATAAATCTACGCATCTTATACATTAATTGCAAGTTTGAAATTTAAACGCGATGAACAGTGGAATTCTGAAAATAGTTGGTATTTTGATTAAAGTCGTGCTTAGTGATAGGAGCGTTTACAAAGATTTTTACCCATCATCACATTCAAATAATGTCGCAAATAGTAAATTGAAAAGAATGAATTATACTATACAGAATTTTAAAGAATCATCTTAAACGAGTCATTTTTGTTACATCTTTGTGAGTGGCGATAGCAGATAATGATTAGCTTCAGTTTTTTAAACGTTTCTTGAATGTAAAGTGGATATATAAAACGTTTTGTTGCATCAAAATGACAAAAATTGTGCGTTCAATCTTTGGTGAGGGTAAACAGATAAAAACTTTTAATGTGTTTAATAGAATTTGCTCTAATTTTGTTATGAAAATGCTTATCAAGATATATAAATTGTAAGTTTATTACCCACCGGAATATAATAGAGCTAAAATTTGACGCAATTGACTGGATTAGTTAGAAAGATCAGAACTGTTTAGGTTTAAAGTTAGGTATAGCCCTGTTAGAAATCACGAATTTAGTGGTTGTGAGAATGCTTTGATGAAATTTTAACTATCTAGTGTATATAAAAAGTAAGGTTTGTTTTAAAATATGTAAGTAACAGCAGCATAAAAACACAACTATAGTGTTTACTCAGTAAAAGATTTTGAAGTTTATGAGAAATTTTTTGAAAATAAGAGGCAGTGAGTTCAGATTTTGTTTATGAGTAGCATTTGTGAGTCAATGCTTGGTATAGAAATTAGGGTAAAGTTCGGAAAATATCTCGTACGTTTATATTATTGCGTTTAAACTAGGTCTAGAGGTAATACAAAATCTGATTGCAAAGCGATAAATTGCTATTTTTCATTTAATTGACGGTTTTTGTTTTAAAATCAACTAGAATAAAACGCTAAAAGCACAACGTCTAGTAAGAAAGCTAGGTAGAATTTGACAAAAATAAGCAAGCACGTACAAAAGTTTTGTATTTATGCAAGTCATATCGATAATTAATGTCCTAGTTTGTTGAAAAAGAGAGCTGAAAGTGTTTCCAGACGCTAAGTTTTGTCAGACTTGGTTTGCTTCAGAGTAAAAGTTTGTAGCTGAAGCTCTTAGAAACGGTTACTATGAGGAACGCATAGAAATAAGTTCAGAGACTTAGATTTTTTTGATTAATATTTTGCTTTGTGGTTGCCAATACGCGAGTGTTGAAATGGTCTTAATGCATCATACAAAGATTATTAGTTGACACTTTTATAAAATGAGATCACTTATAATTGAAAATTTTTGTTTAATAACGTTGCCAACCAAACTATTGTGAGCTTAGGATTATGCAATAAAAATTAAAGGCAACTTAACAACAAAGTTGAGGTTCTTTTTGTTTTTTGAATGCATATAACCGGTAGTATGAGGGTTTAAAATGGTGTACAGACAATTTTTTTTTTGCTTTGTAAACACATATAGGTTTTGTAAAGTTTTGCAAGTGTGGCAAGTTTTTATTTTGTGGTGTTTTAGGTCACCATAAAAGAGTTAAAAATTCCATGTTCAGTTAAAGTTGAAGCTTTGCAAGAGTTTGTAATTGCTAGCAAACGCTCTAAAAAACTATGAGTGCGGTTCTTATTTCTTGAAAAGTTGATAAAATATTTGATAAACTCGTGTTTTTTCACTAATAAAATTGATAGCAGATGTAGATTTTGTAAAAACGTGAAAGTTGAAACTGTAAGCTCACAAACAAACAGACTAAAACCGTTCAAGTTCTGATTTGGTAATTTTATATAGAAAAATTTGTCATGTTTTCAAAATTTTGATCTAAATAATTTCCAACAATCTGGAACTAATGAGTTTTTACACGATGTTATACCTATGTGTTAATGCACTGGACTATAGGGCGACAATAAAATTACATGACATCAAGAAAACGGATAATATTTGGAATCAATCATTTCGGATAAATGTGGAAGTGATATTTCAGCTGGATAGTGTGGGTGGGGAAAATATTCCTCCAGAAATACGAAGGTATTGGCGAAAACAAACGGTAAAGTTTGCAAATCCGCGGTTAGGTTGTGATGTTTGAAGCAGCACTGATAACTCAAAAATATGTGATGGAAGTCAAATAAGCTCAAAATGTTAAGGTTTTTATCAAAAGCAGCCAAAAGGAGAAGTTGCATACCGCTGCTATATAGAGAAAAATTGCGGATAAAGGGAGAGACGTAAGATTCTTTTTTCAGTTTCAAATGGCATTGATTAAAAATCGTGTTTGATTTCTCAGCTCAAGCATTAAAACGTTTAGGATTAATACGTTATATTGTGTTAAAATTAAATCATAACAGTCCAGCTGTTGTGACAATATTTAAAAACGAGATTTCAAATCTTTAAAGATATTTCAACTGAAAAAGACGTCAAATATACGTTTCTTCAAACCATCTTTTTAGGTCACCTTAGTAATCAAAGGCAACTGTTTTGTGTATATACGAGCGTGAGAACACCTGCATGTGTTGTATTTTCCTCACTGTATGCATCGTTCAAATTGATGATAACATAATTTACTGCGTGTTTAACGGTCACGTGTGTCTTACGCATTCATGACGTCTATCCTTTAAAAAACTACTCCCTTATAGCGTCAGTCGATGCAACTATTCACCACAACTGTAATTCAACCAATCCATTCCTGTTTTCTTATCTATCAAGTGGTTAGCGTGATGCGGTTTTATGCATAATTCGTGACGTTTCATCTTTGTTATAATAAAAATAAAGTCTTGTGTCTGACGATGACCAAAGACGCTTGTAAGAATATCTCTAAGGTCGCAGATCTAACAGTTGAGCGAGTAAAGTTGAAAAATGTAGAAAATCCTAAATCTTGTGAAACCAATATCGCGAAAAGAAGATGTACACCTTTTAAGAGGTGTATTAAACAGTGTTTGAGAGAAGATGTTCGACAAGTGAAACGATGCTGGTGGATAAAATTGAAAGTACAAAAATTGAAGAGAAGTGTCGGAATTATGTGATAAGGAACCTATGTCTTAAATGTTTATTTGTAATGTGTTACAAAAAATGAGAAAAATTTAAACATTTAAAAATAATCATAGTTTTGTAGTGCCGTATAAATATTGGAAATTCAACGCTCTGCGAATTATTTCAAGCTCCCTGACAAAAGTTAAACTTAAGTCTCTACTCGTTTTGCTTAAAATAGGACTATTGGTCGGTTGTGTTTCTGATAAACTACAAAATTTTTACTATAAAACGTTAAATTAACCTAGTCTACAAGAATAATTATGCTTTAATTGTTAAATGTGTCTTTCTTAGTAAATTGAATTTGGCTCTTACCTAAGACCTGTAACATTGAAGAACAAGTATTAACAGACTTGATCACACAAACCCTTGCATAATAAGTTTATACAACAACATGCTTACAAGAACCTTTGAGTAAAAACGCTGTCATATGGAATCGAAACTGTTTAAGTAAAACTTTTGACTTCGAAGTTGTTTCTTGGTCTGAAATCGTATTGCATGGTGTAGATCAACTCATAATAAGACGATGTTTGGACGTAAATGAAAAAAAATGTGTTTCTATTTAAAAATTGTATTTTTTACCGTGTTTTTCGGTTTGTTTTGTATATTTTTGTTGATAGGCGCGGTAGATTTTGATGGTCTTTTTGCCGTCTCATTGTCAGGTGACTTTTTTTCCGCGTTTATACAAATTTGTAGTTTCGATTATAACTTCCTGAATTGAACAACCTAGTCTGCCTGAAACGTTAGCATTGTAGTTACGTAATGCGGAAACCGCATGAATAGCTAGCTAAATTGATAAATCTTTTATCATAAAAGCGTGTGAACATTATTGGAAACAAATATGCAAATGACAATCTTAATCGTAAAATGTTACAAAACAACTAGCCTCAAAACTGTATCGATAGTTCTAACTGCAACTTTATCACATTCTTTGCACAATATATGATGGATAATTCATAGATTTTTGAGCGGTAGTGATTTTTTGGACACACTGTTTATAAAACCTATATTCAAACGTTGTATCAACCATCTTTACTGGGTAAACTATGAAGTATGAATTGTGTACATAGGGAATGAGAAGTTGCTGTAAATTAAAAATGTTAGATATCTAGGTAATGAATTTAGAAAATCAATGCATACATTCATAGTATTGTCTCAATAAACAGTAATGCAAATAACATTGAAATTTATTTCTACATTAAGAATTTAAATGGTAGTGACTTTATTACCTTCTTTGTTAAATAAATAATGGATAATAGATGGATTTTTGAACGGTAGTGACTTTTTGGACACAAAGAATCACATAATGGTATAATATCACTAAGCCGCTTTATACAGCATCGCTTCTACCATGATGGATTGCGCAATAGAGATGCAACTACATTCCCACGGTCTTGTTAAAAATTTACGTCATTACAATAAGGAAGCACAACCTGAAAACCATTATGTAATTACAAGTCATAAGAATGACATCAAACTTTTTGAAATAACATCGTGTTGGAACTAGCTCCCTCAGATTGGTGTTAATGCCATCAGACCTCCCCACATAAAATTAGTGTCTTATGGTTAGCTCTCTCACAAAAATAAACCTCGAGTTAACGCCCTCAGACCTCCCCCACATAAAATTAGTGTCCTGTGATTAGCTCTTTCACAAAAATAGACCTCGAGTTAGCGCCCTCAGACCTCCACCACATAAAAATAATGTCTAGGGCTAGCTTCCCCGACCTCTTTCAAATAAAAGTCCTTAGACCTATGGTTAGCTTCTTCAAAAATTTTCATCATGTAAGTACAGTACGGAGAAAAATATTCGAGTTTGGGAAAGTGTGGACAAGTCGGAGACAATATACCCTAACCAACAGCTGAATAAAACGTAATCTAAAAACTTTTGATGGACAAGTCCATACCGGTCTACACAAAAACGTAATCTTTACACATTATACTCTAAAAACTTTCGACGGACAAGTCCGAACCAGTCTACACAAAAGCGAAAATCGCATTATGGTTAAATACGTCATGGATGGTGCAATAGGCATGCAACTACATTCCCATAGTCTTGTTAAAGCTTACATCACGGATTGCGTAAGAGTGATACATTCCCACGGTCTAGTTAAAAACTTGGCATTGAAATAAGATATCACAACCTGAAAACCGTTAAATCATAAGAATGACATTAAACTTTTTAACACAGTGTTGGGATGTACTCTTTCAACTTAGTTCTCTCAGATCTAGAGTTAGCTCTCTTCGACCTCCCTACATAAAACCTAGAGTTAGCTCCTTCTGAACTCCCCCCACATAAAATCTAGGATTAGCTCACTTCGAACTTCTTCAAATAAAATCTAGGGTTAACTCCCTCCGACCTCTTTCAAATAACATCTAGGGTTAGCTTCCTTAGAACTATGGTTAGTTCACATAGAGTTAGCACCCTCAGACCTAAGATTGGCTCTCTTAGAGTTGGCACTCTCAGACCTAGGGTGGCTCTCTTAGAGTTGGCACTCTCAGACCTAGGGTTGGATCTCTTAGAGTTGGCATCCTCAGACCTCCATAAAATTAGTGTCTTATGGTTAGCTCTCTTAGAATTAGCACCCTCAGACCTCCATAAAATTAGTGTCTTATGGTTAGCTCTCTTAGATCTAGAGTTAGCACCCTCAGACCTCCATAAAATTAGTGTCTTATGGTTAGCTTCCTCCGACCTCCTGCAAATTAATATTCGTACCCTCACATTATAGATCTAGAGTAGAGTTAGTGTTAAAGGTTAGGGTTAGGGCTAGGGTTAGGGTTAAGACTAGGGTTACAACTAGGGTTAGGGTTAGGGCTACAACTAGAGCTAGGGTTAGGGTTAGGGTTAGGACTAGGGTTAGGGTTAGGGTTAGGGTTACAACTAGGGCTAGGGTTAGGGTTAGGGTTAGGACTAGGGTTAGGGTTAGGGTTAGGGTTACAACTAGGGCTAGGGTTAGGGTTAGAGACCAGCACCGCCGCCAGCACCGCCGCAGCACCCCCGCAAACCGCGCCAAATGGATCATCCTATACTACTCATACCAAGCAATCATAAAATAACTTTTCAAACAAAATTAACTTATGGCATTTCATTCAATTTTTATAATCTTTACCAAATTTTTTATAATCAAAATTCTAGCAAATTGTGCCAAAGATTTTGCTGCTAAGAGATGTTTCTATCGTTTTCGCTAAAGCGTTGCCAAAAAGAAATCTAATAATACTAATTTAAAAAAGTAGAAACATAACTGTAGCAACTAGCAGCCTCTATATTTGCTAATTGGGTTTTGTGAAAACAAATTGACCGTTGTTAGGCAATTGATGAAATTATTTGAAAGGAGAGACATTTGTTCTGGCTATGAAGAGTTAACACAAAACTTTCAGTAGAGTTATGATAATCTGAAAAAAATTAATTATATTTATTTTATTGAATTTTAGTTGATGATTCCTGGGCGTGAGACTTGCCCTTCTCATTGGAAAAAAGAATACACTGGATATATTATGAGTGGACATCTTGTTCACAAGAGTACTAAACCATATTTATGCATTGACGATAAACCTCAAGTGGTTCGAGGTCCAGGTCCGACACTCGACTCACTGATGGAGTATTGTACATGGTTGAAACACAGTGTCCGTCGCTTCAATGTCAACCGTTTGTCCATGGAAGAGAGCTGCGTTGTGTTGTTTGTACAAATTTGTGCAACAGCTAAAGGTAAATCTGAGTAAAGTTTTTACCTACCATATTTTTGATTGCATTTTTTATGCTTCTCATGTTCAGTATATAATCAAGGCGTCCATGAAAAAAATAGCGCTTAATTCTAGATAGAAAGCAACTTCGTTTTTGTCTAAAATTTATGAAATATTCAAAATAAAACTTGTTTTACACGTATGATGAAGACGCAAGCCATACCACCCTTAGCCCTACTTTTGTTTTGTTTTCGTTCAAAAAAAAGTCAGCAGCTAAAAATTGGTTATTGGTTAATAAATTTTTTTATTCCGAATTCATGCTGATTTAATCAGGAAGTTACCAACATTCAAGTCTTCCAACTTAGTAAATTTTCAACTTTAAAATTTGAAAAGTTTAAAATTTAAAAAGCAATGTTTTGCTTCTCAAATTTTAAACGAATTTTATATAAATTGCTTCATATATTCGAAGAGTGTTGTTAATTTACCAAGATTTCATGTTTTTAGAATATTTTTGATTTTTTTTGAAATTTATTTCCATCTAGAATATCCGACAAAATTATAAAAAAATTGTTTTACAAGGTTGTTTCATATTTGTTCATAAAATGGAGTAAAATTGCCAATCCAACGCTTATTTGCTTATTCAATATAAAATTAAAACATCTTGCGCTAACAGTATACAATCTTAGACAGTGACACTGTTACTGCAGACAGTGACACTGTTTCGACCTATCAGGTCTCTTCAGTGGAGTTGGTGACCGACAAGAAGCTAGAGGCTTTTATTAAAGCATATCTTAGACCGCCACACTTGCGGGATCTATACTAGATCCACTTGGTGGATGGTCTGTCAGTACTCTGCAAAGCCGTATCACTCGTGAATGAGTGGCGGTTGTCGCAGGTGCACTAAGTCTAGCAACTGCTAGAACAATAGTGCTGCCACAGCCTAGTGGTCACAAGGTCTTACATGTATAGTAATGCAAGAGGCTAGCGATGCACTTAGCAAAACTGCAGACAGTTACACTGTTTCTTGTCGGTCACCAACTGCACTGAAGAGACCTGATAGGTCGAAACAGTGTCACTGTCTGCAGTTTTGCTAAGTGCATCGCTAGCCTCTTGCATTACTATACAAGTATACAATCTCTTTGTAAATCGTATTTACAGTTCTGTTTTGTCAACTTAACAGCTAAGCAACAAAATGAATTTTTCTGAAATCACCAATAAATGAAATTTTTTGTTTCAAAAATGCAATTTTGCTGAAGCTTTAATTTAAGTGCCCAAAATGCCGATGAAGCCACTCTTCTCGGTAGGAACATGCTTAGGCCTTCTCTTTTTATGACAATATTTCGGAATGAATAGGAGAATAACTGAGTAAGCACGTAATTACGAAATACATTAGCATTCAAAAAGAAAAAGCTAAATCTGAAGTCAATTGCAAATCAACATAATTAATCCCATAGCTACAAATTACAACAGTGTATTTCTGACCGTTAAACTTGGCGCCACTCTAATACCAAAAGAGTATATTAACTTCGATATGCCCAAAAGCATGTCAGAATATAATAAACATACTGGAGGTTTTGACATGCTGGATAAGCAAGTGTCTTTGTAAAGAGTTTAAATCAGAAGAAAAAAATGGTGGTTCCTGCTGTTTACGCGATTTTTTGGTAACACTATCGTAATTGCTTGGCATCTTTATTAAAATGTTTCCAGAAAAAATGATATTTTTCTCCTAGCTGCTCACAGAAAATAGCTTTGAGCTTTTTGTCAAAGTTTTCATTTAAAAAAAAGCAACTTAAACCGCCAAGAAATAAAGTCATAGAAGGAAGAGAAAGCAAAACAATAAAACTGGATGATGAAAATCACTTTGTTCGACCATTAGCTGCACCACGACGGTGTGCATTTTGAGGCAAGAATGCAAAGCAAATTGCTATTTATTGCAATACACGTTTGGATGTTGCTGCTCTGCTCCTTTTCATGCAAAATATTGTACATTTTTTGTGTTGCATTTTTGTATGATGTTTGTTTTTCATAAGACCATAAAAAACGTTGTTCATCACAGTACTTAAACGTAGTTTGGAGTTTGTTTCAAAATGTGCTGAAACAGATTTAGGCTTCCAAGAAATATATTTCCAGAAGCTTTCAAGAGCCTCTTGCGCCACACTAATCTCCCGAAATTAAATTTCTTGCCACCAAAATGATGTTCAAGATCTTCAAAAAAATCATCAACTTTTTTTCCGGAATCAGTTGATTGCATTTCCTCATCCAACATAGACCTAGAGGAGGAGATGACCTGCCTTAAACTCCATCTCATAGAGTCTGATCTGTGAATTAAAAACTGCATTCTACTACGAGATTTTTTAGATGTGCATGTTCTATTTCAACAAATTTTGACATTAAATGGAAGAGCTTAAGACAAAAAGCATGCAAATTCCGCCAATGTACCAAAAATGGGGCTCGTACTTTAAACTTGAACAAATAACCAAATTTGCATAAAATTTGAATTACACCTTACTTACAGAATTTTTATTTTAATTATAAAAACAATTAAGAAAAACCTAACTATAGAGCTTCCGGCGCCAAATTGATCAAGAGTATAACCCATTGACTAGGCTGTAGTGCTAAAGATACGTATAATTTTTGTGATTTGTACAAGATTTTATATGTAAAATCATCAATTTGTTCAACTTTGTTGTACTTGATAAATAAAGTGAGGTCTTAGAGGTTAAGATTAGTCAGACTTGCGACACAAATAAACAAAAGTATTTCAAATTGCCATTGTATCACTAGACACTCGTTTTTGGGTTTACTTTGGCAAGTGTTGCACGAATCCATTGATCTGTTGCGGCACTTTGAGATTGCAAATGCTTTCGCTTTTTTTCTGCTATTGATCAGCACCAGATCAATAATTGTAAAACACGTGAATGGTCCACCTTCTGCTGACAGCTTTTACATAGTATTTCCTAGCCATGGTCAATGACGTCAATGCCATCCTTTTTTTTAAAGAAAAAAACAGTCTCTGTTTTTTTGCTCATTTGTTACTACCGACTTTTGTTTTTTAGACTGATGTAAAGTCAAAGTAATAGTAACTGTTTTAGTAGATGCAAACAGAGAAGTTTTGTGTTACTGTTGCTTTTTTTTTGGCAGCTTCTGGCAGTTCTCTTTCATTCTATCGGACTGTGCCCATATTGTTACATTTTTGATCAGCTAGATGCAGTGCAATTACATGCCAACTTGTAAAAAAGTTGTCAAAAGTTACATTATTGCCAATTTGAAAATCGGTTGCATCAGCTTTGTCACATCAAAAGCGGTAATTAAATATGAACTGAAACTGACACCAACCCACTTCTGACTACCGCACCAGGCAATCGCATAAAAACATCTCTATGCCTCAACTGTAGTCAATAATTTGTCTGTGTCTTCACTTAAAGAGCTTGCAACTGATTGGCAACCACATCAACTCTGCTTAATCTGCTGCCACAAACACAGTCGGGATAACACAAATGCGAACACCACTTAAATTTCGGAACTAATTCAAACACAAGAAGCTAGTATGTATGCGTTTGCAAAACTAGAAACTAGTCAATCCAACTATCCACAGTTCAGTGTACTGATACACAAGCCCAGCGTTGCCACTCATTATTATCTTTTTAAAGTTGGTGAGTAGAATTGTGAGCGCATGCCAAACACCTTATTATACTCGTTAACATTAAAATCGGATGACCTTTCCAGACGAGCATGATTTCATAAGAATGAACGTTGAGAAGATTGACAATACGAACCTTAAATCATTATTTGTATCGTTGTGAATTCAAAGTTTGCTTTAAATAGATTGATTTATGCTCAGTTGTGCATAAATTGTATCAGCTGCCAATCACTTGCCTTTTCATGCAGTTGATGCATTCTCGCTATGTTATTGATAAATCAAGTCCTCACAATACTAAAGTGTTTTAGCACTCTCTTATGTTTGGAAGAGTTCAAATGTTATGTGATCCTTACAGGATGGAAGGGGGGAGCCAAACCATTATATTGGCGTTATATCGTGGAAGGAGAATTGAGAGATATCGCTATATGACCAACTTGCTAAACAATAATTAAAATTCTTAATCGTTTATTTAACCTTATACTGCCTGACCCACGAAAAAATAAAAATTTTTTTCTAAGATTTTAGTACTTGCACGTTTATGGTATAGACATTCTCCCATGTCAGTTCCAAGGTCAAATTTTATAAAATATTAGAGATATGACTATGTTCCCATATGGGAACGTTAGGACTGCGCTGCTCAAATTTTGCAATATATTGCTTGAAACAACACTCTTTTGTACGATTTTGTTATTTATTAACAAGCTGTAAGATCGCAATTAGAGCATAAAAGATAACATAAACAAACAAACAAAATCACAAGTTTACGACATAAAGTGTTCAGCGTTTGTGGTAATTTCTGAAGCGAAAAATTCCTTTACTATAATGAAGCCTCAAATTGCATTTACTGCACTTTGACCTGTTGTTCTTTTGACACACCACACATCTGCCTTGAGCACAAGGTACTGGATTGTGATCTTGGTCATCATATCGCACTTCAGAAGGCAAATCTGCATGTCTGCCCCCTTGTGATTGATTTCTAATTGTTGAAGACTTTGTCAGAACTAAAGAAATATTTCTTCTGAACTCAAGATGAGTTATTTTAGCATCTTTTTGGTGTAGAATGCAATAAAACTTCCACGCTGCTACAATGGAAGTGTTCAGCAAGTTCGTCATCAAAGGCCACCACCATTTTTTTGCTCTGATCATTGGCCGATATGATCCCAAAAGACGATCCATCAAATCTACCCCACCCATGCCCTTATTGTACAATCGAATAATGTAAGGTTGAGTTACTTCAATGGTACTTGTCCTCTAACTCGGCGTTTGATGCGATGTACTGGCTCGTGCGTGAAATGATTACTAGCTATGTCCACAATACTGATCATGCCATTTACAGACAAAAATTTCACCATTGCAGCGATAATCATAACTGCCTCTGGTTTTCTTTTTCATAGCTTTTTTGGGATCATCAACTTGGTGGAACCGTCGGTTCTATTTTCTCGAATAGTATCAGTGGCAATAAACCCTTGATTAGACAGTAACTTCAGCAATTCTGCACTACTAAAAAAATTATCAAAATATACTACATGATATTTCGGTTTTGATAAATTCGTCACTAACTCCAACAAATTTAAAACAACTCGCTGTCCCAAAGGTTCGTCAGAACGTTGAGAAGAATTCTTTCCAGTATAAATATTCATCTTGTAAGGGTATCCATCTTCTTCGCACAAACTCCATATTTTGTATCCAAAACGAATTGGCTTGCCTTTGATGTACATTTTAGCGCTGTGCTTGCCAAAATATGGTACCATAGCTTCATCAATGCTTGATTTTTTGTGGAATATTCCCATTGGCTCAGATTTTTGTTCATAGCTTCGTACAGAAATGCAACTTTGGCAACTTTATTTCCTTTTTCCAAATTTTGGTTGTCTGCAACGTGAAAATATTTTTTTGTTTTCAAAAATCTGTCACGACTCATTGTTTCCGAAATAAAAAGAACTTTTAAATCTGGCTGGTTACTCCAATAATCTCTTTCTGAAGTTACAAAATGATATTCAGAAAAAATTAAAATTCCAATAAAGTTTTTGAGTTCATCTAACGAAAGTTCGAATCCTGGGTCATTTTTGTTTTGTTAAGCGTCAGTTTTGTTTGCTCTAATATGTAGTGAAAAAGTTCATCAGTAAAGTAGAGTTTCCATATTTCGTAACATGATTTTGTGAGATGCTCAGGAAACTTTTCTTTAATGTTACTGGACATTTCTTCACTTAATATGGTTTTGGCAAATGTTTCTTGCTTTTTCCACCTGGGAGAATCACGTCTGTTTCCAGTCTGTTGAAATTCTTCTTCGTCATCATCGGAAATCGAAACAGCAATTACTTCCATTTCTCCTGCTGGTTCAAATAATTGATCTTGGCCATACTCAAAATCTTCTTCGTCACTAAGAATATCTTGATCACCACGATCGGGTGGTAGAATTGATACAGTCGCAGATGCAGCCTTGCTGCATGATTCTACAAAATTTGTAGTTTCTTGCAATGTAACAGCTCGGAATGGTCTACTCTTAGTTCCATAAAATGTGCCAGTATTCATATTAAATCAATGGTCAACAATTCAAATAAATTATTTAATTTTACAGTAATAACTTGATGTGACAGGTGCGCTAATTCTAACTTCAAGAATATGTATTACCCTGTACCCTGATTAAAAAATAAGATTACTGTCTACGCGGTAAAACTCAATGCGCTATAATAACCAACAACGCGCAGATCTCAACAATTAATTACGAGTATTTGATGCATCAATAACACACATTTAAAAATTTTAATTTTAATATTTTTTTTTTTGAAAAGGCAGTGTATGTCATATCATACAAACTGCAACCAATGCGTTATAACTGAGCTTTCCTATAATTACCACTTAAAAGTTAAAAAAAGTTATGATTCATGTATAAAATATCTGTCAAGGTATCTAAACTCATAAATAGTTTATCAATAAATATTCTGAACTATTAAAAAAGTTACGTTTTTACTCTATTGCTTCATGTAGCTACCTGCACTATCACTAAGAAAAAAAAGCGAACCTTTCATCAATGGTGTTTTTCAAGACATCAGAACTACCAATTTCGTGTAGACAAAACTGTGTATTAAATTGCGCTTTTGTGAGATAAGAAGGTGCAATAATTAGCTGCTTCTTCAGCACAAAAACGTTTAGTTTATGCACAATAAAATAAAATAAAAATACTTTTAGTTTATCCACAATAAAATTATCCACAATAAACTCTTAGTTTATCCACAACAAATTCACCACCTTTATTGTCTGCTCAAACAACAACTAACTTCAATCAGAGCTTTCATTTTGTTGTTAAAACGTTGCAAAATAAGCAATGCGTTTGAATGTAATTGTTTCAATTTCAAATTGAAATATTTTAGTCGGCCCGCGCCTAACATTCCCTTATGGGAACAATAGTTTTTTAACATACATAACCGACGAATTACTTACTCAAGTTCAAAACCAAAAATAGCACAGTATACAGCAAACCTAAAAGCATTATATTTCAGTAAAAAAACTTAAAAAGAAGTTTTTAGGAATGATTAAAATTGTGAACTTAAATGACATGTCTGACCTCCGTAAAATGGCAAGATTCAACTTGCAATTTACATCAACAAAAAATTATTTATTTTATCAAAATACGTTTATTATCATCAGTAACAATTCAAATTCATATTAAAAATAACTTTTTTCGATATTAACAAAAATTTTTGAAATTTTCGAGCAACTTTACGTCTTGTCCCCACATGGGAATGTTAGGCGGTAAAAGGTTAAACAGATTTATGTGGCAAATCCGAATAAATAAAGTTTAATTGCTTATTTTTTTATATGCCTCATCACATGAGGGGGATGATTCACAAAAACGTCATAATGTTTCACGTGGAGGATGGGGGTTAAAAATTAGACAAAAATGCCTATATGATTTGTAAGCATCCCCATAAAAATTTTGTTGACATATTTTGTTTGCGCAACACAACTTCTCTTGACCTTGTGGCTTACAGTTTCAAAGAAATGGTGACTACAGATTATCACATGGCACTGATTTTTAATTTTAATTGTTTTGAATAACACTTTACAACAACTCCATATGCCCCAAGATCACTGCTGCTCCAAGGAAAAATTGAAGACAAATTGTACGCCAACCCATAGCATGCAGCTCCTATCTATGATTCTCTTTGTCATCACTCTATCGCCCTACATCAAAGCAATAACAAAAATAACAATAATTGCTAAAGCGAAATGATGGATTCAATTATACCTGTAAAACATGCCTACATTGTCCTTTACGATGCATGGATGGCACATCTATTAAAATTTATATCGATTCAGAAGCTAAACACATAGCAATCTACAAAGCTTCCTAATCCCAGAGCATTTGCAGCAAAAAGTGTACGAAAAACTCTTACGGTATGGTGCTTCGAACATCATTGAACCGGTTCTTCAGAAGAACCTTTTAAATGAAGACACCCAACAGAAATCACGTGTAAAACTTATATTCTCAAAAGTGTCTGATTCGTTGTAAAATATTACGATACCATAAATCATATTTTCTAAGCATATCTTTTTTGCCCCACATTACAATAACATACACCATTTTTTAAGTTTCATGCAGCCAGGCCACAGAATATCGACATTTCAAACGAGAGCAAAAGTTGCTCAACAATTGCTATGAGCTCACCGTTCATCCATTATATTAATCCTTTGAGGGATGCTGGGTCATATGTGACCCTTAAATATTTTTTTCAATTGAAATTCAGCTAGGTAAAATTTTTAGCAGCTTATTTTTTAGATAAAATCTAAAAGGTTCTCTCTTCAAAATAAAAAAAATTTCGGCCATTTTTGAAGCTTTTCGTCATATTTTTGGGGAGAAAAAATTTTTTGTAACTTTGAATGGTGTGGTATAAGGCTGTTTTATTGAAAGAAAATGATTGATTTTCAAACTTTTTTGAGTTCAGTGTATGTGATTTTGTGTCTGACATGCATTTTATATCTTTACCAAGCTATTTCATTAACCTTATTCTCAGAACAAATGTCAAAATCGCAATCGGTCATATATGACCCAGTGTCCCTCAAAGGTAAATGATGATGATAGTGAGGTTGGCTATCACTACAAACTGGAATGCGTTAGCAACTTGGTAGAAAAAACAGCTGATAATCTACTTGTACTCTAGACTCTCTGGACAATATATAATTGGTACAATAGCACACATTCGCTAAGCATTGGTACACATATGTACCATGAGGTGCATAACTGATAGACAACGTGGTACACATGTGTACCACTGCGTATTGGGTTTGGTAAAGATTTGGCCCAATACGTGTACCAATGATGAGTTGTTATGTCGGTGACTGAGTGTACGCATTTGTCCTACGCTATTTATCGTATGTACAGGTATGTAATTGATGCTAATTTTAAAACGCTAATCAGAAAAAAGCTTGGTCATCTCACTGAACGTGAAGTAAACCAAGTCATGTTTTGTGACAATAGTGGTGATGAAAAGGGCTCACTCTTGATAATGATGACTTGGGCTTTCTGAAAAAGATTTGAAGTCCATTAAAAGAAATGGAATGGAAAAATGGATGATGTGGTTGAAGCTAACAAAGAACCTTCTCAATCACGTACTAGTCAAGCAGGAGTTGGCACTCGACAGCAACTTGAAGAAAACTCCATACCTTCTGATTCATTGGAGCAACTTAAGTTTAGATGGAAAAAAACTTTTACAAGAAAACCAAAAAGGAGTCTGTGAAGAAGCTGATGATATAGGAAATGAATTTCCATGCGGTGAGGTCATGTACGTATTGAGAAAGAGTTGTCTGGTGACACATCACCATTCGCAGTTTTGATAATGTTCTCAAATTTACAAGTTTTATTACAGACATTGTGATTCCACAAACTGTTTTGTGCAGTCAACAAAATAGCGATGTCTTGACTACTAATATGCCTGAATTAAAAGCATTCTTTTAAATGCATTTGGTCATAGGGTACTATGCCCTTCCAGCACTACGAGACTAACGTGTTTGTAAAGATTTTAGTAAATACGAAGGTATTTAAATTTTAATGACAATGTTTGAATAATTGATCGCAATGACCCAGACCATAATCAGACCTTCAAACTGAGGCCCGTTTTGAAACATTTTAATGAATGTTTTTTGGCTGCAATTAAACTAACTAGATTGGAATCTATTGACGAACACACGATTTGCTTCAAATATGTAAAGGGATAGCCGACTCATTGGGGCTTTAAGATGTGGTGCAGGTGCGATTCCAAGAGCAGATATTTTTTTGAATTCGATTTGTATACTGGGAAGACGCATGGTGATGTGCAGTATGGCAGTGTGGAAAAGGAGTGCTGCTATCACACACAGAAAAATTAGAAGACATCAAGTATACTTTGACAACTACAGGGTGATCAAAAAGTGACTGTGCACCTGTAATCCCAATGCATAAACAATCGTCTGTCCTTTAGAAATCGATAAATACAAGTTTAAAACAACCAGTTAATTGTTTAGAACGATCAGTTGCTAATTAAAGAAGAATTTGTTCGATACTCACAATAACCGCTGAAAATGTCAACCAAGTTCACCAATGCAAAGGGCGATTCGACGATTCAAATTCTCAAATGACATTGTTCAACATCCTAGATATCTACTGTACAAATCAAAAAATGACTGTTTCTATTAACCAAAGCCTAGATGATATTAGGTGCACAGTGACTTTCTGATCGTTGTTTTAAACAATTAACTGGTTATTTTAAACTTGTAGTTTTCGATTTCTAAAGAACGGAACGTTGTTTATGCTTTATGATTACAGGTGCACAGTGACTTTTTGATCACTCTGTATTTAATTCTCCCATGTTATAGGCCACTCCTTATCTCAAAAAGATTTTTAGTGCTGGAACTGTACGCATCAATCAAAAAATGTTCCCAAAAAATAACTAATTCTAGCAGCAAAGAAATGGAAAGAGGTGATGCAATATGTTTGGAAAGCAATAACGTTTTTATCATAAAGTGATTGGACAATCGGTTGGTCCACATGATTTGAAATTTTTTTGGCTGTCGTCCCAAAACATGAAGTGAAACGAAGGTTTCAAGGCTCCTATGAAAAGATAGCAATCTCTTGTCTTATTGGCATTCAGAAGTAAAACAATTGTATGGAGGAGTCGATATAATGGACCAAAGAAAAGTGAGTTATCAATTGGATCACAGGTCAAAGATCAAATAATATCTCAGAGTAGTATTTGATCTTATTGATATTGCAGTCTACAGTTCTGGAATTGCCTTCAACAAGTTATGGGAAGACTAACCAGAGATGAAAAAACTGGATACAAAGTCGTATCGTCGAGTTGCTTGATCGGGAGTTTCAGTAGCAGAAAACGGAATGTAGCAATAAGTTCAGTCCACTGAACTTCCGATGTAGCAAAGTATTTCAAACCATCTACTGGTTCCAAGTACACAATGCAAAAAAGACTATAAAGAAATCGTTGCAAATTCTGCACCAACAACACTTTAAAACAAACAATATTTGTGCAGAATGCAACGTTTTCTTATGCTACGTTAACGGACAAAATTGCTTTGCTGCATACCATGGCTATGTTCAACAGATATTGCTAATAAATAAAAGCCAATCTACTTTTATACATTGCAACCTTTGAATATTTTATGTAATTTTTGGCTTATTTTTTGATGAAGAAATCACTCTTGGTCAACTGTAAAGTCATACCAAGTAAGAACTAAATTTTAGTGCGACTGACAACTTTTACCGTTAAGGGACACTGGGTCATATATGACCCATGCAGTATTTTAAAAAACAAACAAACAAATTCAAATTTTGTTGTGTTAATGTCATTTTGGAAGCCTAATACCACAATTAAAATGTTTTTTGAAGCAGTTTTATTGTGAAAAAACTTATGTCCTTTAAAGGGTTTAAAAACAAAAACTGGCCAGATAGTTTCATTTTCAGCAGTCATTGCCTGAGTGATGAACGCTGAATTATAGTTTTAATTGCTTTTAGTTGTTTGATAGATAGTAAAGCTACCGAGACCATGATCTCTACCTCGGAACGGCAAAAATTGTGGTCAGCACAGATAGAAAACAAAATCGCAACAAATACAAAGCAACAAAAATAGCTGTGTGACGATCATGTTTCATCAGACGTAAAAATCTGATCGCAATTGCTGTGATTCAGCAGCGATACATATGACGTGAATGAAAGAAACCGTGTAATGAAATAATTCCAATGCAGTGCCAAGACTTTCTTGAAAAATGTCATCGTGAAATAATTGCTTTAGCGAGAAAAACAAATTACGGAAATGAACGTCTGAGGGAAAATTTTTTTTAATTGGAACACTGTAGCCTATAAATCGTTGTGTTTTGAAGGGCTTTTATCACAAATTGCTTCTTTTTCGAGTGCATCACATTATATTTGAGTTCATAAAATGAAGCTTCAAGAACTGTATGACTATGATGGGAAATCTGCTTCTAAAATGAATCAAAATTATTTGATCGGAAGAAACCTAATGAAAGTTAAAAACTTGTTGCTGATTTTTGCATTTTTATTAATTTGCACTGGAGTTTATTATGTTGGAAGAAAAAGTGCTGATCATAAAATGACCAAGTAAACATATTAGTTATACCTAAATTAGCAGGAGAAGCTTACTGATTCTTTTTCTAACTAGTTATTAGATAATTAAAGTAAAGATGATGCAGGTGTACCTGGTAAAAATATGATATAAAGAGTAAATGCAACAAATAAGAAAAATGAAATATTTTTGGACACGGTTTTCAGTAATTTTGATCTGTTCCCTTAAAATTTTTTTGGTAAATGAATTCATTTGTCACTTTTTGTCTGATGCAAACAATGAAAACAAAAATTTTATTGATAAAAATGGAAAACTGTGGTTTTGAAGAACAGTAAATATCACAAAATCTAAATTTATCAAATCAGGAAGATTCTTAACAGTCGAAACCATTAAGTTGAGCAATGGACATATTGTGCACAGCTAAATATTACAGCAATAACAGTTTTAACAAAGCCTGGAACGTTTAGTTACATACATACATAAATATTCGTAACTCACTTTTGCTCTTAAAGAAGTTTAGGAAGTAGATGTTTTGAGAGTTTCACATTATCTTCTCGAGAGTTTCATATTCTTTGCATTAGTTAGTGATATCAGGATCTACTTTTACTGATTTAACTGGTTTAATTTCAATTCCTGACCAACCCAAACTTCTTAAACCACTGATATATTTAGCAATTAGGCGGCCAAGCAATGTTTCTCCAGTAGGTGTAACATAATTAATTTTTCGAATAAGTTTATCTTAAGGCATTTCCTTACATGACCAGAACAATACAGTTGATATTTTTCAATGTGAAAAAACAGTGGCTTGACGATAAAAAGTTTTTTTGCTACAAATTCTATCTATATTTTTTAGATCTTCTATTTAAACAAAAATTTTGTTTTCGGAGATTTCACTCGCACACGCTATTTTGATCTTAATTCGTCATTTCTTCCCATCAAATGAAAAAGAAAAAAAACTATTTAATCATTATGAAAAAATCACTATACTTTCGTGCCGCTTCCAGAATAATTATCAATAAAAACATATTAAAATATGTTCGTTTTAGACTTGAAGACCAAGTTAATGCAATTCAGAACTTATTAAATGACGTCAAAATCAACAGTCACGTGGGAAAGCGCAATGCTGAAGCTTTGAATCACATGAATAAAAGAAGCGTTGTGGACAGTAATGAAGAGGTAAGCCTAATAATTAACAGAATCATTTGTTTCCTTTTACTCAAAGTGAAATTAATGCAGTAAATGATGCAGATTGATTAATAAAATAACCTTAACATGATTCGAATAACAACACGTATTTCATTATAGATATAGATCTTCAAACATTTTTGCTTTTTTTGGCAGCATATTGCTATAGATGGAGAATTTTTCCGGGCAATGCATGATACTGAGATTTATGTTTTAATTTTTTGAGTTATGTTAATAAAGAGGATCATGTACTTTTACGTTGTTTTTTATTTCAGATGAATGATAGAACCGTGTCAAGTAAGTGTTGTTCAATTATATTGCTGTATTCATTTTATAGAAATTTGCAACAGCAATATTTAAAGAAAACATAAGAATTTTCTTTCGATACTTGTAGGCCATAGTGGAGCGACTTACATCAGATGGGGAAGTAGAAATTGTGATGGACCAGAACACACAGAGCTTGTTTATGAAGGTAAAAATATTGTTTAATATTAAACAAGCAAATTTGAAAGCAAATTTTGAATGGTTTTAATAATTGTTCAATACCATCAATATATCACAAAAACAATTTATACATAAAACAATTTATACTTAAAAGTGATGCAACTGGGTTCGCAACTAATGGTGGCTAAGGAGCTGAAGAAACCCTCAGCCATGTATATTGCTGGGGAAAAAATTAACAATTTGGCCTACACCAGAACCTAGCAGGAATTCTTGCTGATATGTTTTTCCCAAGAATGTAGTAATAAATAACGTACATGATTGTAGGTCTTTTTGTTTTTGTAATACCAGCGTAATTGCCTTGATCAACAGTACACTGCTCGGTAATCAATTATTGAAAACCTATAAAACTGTTTGGCTGCTGTGTTGACTTTCAAAATACTTTTTCTTTTGTGTAGAGAAATACACCACAAAAATAGAAATATCCATTTCACACTGCAGATCTAAACCGGGCCATACTACATCATGGATTTAAAGTTACAAGATAATCTTTTTTCAGCATTGTGCGCCTTTTTTCGTCAAATTAAATGACTGGTTCATCTTTTCTCAAAGCATGAAGCTGCTAAGGTTAATATGCTACAAATTTTAGTGAAAAAAGACGCTAGCAGTAGGTTTAAAGAGCGTTTAGAAGAATGTGATGTTTAACGTAATATGTAAACAACGTTAAACCAGTGAAAATTTTATCCGCTTCTTACACTGACTTGATGTTATCAAGTTTTAGATCTGCATTGTGTGCGCTTTGAGTAATCTACTTATCTTATAGCCATGAATATTTATCAAACATCATTACAGATTTTAAGAATAAAATATTTACAGGTGAGACAGCTGGAACGGAATATGACAAAACTGGTGGAGGATCAGACGTGATTTGCATCGATCTAAATGTCAGCTACACTCCAGGAAAATATATAGACGGCAATCAAGGTAAAAAGTTAAGATAAATTTCATTTTCTTTTTTCCTGCTTTAATTCATGCTAAATTGCAACAACAAACTGTATAAAGTAGGCGTTTACAAAAATTTAAAAATTAGATTTGTCCAAATATTCAGCAGCCAATTGCAAATATGGTATTTAAAGACAATTTTGACAAAGTTTAAATGTCTAAAAACATTTTTTAAAGTATGGGTGTGCTGAAGCCATGCGATCTATATGAATGAACCGCCTGAGCCCATTGCCCACAAATGCTTTATTTATTTTAACAGTAGAATTGCCGGGTTTTCAACCTGCTTAAGGTTACTAATAGCGGTCAAAATGACCGTTTGTTTAATAACTGTACAAATGTTTAATAAGTAGTCATTATGTTTCAAGTTTTTTGAACTTTTGTGGTAGACATAGAAATGTGTTGAATCTTTGTAAATGTAAGTTTGATGAGTTGTAAACTTCGTTATGTCTCGAAATAACTCGCACCGGATCTCATTTTCAAACTGCATTGTAGGCCTTCAACTTGCCTTTAAGTAGCGTTTCTGTAAGTCTTGATCTTATAACTTGCCACACATTTCTGAATAAAATTCGATGCTTTAAAATTCATTTTGTGTTATGTTCAGCAACTAATCCAAATTAATTTCTGCCGAGATTGATGTGAAATCTATCACCTAGCGCTTTTGCAGTTATAGCCTACTTGCATCAATGCTGTCACTGGTCCACTAATGATATTTAACAAGTTGACATAATGCAGAATCAGGTGGTTTTATGTTATCGTTCTCAGTTTCTCAATTCGATTCATTTAAAAAAATCACTTCTTATCGAAGTAAGTTTGAATATGCCGACCCATGATCTAAACCTTTGCAAAAATAAGCATAACATTTTGTTTTGCATGGGATGGGAGAGAAGGAGGAATTAAAAACATTTCTGCTTTGAAACAAGGTAGAAAATCTTTTTATGCAAATCAAGATTTTCAGAGTGATATTTTTGCTACTTTCGGCTCCAAACACAGGTGAAGATCTTTTTTCTAAAAATCAACTTTTTCAAAGGTCAGTGTTTCAAAATTTGAAATTTCTAAAGGATGTAGGAGTTGTGGTAATTTTGTTTTTAAACATAATTAAAAATCATGTTTTGGAGACAGTTTTTGAGAAGTACGTATTTTTATATTTTTGAAACTTTTTGTTGAAGGTGGGGACTGAAATCAGTTTGGAGGTATGGGGGTTCAGCCACTAGCTCTCTACTTAAATGCCAGTGTTTTCGATGATATTTATTTTTCAAACTGTGGTACGTAATTTTTACCAGCTACTGCAGTTACAGATGCAAGTTGGCTTTTAAACAATAACACAGCAAATCACTTCAATCTTGAAGACAATTTTAATGGCGAAACCATAAAAAGTTGCTGTATTATTAAGATGACCGTTCGTGTTAACATCAGGTAAACCCCTTCTTCCCCACATTGTCCTACTTATAATGCAATAAAAATTAACATACTAAACTTTTACCAAGACTTACAAAAAGTCAGGAAGCTTTAATTTTAGAACGCTTACCTAAGCAGAGATACAAGCTATTGAAATTTAAAAAAAATCAAATGAATCCTCCTATATTTTAGTTTTTAACATAGGTAAGAAAAAACTAATAAGCCTACCCAATGTATATTGAATTTATTAACAGGAAGTTCATATATTCATGGAGTGGAATATTATTTTCAATCTACATTTAATAGACTTCTTGATTTTTCACGAACAGAAGCAAATAGTGTGTTTGGCTACAATGTCCCATGTGCTGTATGTATGGCAACAGGGAAAGTGAATCAGGTGCTGTGGCATTTTTGTATTGATCAAATTTAGTTTTTTGAAAAATGTGTATAGTAAACTGTTTATATTAGCGGTGATAATAATCAATAATAGATGGTCTTGTTTAACAGATTAGTTGTAACAAATTTTCGCGTTTTTTAAAATAAAAGCAAGGAAAACAGAAACAATATTGACATAATTTCAACTTTCGGAAGAGCGACATTGGATGTCTTCTGGTGCTGATTGCAGATTTTTAATAATTCACTGCTTTTAATATTACCTAAACAGTTTACAAAAGATTAACAACGGTTTTCTTCTGGACGGTACTACGATGATTGTGAGAAACAGCTACAAGATACACTTTGTAAATTTTTTAATTTGTTAAACTAACTTTTAAAATTATGATAAATTTATCAATCACCAATAAGTGTTTATTATTAAAGTTGAGAAATTTATATTTTGTAAACGCAATGGTAGGCAAAGGAAAACACTGTGGACGCTATTTCAAAAAACTATGGGTACCGAATGCCCGTTGCTTTTGCAAAATGTGTACTTTTGATAGGAAATTTTGTTTTTTGTGTTTTTGTTTTTACTAGGTTAGAACTTTTATGTTTTCGTTGCTCTAATGAAATGGTACCCCTGATTTAAATATAAAGATCATTTTAAGCCCGCCATATGAAAATGACGATGGAACAAATCGCAGATATGAATGGTAGCATTTAAAATTGCGCAAACCGTAAATGTAGCACGGAATGGAAGAGAAAGGAAATTTAACTCGACTACACGCATTTTTATTTTCATCGCCGAAGCCCGTTGCACTGCAACACACTGACAAGTACAGCTTGGATCTAACAAAATCACTTGCGCATGTAACTACTGGCGTTGAACATTTGCCCTCCTTATCCACAAATGTGGGGTGGCAATTTCTGCATCCTGTAAGCTTGGCACAAAAATATCAAGCCGTAGAATAAATCACAAATTAATGTCATCTAGAGGACTGAACAACCTGTTTGCAGTGAATGCAAATGTGCAGCAACATCGTTTCAAAAAAAATTTGATTTGATATTCACAAATCTGGATTACCATTTTTTGCTACATATTAGATACATATGTAAATGCCAATTGCGTGTGTTGAAAACAATTCTAAGTCTTGATTTAAGCCTTATAACTGTCAGAATTTTATGCCACAATTTTTTTTTACACCTGTTTAAATCAACATCAGTTGATGAAAAAGTGACGTAAATAACGGAACTACTTGCTGAAGTCTCCGTTGTCACTAGCAGTTACTGAATTATCCCATACATAACAATTTGGTTAGTTATGTTGAAGTAACTTTAATTTTTCAATGCATACACATAACTGCAAGTTATTCCTATGTATATTGCAAAGTGCTTAACAACAATGTCGTGCAGATAGTACGTAAAACAAACAACACACAAAAGGACAAAAATTTAGCATGCTGTTTCGCCAAAGCGGCTCGGCTGATTCGGTGACAAAAGAAATCTAAATTTTGGATCTTGAAATCAAAACCTAGGTAAATAGCTAACGCTAAAACCATATATGTTATTACAAATACAATATACCAAAGCAAGTTCCTGTCTACAATACTCATCAAGAACTGAACAATGTCAAGAAGCTAGACTCGGGGGCACTGTTCTAACCCTTGAAGAATTTGCAATCGATTCTTTGCTTTTGACTTGACACATTGTTGTCTACTCGCTTGTTAAGCGCATAACCTCTACCTGATGCTCTTGATTAAAAAGGTGAGGCGCTGTTACGGTGAATATCGTGGATAACCCACAAAAACAAAAATTTATTGCATAGAGCTACCGTGGGGCTAGCTTGTTCGGATTGCTCAGTTTTTGTGTTGCATAAGATATTGGCGTCAACACATCGCATTTCAATAACAGTTAATGTTCTACAATCGGCCGTTTAACCAGGTTTTAAGCTCAAATCTTTGCTTTTTTCGCCACATAATGAGCTTCTATAGCGAAACAGTTTGAAATGATTTTATCCTTTTGAGTAATTATGTTATATTGATATTCACACTCAATCTTTGAACGGCAGTAGTATTCATTTTTGTGGAGTTATTAGCACAGCTCAGAGCAATTTAATGAGCACACCGCACTGTTAACATACAGGTTATAGTATTGTGGTTTGTAACAACTTTTCCTCGTAATGCCACAAAGTTGTCATACATCATAAGCACTTAACCTTGCAAAATTGTAGAGGAACGCAATGTTGCCCGGTAATAATATATACATATAATCAGTAAATAAGTAATATATATAAAGCAATCGTACCTCCACCCGTTTGGAAATTTATTAATACTAGAAAGATGCAAAGAAGGTAAAACCACAAATTTAATTTTTACAACCATCTGAGTATGACATAACTGATAATGATAATGAGCAATTGGTTAAATATTTTTAGAAAATAATGCTATGCATGCTTTCTACTTTAAATTGCATTTTGAAAAATTTGGAGTTGCACCATAGTATTCAATTATGTGCAGTTAAAAATTGTTTTGTTGCCATACGAGTTCTTTTATGTTTCCACATGCTGTCACTGACAAATGGTCCCAAATTTAAACTTCAGTTTCTTCAAAAGCAGTTCCAAATTAACCCTGTAATATAATTTGTCAACAATTTTAAGATAGTAAAAGCTAATAGGAAAGTTTTAAAATTTGAATCAAGACTTATCAGACTACATTGCGTATTCTATGAAATAGATTTCACAGAAAACACAATGATCTGTTGCACAGCGTACGTGTTTTTATAAATAAATGATTACTCTTTGTTAATACTTTCAATTAGCAATTTGCTTGTGTAGATTTTAGAAAGAAGGAAATTTTTTCAATATTTTTGTCAAAAAACCGAAGACTATAAACAAAACTTTACTGAACATAATGAAATATAAAAAAATGCACCAAATTAGCAAAAACTGTTAAACCTTTTCTCAGATCTAAAACTTAAATGCCAATCTGAAATAATCTGAAAATAAATTTGTGTAAGTCGCGCAGTAAGATAGACAGTTTGTATAGTATTATCGCTGCGACTCTCAATCGAACATGTGCACAAAACAACTTTATTCCGCGTAAGTAATCAAGTTTTCTATTCAAAGATAGCTTAAAGCGTTTGATTAGCAACGCTTCCATTAGCTAGAGTTTAGGGTTACCAAGGCATTTTGTTGAGTTTCGCTCAAATTACACTGTTTCTTTGCAGGCTTTGATGCAATGGGAATGAATGACGGAGTTAGGGAAACTGTGGTTAATAAAATAATGATAAAGATCATAAATGTCTTCTATCCGCTTATTTGTGCTCAAATGTTGTCCACGAATAAACATTTTGTTGTGAAAAAAAGACGTCAAGCACTGGCTTGATGACAAAAAAAACTGCTTGAAAGAAATGAAAATCAGCTTTCCACTAACCACAGTTCCTCCAACTCGGCCATCCAATCCCATCGCGATCAATGCAAAGCTACAGTGAAACACCAACAACTGAGAAAAACTTTACCTTATTAAAAGATTTCCCGAAACGTTCGTTGATGGCACAGAATTTGAAAATAGTAGATGGCAATAAATTCATCCCGAAGCTTTTCGCCTGGCTTATATCAAGAGAATATACGTCTTCCTCATTCCGAGGTGTATTTCCTTGAAGAGGAGCAGACGAAAATTATCGCTACGAATTTATAGCTATTTGCTAGTTTCAAAAATATTACCCTTAACACAGTGACTGCGACGTCAGTTATATATGCTTGACAGTTGTGTAACTGCTACGGCCACGTTTGTCATAAAAACCTAAGACAGAAAATTTCATTCCTGACCGCTTCAGTTACTAATGCTTGACGCTTTCAATGCACGTGCAATTTCAATGGGTATTTTAAAGCGTGGCCTCTAGCAAACATTCTTTTATGGTTGGTTCCAAAAAATAAGCAAAATTAAAAATTGTGTGCACTTTGTTTAAATGAAGTCTTTTTTTTATTGAGACAATCATTTTTTCATCATTTTTTTATCGTAATAGCGAAGGAAGTAAAGCAAAAAACGTAACAACTTTACATATTGAATTATTCAAAGTATGTCAATATAGCACAAAGCAACAAAAAATCGTTGCTAATGCAGTGCATTGAAGCAGAGGAGACACATTTGTGGTTGACAAGTACATTTGTCACAATAAGTGTTTGTTGCCAGTTTTTCGAGCCACTTCGCGACCACTTTCTTCTTTGACTTTCTTGCAGCAAGAATTGCAAGATCGTCTCAATGGTTTTCCAGTAGAGTAGAGTTTTTGGAGGTAATGTGTTGCACTCAAACTCTGCTGCTCACTGTTGTATTAGTTAGCTTAGCTTTAACACAATGCCAGCCAATTCTTCTTTGAAGTTTCGAATTTTTATTTTTTTCTGAGATGTTTTCCAATACAAATTCATGTGTTTACTTCAGCGATTCCTAAAATAAGTTCAATTGCTAGTTTGCGATACCATTTTACTCCTTTTCGTAGAGACGTTGCATATGATGCCATTTGGTCCGACCTATCAATCCCGGATTTGCCTTCATTGTAGGCCAAAATTGCTAAAGGCTTTTCTGTTGCTCTTCGATGTCTTCTTTGCCTAGTGTTGATTAATTTCCACCTAGTCTCTCCTCAGAAAAAGCCTAGGCAAATCCTATCAACAAATGTAGAATTCTTGTTTTGTTCTGATAGACTTCAACGGAGTTATACAATTCCGAAAACGTGAGAAATAAATTTAATGACGGAAAATTGATAATTCGGTTTGATTCCACAAATTATAAAACCATTGATTAAAAGATGAATTTGGGGTTCTGTGCTTTTCTTTATACGTCCTTAAACATCCATTTCTAAAAAGAAAAAACCACAATCACTTAACTGCAAAACAATTACAAAAAACAACTGTCACGTACCAGAACTAATTTCCAGACAAGAATCGAACAAATGACCACTTGAATTTCTGAGTAAGACAACACTTTTCAATTGTATATACTTATCTCAATTACTTATCAGTTGTCTCAATCTACAAAGATCAATATAAAGATTAATATGCTGACTAATCAGTTATGTGATACAAAACTCTAGAATAGCAATTTGATACTTTAACTGAACAAACTGTAGCGCCGTTTTCTATTACTTCGTATGCAGACGCGTTTGCATTTGATTGAACAACAAAAAGCGAGGATTTTACCGATACTACGCGTTGACTACTGCGTCAGAAAAATGAACTACTGGCACAACAAATTCCACAAACTCAACAGAAGGTTACAACAAAAATATTTACCACCTAGCACTTGAATTATTGTCTACTGGTGATGTTTGCAAGCTGTGACTTGAAGATAGTTGTGCAGATGTTGATAACTGAGCAGTTGTAGTTTGTAGTGCAAATGTAGATGGCTGTGCAGTTGTGGTTTGCTGTACAAATGTAGTTGGTTATGCAGATGTTGATATCTGTGTGGTTGGAGATGGCTGTGTAGAATTATGTGCAGACGTAAACGGTTGTGCAGATGTGAATGGTTGTGAGGGTGTATATTAATATGACTGTAATGAACGTAGTGGTGCCATAATGGGTGCATGCTTGGTCAACAGAATTCGAACATCTCTTGTATCTCTCTATTTCAGTACAACAAAACCATCTTGATCCTCTTTGGTGATCAGCTCGCCACACCTAAGCTTAGCCTTAAGAATCTCTTTAAGGACATCCTTTTTGTTTGCTCTCCAGAGTTCCAACAACATGTGTTTTTTCTGCAAAAAACATTTTGCAAGTTTATAACTTTTATAAAAGTTGTCAACATATAAATTTTTACCCTCATTTAGGAGGTCTTTAGTCAGCTCCAAACAAACCTTTCGTGCGAGCCCAGTTTCTCGCTCTCCAGTGGCAGATTTGCCGGAATAAACTCGAAATCCCCAAGTATAACCATCAACCGAACAAAGTTTGAACATTTCGATGCCATAGCGGTAGGCTTTGTTTGCTATGTATTGTCTAAAGATTAATCTTCCTTTTCAAGGAATCAATGTATCGTCAATGACAACATCTTTTTCGGGGCAAAATAGATTTTTGAATTGCTCTCCAAAATATCTGTCAAAGGTATAGTTTTAGCAAGGCGGTCAGCATCTTGATCAGCTGTATTGTCGCTAAAATGAATCATGTTGAGCAACAACTGAAATCGACTTCTTGACAACACTGAAGCAGAAATTGTTTGGAGACAAATTCTTTTTTTGGACCAGTAATTTTCAAGAGTCCCGAGTCTCACCAAACCCATTCTAAGAGTCAAGCCTAAAAATTGTTTTATCTCTTCAAAGTTTGTTGGATTCCACTTCTTCAAAAAGAAAATGGTTTAGGAGTTATTTTAGCAATCTCTTGATCTGCATACCTATTGTTTTGCGAACAATCATCTTGTCATCAATCAATAGGCGAAAAATATCTACTAGAGAACAATCTGGACGAATAAAAGTTTTTATACTCTCTTGGCCACTAAATAAAAATGACTTATGCCTTCCAACATAATCTGCCCAACCGCTGTTACTGGCTATGTCATTATCATCACCACTGGCTCTATCTTCATCATCAGAATCCTCTCCCTTTTCTTCCATTGCAAGATTATGTAACACATTTGTCAACGACTCTTCATCGCTTTCTTCTTTATCATAATTCGATCCCTCATCAGAAGTTAAATGTGGTTGCCAATCACAATCTACTATATAGCGATCTAGATCACTACAATCATTCTCGCTTTCATCAGCGTCAGAACTGTACAATAGAAAGTTATTATCATTCTCAGTTAGTTTGCGATTAGTCACAATGAAGCTTAGCTATAAAACAGTAACCACTAATCAGTCATTGAAAACAAACTACAAAGAATAAAAGTATTTTCGTTCAATAACAATATCTAATCTCTATGCAATCTTTAACTTTGGTTATTCCTTAGTAAATCCAAATTATTACTAAATCAGCTACTATGACGTAAAGTCGTAAACTGCTGTCTACTATTCGTAATCAGGAAACATGCCTGCTTTTCGCCAAACTAAAATAAAAACAAAAGCTTAAATTCTTGTCTTTGTTCAGCTATGTGTAAGAGCCTTTTCCCTTGGGATTTTGCGATCTCAAGGAAAAAATAAAGCGTTTAATCAGCAATCAGTGCACTGAATCGACGACAATAAATTACTGTTAGTCGCTAAATGGATAAACTGTATAATGACTACAGAGCGGTATTGTGACCATCACGTGGTGCCACGTCAATCATAAGTGACTGACGTAAAATTTCGTTTGTGGCCACGTCAGTCCTATTTGACTGACAATAAAATGTTGAAATAATTCAACAAATAAGTCTCCAAATAAACACTAGTCATTCTAAAACATGATATTGAGCTAATGGTAAACTCAACTAGCAAATTCTAAATAATTGGTTCTGGGGGTAACTTTTCAAAAATATGTGTGGCAGACAAATGTGTTAAAACACTGAAAGAAAAGTAATGGAAGTTTTTCTAATTAAACACATTAAGCCATTTTTCAATATAAAACTTGGTTACTTACAAGGAGCATGATCGCTTTTTTGAAAGTGTTCCATTGAGAGGTGCAGTGTTAAAGCGATAAAAACTATTGATCTTGCTGTACTACAACTTACAAAATTTATTTTTGTGTTATTTCAAATTTGAGTTCTAAGACTTTTTGCTTTGACGATGTCCCCGCAATGGCACGAATGGTTTGTTATTTGATACGTTCTATTAGCTTTCATTATGTTAAATAAAATGCTGTTACCAACCTTCGTTTGGTTACCGAAAAAGTCAATTTACTTTCCCTGCTTTGAAAATCCAAATATTGCAAAACGCGGTCTAAGCTATGCTTTAATAAATGCCTCTAGCTTCTTGTCGGTCACCAACTGCACTGAAGAGACCTGACAGGTCGAAACAGTGTAACTGTCTGCAGTTTTGCTATGTGCATCGCTAGCCTCTTGCATTACTATACATGTAAGACCTTGTGACCACTAGGCTGTGACAGCACTATTGTTCTAGCAGTTGCTAGACTTAGTGCACCTGCGACAACCGCCACTCATTCACGAGTGATACGGCTTCGCAGAGTACTGACAAAATTTACTTGATTTGACAGAAAAAGTTGTTAGAAATTATGGGATTTTTGTCTTTTAATATACAATATTAAAATTGACAGCAATAATTTTTTTAAATAATCGCAAAACCACCAGTCAATAATTGTTTTCCTATGCAAAATCTCTCGCAATGCTTTTTTAATTTTAAATAGTTGCCGAAATTTTAAAAACAAAAGCTGTGTAATGAATATATGACAACGTAAATGCTATTGATACTATTTTACAAAATCTATATATAATTAAATTCTTGAACTGACAAAAAAATGCAAACGATACTGCAACCGGTTACGAAGCTATTGTGACTGCTGCTATTTCAGTAGCACGGTTTGGGGAAGGTCTTAGCGCTCAGCGCAAATTCAATCGCGTTGTCAAAAGGCACTCTCAATGATTGAATCAAATGTAATTCCGAGACGAAAAAATCCGATCGATCGTACACAAATGGCGTCGATACTGCGACAGGTTTTCTAGAATAATAAAACAATTATGAGCAAACAGCTAAACCTCACACTTAAAATGGGCACAAAGCATAGTAGAAAGATCAAATAGCAAATAGCGAGTGGCGACGGCATTAAAGTACGACGATAAACATTTATAATTATCAGAGAATTATGAGAAGCATTTGTTGTTAATACTACGATGAGTTACAATAGCTTATAATACATACACTTACTGACTGTATGCGACTTTCCGAAACAATTCAACTTTATAGCAGAGATTACACTTCATTCGTATTTTGATTTTGAGAAAAATGCCAAATGACTAGACTGCCGCGGTTTTATAGTGCTGCAAATTTACGAAATTCTTATGCGAGCACGTGGAAATAGACAAAAGAAAACTTCATAAAATATGGCTATCCTAGATCTTTTTTCTTAGCATTGTTTATAACGCAAAAGACACCAATTATAACAGTAGGTCTCCAGCAGCTTATTCAAATAGAAAGAGGCCCTGCAGTTTAATCAGAGTGAGAAGCAGTTTTAATTAAAAATTTTATGAAAGGATTTTGTCTGTAACGGCTATTAATTGTTAAAGTGCTGCAATCCTTTTGATTCTTCCAGAAATTAAAATTGCAAAAAGCCCTAGCCTAATAGGGTCAAGCAGCTGCTGAAAACTGATGCGCTTTACAACTCATTAAAATGAGCATTGATCAGAATTAGTGTAGGCCATACAGTACACAACATCACATGGCTGTATTGGCTGTGATATTTCCTGTATACTCTAGGGTAAATCACTCAAACCCCCTAGAGCTTTTTTCATTAAAAACCACCGTATGTTATTCTACATGATGCAAAACTTAATTCCGTGTTTTTAATTATAAAATTTTTAATAGATTTATGAATAAATGCAGAAAATTAGTTTTGGTTATTACATTGAATTTCAGTTGATGATTCCTGGACGTGAAACTTGTCCTCCTCATTGGAAAAAGGAATACACTGGATATATAATGAGTGAACATCCTGGTCACAAGAGTACCAAACCATATTTGTGTGTTGATGATAAACCTCAAGTGGTCCCAGGTTCTGATACTCGAAATGTGGATGGAGTATTGCACATCGTTGAAACACAGTGTCCGTCGCTTCAATGTCAACCATTTGTTCATGGAAGGGAACTACGTTGTGTTGTTTGTACGATATAAAATTTAATGAATTTGCATAAAATTTTCTTTAGCATATTTTGATGGTAGCTCATGTATTTCCCATGTAACATACGTATGTATGGGAGAAAATTGCGCTTGATTTTAAAAATAAAAGAACTTCGCTTTATATCAACATTTCATAAGTAGCTCAAAATAAAACCTGTTATGCATATTTCATAAAGATGCAAGCCATATTACTTTTAGCTCCACTGACATTCTGCCTCTTCTCCAAAAAAATTAGCTATTAACACTAGAAGCCCTGAATTATTTCCCTACCTATAAGGACGGATGCGGTCATTTTTGACCGGTTATCTGTAAATCAGTTTTAATAGGTTCTCTCTTTCACTAATTTCGGCATATACTGTATGAAAAGCACAAAGAAACTATTCTTGCGTATTTGACATATTTTGATTAATTTTTTGAGATTTTTATGATTATAATTTACTAAGTAGAAATACAAGGTATACAAATTTATTGACAATCAATTATCACAATTTTTGCATTTTGCAATTGTTACTTTTTCGAATGTGTGTTTGCCACAGCATACTTTCCCACAGTTTTGGCAAAAAGAGCTAGATTTATTTCTACATGCCACAAACTGACATTCTTTTCTTTTCTGAGCTTGGCGTGCAAAACCACTGGTTCCCGGCATTGCAATTCTGACTATGTGATCCACTGCTGGAGAAGGAGGTATTGAGCCCACTCCATCTTTTGGTTTGCAAAGTTCTTTTATAAGCTCGAGCATAAACTGTCTTTTTGATAATTTTAATTTCGTTGTAAGGCAGTAAATAATGTAAGCATTTATGCAGACACAGTCGAGAATATTAAAAATTACAGCCACAGGCCATCTTCTAGTGGAACTCTTGCTGGTATGGTATCGAGCCATCTGGTCCAGTACATCCACGCCCACCTTGGACTTGTTGTAATACTGTATTGTCTCTGGCAGTTTTTTCTTGTGACATTGATCAATATTTATGTTTCTGTGCATTGAACTCAGGATGCAAACAACTTTTTTTTCTTTGCTTTGTATATTGTCAAGCTGCAATCGGATGGCGAAGAAAATATTTCAGAAGCATATAATTCCTTGTCTTTCATTATCAGCTCAGTGCTTGGCACTTCTCGTCGCTGTTTCCGTATAGTGCCAAGGATTGTTGTTTTTTTCTGCTTAAGTTCTTCTGCTAGCTTTAGGCTGGTAAAGTAGTGTCGGTGGTGACATTGTAGCCCTTTTTATAATAAGGTTGTAAAAGGGTCAAGCACACATCACCTGGAAGGTCGCTACATCTGCTTCGGCTAGGATCTTTTCCTAAATATGGTTTGCCATTGCACAAGTATTTTGATTAAGCATCAGCCAAACGCCAGAACTTAATTCCAAATTTGTCTGGCTTGTTAGCCATATATTGTATAAAAGAACACCTGGTTTTGCATGGGAAAAGTTGTTCATCAATAGTCAAATCGCAGTTTGGTACATAGCATTTCTTACAATTTTCTATGAAGCAATTCCACACCTCAGAAATCAAGCAAAATTTGTCAGTTTCTCTCTTTTGCCTCTGACTAAAAAAGTCATCGAACCTCAAATGTTTCATGATTTCCTGGTACCTATCACGGCTCATTGTATTTCGAAAGATTAGTTGTCCCCATTCCTTGCTCCAAAGTTGCTTTACTGGTGTATTCTTCCCGACCAACACTCCTCGAGCGATTTGAAGACCTATAAGACTTTCCAGCTCATCAACATGTAAATCAAAATCGTCATTATCTTTCTTTCCATGGTTGATAGTGTGTTTCTGAATACATCTGAGCATATGTTCATCTATAAATAAATCAAAAGCACTGTAAGCGCTACCGTTTACTACAGATCTGTGACAATAAGACGTTGGGCCAGGACGTTCCGAAAACACATCGGACGAAGATGCTCTTCCCAGACCTGGATCACCTGTTATGTTTTTCCACACAGTTCCGTTTCGTGCGTTCACCTGTCCGGAAGTATTTTGAGATACTGATTGATCACTTTCAGAAGGAAAATCTATAGAAAGAGCAGCAGAGCTTTGTTCGACTTCATCGCTGTCGGTATCACTGTCACAACTTTCGACACCAGCACAACAATTAGAAACAAATTCTTTATCTTGTAATTCAGTTTCTTCATTCTCATCACAGGAGTCATCAAGCTGATCAGTTTGTAACCGCTGAAGTACTTGCTGGACAGTATAATTGTTGCCACGATTAATGATTAGAAAAACCAGTTTGTCAAAAACGATGAAAAAGCTCGTAACAAAATTCCTATAGCTAAGACATTATTTATACAATATGCATTTCTTCAAATTTGTAAGACAAACTTGAGAGATTTTACGAGGTTGTCAATACGCTGTAATATACTATCTATTTTATCTGCACACACCACTCATGAGTTCTACGCTACTAAGAAAGACATTAGAACTTTCAATGACCAGCCATTGTTCGAGACAGCAAATAATATTCAACTTTACTTCGATGAAACCAGCAGAAATTGTAATTATTTTAGTTACTGCTTGTCAGTTATCCATTGCAGCAGTGATCAATCGTAATCTTATTGTCACGTGAGGCATTGTTTGAAGAAAAACAAACTTTTTTCTTCCTTCTATTACGCTTTAATTCATCAGCTAAAAGACAAATTATAACCGTTTTAAGAACCGATCATTTTTGACCGGTTCGGGTTTGTAGATAAATATGCAAAATGCTCCATTTACAAAAGCTATAAAAGAAAAATTGTTTGACTTACCAAAACATCATCCAAAGTTAGGAAAAGTCAAGGAGTATGAAAAATCAAATAGCGAAAATGCCAGAAATACGAAGCGTCAAAATTCAAAACCGGTCGAAAATGACTGGTCCGGGCTTCTAGTGTTAAATAGATCTTGTTAATCAATAAATATTTTTATTTCTATTTTGAGCTGCTTTATTCGAGTATTTACCGACTTCTTCTTCTTCTTCTTTCGGCTTTTCCCTATTCGAGGTCGCCACAGCGCGAAAGTATTTTCTACTTCTCCCGGTCTAATTCGTCTCCTTCCTTAGCTCCAACCCTTTCCATGTCTTCTTTTGCCAAATCCATCCACCTTCTCCTTGGCCTTTCTCTTTTCCTTCTACCTGGCACCGCCATCTCCATCATCGTTTTTCCCGCGTAGCTTTCTTCTCTTCTTTTCACGTGGCCATACCAACGTAGCCTTGCATTCCGAAGTTTGTCTCCTAGCTTTGCGATCTTTGCAGTCCCTCTCACGTATTCGTTTCTTATCTTGTTCTTTCTTGTCACTCCCAGTGCCCATCTCACCATTTTCAACTGTGCAACTTCCATTTTTCCCACCTGTCTTTCCGTCACTGCCATTGTTTCCAATCCATAAAGCATGGCTGGTCTGACAACACTCTTGTACATTTTACCCTTAACCCTTGCTGATAATTTCCTGTCCCACAGAACTCCAGACACCTTCTTCCAATTCATCCAGCCTGCTTGGATCCTTCTCCTCACTTCTTCCTCACATCTTCCATCGCTACTAATTGTTGAACCCAGATTATCAAAATTTTTTGCTCTCTTTAGCTTTTTTCCTTGCAGCTTCAACTCAACTTCAACGAGTATTTACCGACACAAATGTCTTTAAACTTTGCACACTTAATAAAAGCAATCCTCAGCTTGTCAAGGCAAAACGGATTTCATATTATTGGCGGGTTTTATCGCGGTTGATTTAAATAAAGTACACCTTTTAATACTGCGTTCAATGCTTCATGAAATTTTTAGCTTTATTTTGAAATTTGTTTCTATGTAGAATATCCCACAAAATTATGAAAAATAATCGATTCATAAGATTATTTTATTCCTGAAGTGAAGTAAAATTGCTATTCCATTGCCTTTCTGCTCTTGCACTTTAAAATTAAACCATTTTATGCCAGCAGCATATTATTGACTCATAAATGTTAATTACAGCCATGCTGTATTGCTTAAACAGAATGATGGGTTTAGTTTATTTAGAAACTTTGGAATATAGTTCACCAAAATGTTTTCTACTTCTTTTCAAGATTTGCTCTTAATTTAATCATGGCAAAAAAGCATAAAATTAACATCATGACGTGTGAACTTGTAATTGGAAAGCTGTACAAAACCAAGTTTTCCATAGCTGCATGCCATGTATTAAAAATAAATTAATGGAATTTTCTACAATACTAACCAATTTTTGTCCCGAATTTATACACTCTGTCTCATTTCTGTGAACACTTTGCAAACAGTATTTTTGACATGTTTGTGACAGATTTTTTATCTTTTTTCAAAAGTTAGATTTTATTCAATCACTTATAACAAATGAAAAGAAGAATAAACATTAGTAAAATAACACGAGAAAGTACTAAAAAGTTTTTAAAAGTTGTATGTACGCTTGTACTGGAAAAGATTTTCTAACTATATTCACATATGCATATTTTTTAGATGATCCTGTGTCGTGGACACTTTTTCAACAATCATCTTATCGTGATTTTGTTTGCTTTTTTGCAACACTATATCTAACTTGTTGACTTGAGGTCAGACGAAAATGGAATCCTACTGAGGTTGACGCAATTCGAGACACAGATATTTCAAACTAGGCAGCTGCATCTCTAACGCTGCATTTCTGATTAGAAACTGCTAAACGGGCCTCTGTTGCAGGTTTTGTGAACTGCAAATTGTTCAAATACAAAATATTAATAAATTGGTCAGATACAAAATATCAACAGCATAGACAAAAAACAGTTTTTGGTAAAAACAACACTGAACTGTTTGTACTGCAAAACGACATCATTGGCGATCACTACTTCGATTCCAATAACTTTTCTGAGTGCAAGTAGAAACCTTTCAGTTTGTATTGGCATTAGCTACCGATGATAGCTGTTATTACGCTTTAAGCAATGAGTTTGTAGGCTTCCTGGGCTATGAGAGTTTTACCAAAACAATGCAACAGACTACAGTTTCCTGTGCAAAATAACTTCGCAAAATAAAATAATACGTATTGTTGATATCTATGTTGATGACTGTTACAGATAATTTATTGTTCACGCTATCAATATTTTCCTAAAAATAATTAAAGTAAGAAATGAAAGTAATTGTTTTACACCAAAGTAATTATATACCTCCTATAATCTTCTCACGGACACCAAACGGTTCCATGCAGCACAGGTTGGGAAAAATTGATCTAAAGTAATCTCCTAATAAAAAAATCGCTTCCTTTACAAAAACGGTAAAAATTTCAATTAGAGCAAACATTTTGCCTGAAATTAGTAAATTTTACTTGAAAATGTGGATCTTTAAAAAAGTTCTCATTTTTGCAAGAACCATAAATAGCCCCAATTTAAATCAAAATTGTGCCCAAAATCAGTGAAATACGGAAAGTCTTCTTCACCTTTACATAAATAGTAAAAGCTTTCAACTCAGTATTATCTACAGCAGGGGTCGGCAAACTTTTGAACGCAGTCTGCCAGTTTACGAATAATATTAAGATGTAAGCGACTTTGTGTACCAAACATTTCTATGTGTTTGGTTTGCACAGTCAATTACCTGATTTGCAGGGTAAACGGATAAAAGACAAATTTAATTAATTATTTTATTTGATCAAGTCCTATAATATCAAAAGACTTGCTTTTTAATGAGATCCTTGTCCTTGCTTTTCCTTGCTCAGCTGAGTAAAATTGGAACTAAATTTGGATACTTTCTGTTAAACACATGATTCCGAAATGATCTTTTGTAAGTCGGCTGCCATGGGCACTGAGAATAAACTTTATGTGTAAAAATATTTGTTCAAACAAATTAATGGATCCACATGCAGACAGGAAAGCTATGGCCATCTTCTTCAAACATTGAAAATTGCAGAAATTAGAGTATTCATTCTCGAAGCTTTTCGTCTGACACTTTTCATGAGAATCCGTCAGAAATAGAGTGAAAAGGTGAAGCGAGTCACTTATAAAGAGACACAGTTGACGAAAAAGAAAAAAGGAAAAAAGCTCTATCATGATTGGTAAAGAAGCGACCAATAGAAGGAGCGGAAACTAATGTGTGATTTTTAGACCATAAACAAATTCCTTTTGTTTGCATAAATTTGGTTTGGATGTTTTGATGTACGTGGCTTCAAGGGTGGAAAGGTGAAAAGAAGTACGGCCACGGACAAGAATAGAAAATTAGTTGTCATTATATTCGTGTGCGCATGTAGGGTTTTGTAAAAAATGTTGTCCTATGGCAGAAAAGGAAGTTTCAATTTTAAAGCTTCTGATTGGTTTGCAAGAGCGGGCCAATGTGCTTCGGTCCTGAGAAATATGCTTCTGGAGAATGGTTTTCGGCACGTGCTGCTTAATCCTCTGTTGTAGCCTTTGAGACGTACGACCCACGTACCGACTATCGCAGTGGCACAGAAATTGGTAAACAATGTTGCTTTGATGAAAGCGGGTAGTACATCCTTTTTGGCTGCAGGCAGAAATTGTCTGGTGGTGTAGACAATGCATAGTTCAACTGCAAAGTAACAGCGTTTGACGGCTGTTTTAATTTGCATTTCGTACCTCAGCGAAACACTGCCCAGCCATGGCAAGTAAAGATAAACTGGGCATTTCTTTGAACCTAATTGCGTTGGTCTGCGAAATTGATTTATTTTCTTGGTCATAACAGTGTTGATTATAGCTTCAGGGTAACCGTTGTTCATAAGGATTGATCGATTGTTCGAAAGTTTATTTTCCAGAGTAGATTTCGAACAGATGACTAGAGCTCTGTGGACTAGAGTTGAAATCAAATTAGTCTTTCGCTTCATGGGGCAAAAAGAGTTCCAGAGAATGTATTGGCCAGTGAAAGTCGGCTTCCTGTAGATAGATGTAACAAATTCGTGATTATTCTTTTCTACCAGGACGTCAAGAAAGGGCAAAGTTCGATTGCATTCCTTTTCAAAAGTGAAACGAAGCGATGGTTGGAGAGAATTAAGATGGGAGAAAAACTCATTGCATTCGTCTTCATCGTTAAAAACTGCAAAAGTTTCATCGACGTATCGACAATACATAAGAGGTTTGTTGACTCTTTTGAAAAGCAAAGCTTCGTAATATCCGACAAAAATGTTGGCAAGAGATGGGCCAAGAGGTGAACCCATAGCAACGTCATCAATCTGTCGGTGCATTATATTGTTGAAACTGAATTCAACGGAGGAAGTGGCCGCTTGCATCAGCTCAACAAAAACTGCACGAGGAAAAGGAGGCGGAGTAAGCTCGCCATTATATAGAGCAGGGGTCGGCAACCTACGGCCCGCGGGCTGGATCCGGCCCGCCAAGCAAAATCATCCGGCTCCGCGACATCTTACCTAAGTATTAAAGAATACGGCCCGCCTTGTTGTTTAATCTTAGATTTTGATGAATTTCAACAATCTATGCGGCAATAAAACTGTATGTCTGGATTTAATGATGTGTGGATGGAGAAGAACTTTTTTCGTTTGCACTTCGGTTAACCAACATTCGGCGATCACTCTTTAGGCGTTCAGTAAATACGCTCACGAATCATTATGACACAATAGAGATCGCTTTTGTGTTTTTACTATTTCATATGTGTTTGCCATCGTGTTCTTTACTAAATATAGTCCTGTACAATAGATAATACTAGTTAGTGAGCATATATTTTTCTAATTCATTGTAGCAATCTTAAAATGTTATCAAAACGTAAAAAGTTGATGTGGAGTGCAAAGTTTTCAATGAAGAATGGGAAAACAAGTACTTTTTGTGAACCATTTTGGAAAGCCTACTTGTTTGATTTCCAATGTTTTTGTTGCTGTCAACAAAGAGTTTAATATAAAGCGTCATTATGACACAAAACATTCAAATTTTTCCAAGTTTGTAGGCCAAGCAAAAAGAGACAAACTTGATCGACTCAAAGATAGTTTGAAAAAGCAGAGTTCTGTATTCCGAAGACAAACGACTGATTCGAAAAATAATACTCTTGCGAGCTATAGGGTAGCATTTATAATAGCCGAAGACAAGAGAGCGTTTACCGACGGAGAATTCGCAAAAAAATGAGTGATGGCTGTTGTTGAAAGCATATGTCCGGAGGAAAAAAAGTTATTTTTGAATGTCAGTCTTTCTGCAAGAATTGCTACCAGGAGAATTGAAGAAATTTCCGAGAACTTGAAATCCAGTCAAGAAGATTACTTTGAAAAACTACAGTTCTTTTCGATAGCTATAGATGAGAGCACAGACACAACAGATACAGCTTAGCTGGCAATATTTGTGTATGGAATAAAAGAAAATTTTCATGTTTTTGAAGAATTTGTAGAACTGATTCCTATGAAGAATATTACTACAGGAGCTGATATTCTGAAAGTATTACTTCAATGCCTTGCAGCCAAGAATCTAAATCTCTCTAGACTGGTGTCAATAACAACTGATGGCGCCCCGTCAATGGTAAGAAAAAATAAGGTTGTCGTGTCTTTGCTTCAGAAACAAATGAAAAACAACAAAATAAATAACAATATTGTGAAATTACAGTGTCTTATTCACTAGGAAGCATTGTGTGCAAAGATGACAAGCTTAAAAAACATCATGGACGTAGTGGTGAAGACTGTAAACTTTATTTTGTTGCGAGGATTGAACCATCGTCAATTTCGACAACTACTCTTAGAAGCAGAGAGTCAGTATGGTGACTTGCTGTACTTGTGCAATGTCCGCTGGCTTAGTCGAGGTGATATGCTACAAAGAGTATACAGGTTAAAAGAAAAAATAGCAACCTTCCTTGAACAAAAAAACATTAATGCTGCAGAATTTTGCGATCAGAAATGGGTTTGCAGTTTAGCATTTCTGGTCGATGTAACGCCTCATTTGAACAAGTTGAATCTGCAGCTTCAAGGAAAGCAGCAGTTGATACACGAAATGTGGAGTTATATACGCGCATTCACAACAAAACTACGACTATGGGAAGGTCAGTTGGAAAGTGGAAATTATGCTCACTTTCGTACATTACAAGAGAACAAGGCAACGAGCAGTACTCCATTTGTTTCTGTGATTCGAAATTTAAAAACTGAATTTTTGTCCCGCTTTGGTGACATTCGTTCTCTAGAAAATGATATCAAATTGTTTAGTACTCCCTTTGATGCACAGGTAGACAGAGTACAAGAGAAATAACAATTGGAACTAGTTGAATTGCAGTGCAGCGACCAGTTAAAATCAAAATTCCACGCCGAAGGTGTATTACTGCTTGATTTTTATAAAAAATATCTAGAATACAAACAATACCCCAACTTGATCAATCATGCTAAAAAGATGCATCAATGTTTGGCAGCACTTATGTGTGCGAACAACTGTTTTCGTGTATAAAAGTCACGAAGAGAAAGTTGAAAACACAACTTAATGATGGCCACTTGCAAGATATTATTCTTCTGGCCACTTCCAATTTAACACCGGATCTTCATAAATTTTCAAGCCAAAAACAACATCAAATATCTCATTAATGTTGTGATAATAACAATAATAATAAATGTCTTTATGTATTTTTTTTTCAAGAGCTGTCAAAATCAAGAGATATCTCAATGAGCTTTCATAATAATATAATGCCTAAAAATCACACTTTCAACACCTAGTTATTGGCGGAAATTTATTACGGCCCGCCGAGATCTTGTTGAGTTTGGTTTTGGCCCGCGACTAGGAAAAGATTGCCGACCCCTGATATAGAGCATCAGCGCAGATTTCAATGGTTTCTGCGAGTGGAACATTAGTAAAAAGGCTGCAGACGTCATAGGAGCAAAGAAAGACAGATGGAGGAAAGTTAAAAGTTTTGACTTTGTCAGCAAAAGTAAAGGAATCGGAAATACAGTGAGTAGAATAAAGTGAAAGAACAGGATCAATAACTGACGTAAGCCATTGCGCTAATTGATGCTGTGCTGAGCCAGTCATTGACAATATAGGAAGTCGGGGTACATCTTGCTTGTGAATTTTTGGCAAGCCATACATTCGTGGCCGTTGAGAACCAGTTGGTCGAATCCTGCTATAAATCATGGATGGAAGAAGACCTTCTTTCTTGAGTTGAAGCAACCGTCTTTGAATATGAGCTTCAATCTTCGCAGTGTTGTCAAATTCGGAAGAAGAGCCAAGATTTTCAAATTTAGAGTTGTCTTGTAGAATGAAATACATTTTTGAAATGTAATCACTTTTGTTCATTATGACAACGTCAGAACCCTTGTCAGGTTTAGTGACATGAATATTTTCATTGAATCTAAGGGATTTGGTTGCCTGGATGCACTCTTTTAAAATAAGAAAATCGCCAATGTCAATTGAATTACCGCAGTAAGCATAAGCGAGGTCTCTCAATCTGGCTTTGGCTGGGCAGTGTTTCGCTGAGGTACGAAATGCAAATTAAAACAGCCGTCAAACGCTGTTACTTTGCAGTTGAACTATGCATTGTCTACACCACCAGACAATTTCTGCCTGCAGCCAAAAAGGATGTACTACCCGCTTTCATCAAAGCAACATTGTTTACCAATTTCTGTGCCACTGCGATAGTCGGTACGTGGGTCGTACGTCTCAAAGGCTACAACAGAGGATTAAGCAGCACGTGCCGAAAACCATTCTCCAGAAGCATATTTCTCAGGACCGAAGCACATTGGCCCGCTCTTGCAAACCAATCAGAAGCTTTAAAATTGAAACTTCCTTTTCTGCCATAGGACAACATTTTTTACAAAACCCTACATGCGCACACGAATATAATGACAACTAATTTTCTATTCTTGTCCGTGGCCGTACTTCTTTTCACCTTTCCACCCTTGAAGCCACGTACATCAAAACATCCAAACCAAATTTATGCAAACAAAAGGAATTTGTTTATGGTCTAAAAATCACACATTAGTTTCCGCTCCTTCTATTGGTCGCTTCTTTACCAATCATGATAGAGCTTTTTTCCTTTTTTCTTTTTCGTCAACTGTGTCTCTTTATAAGTGACTCGCTTCACCTTTTCACTCTATTTCTGACGGATTCTCATGAAAAGTGTCAGACGAAAAGCTTCGAGAATGAATACTCTACCTTCTTCAGACAGCTAAATTTCTCAGGCAAAGATTCCCAACATGTTAAAATGTTTTCCTGCTTGTTTTCAATTGTTTAGCGATTTCCGCAAATCAACAAATTTCGATGTGCACAATACAGATGCATTGAAATCAATCAGCTGCATTTGGAAGTCTTCAATATCCATCCGTTCAAATGCAGAAACTGTAAGTTCAAGTCTTCGCTGCTCTTGGGCTTGATGAGAAAAGAAAACAATGAACCAAAATCTTGAAATTTATTGTTAAATTGAGACGTTAGATCCCTCATGTACATATCAATTTCAACTGCGTTAACTTCGTGATCCACTCAGAAAGTCTTCAGGTGTTTAAAGTAGCGAAAAGTCGCGGTACGGATGTCCGGTGTGTAGACATCCAGTTTAGATGCAAATCCTTTCCATACCTCAAAAACACAAATCACTGTTTGCCCTGTACCCTGCAAACGAAGATTAAGTTTGTTAAGGTGCGAGGTGATGTCCGCAAGAAACATCAATTTTACAGGTTTTCATCCTCCAGTTCGGGTTAGGCCTTTTTTTGTCTTATCAAAACGGCCCTTATCTCGACTAAACATTCGACGAACCTCAAGAGAATCTTACCGCATCTTAAACATCTGACACTGCAGTGCAGCAGCACATCATTGTAGGCACTTTGCATCCCTTCAAGCAAAGATCGAAACCGCCTGTGTGTTGAAGCAGAGCATGCGACAAGGAAACTTACTATTTTTGTTACTGTTGACATTTACGTCATTAAGAACAGAATTTAAAATCTTTGCACAAAGATTTTTTTGATGAATAATGCAGAGTCATTTTATAACAGGGTGCCCGATCTTTTGCTCAACAAGAGTAACAAATCCACGGTGTTGTCCGATCATAGCAGGTGCGCTGTCTGTGGTAACTGAGAATATTTTCTTTATATCAATCCATCTTTCCTCAAAATTTTTGGTGAAGGTGTTAAGTATATCTTTTCCTTTAGTAGCGCCATACATAGGTTTCAAGCAACAAAGCTCTTCATGTGCCTCGCCGTTACTGCGGTATCTAGCTACAACTGCTAAACGTGGATTGTCGTTTATATCTATGCTTTCATCAAGAGCTACGCCGAAAACATTTGCTCCTTTTAACGGAACAGTTTGCTGCTCAGTTACATCGGTAGCCATGTCCGTGATACATCTCACAACTGTGCGTGAAGAAACAGGCATATCCTTGATCCTCAAAACTATGGTGCATTTGTTTGGCAAATCATCAAACAGCACTTCAGCACAATTAAGAAAGGCCTCCTGTACAAACACTCCATCAATAAACGGTTTTCCATTTTTAGCAATGGCCACTGCGGCTTTGTAGTTACCTTCGATTGTCCGATTCGTGCTACGAAACACTTTCTTAAAAGTGCTGCTTTGCTTTTCGTAGCGAGATACTGCCTTTTTCAGAGATTCGATCTTCTCTGCATCGTCTTTGAAGGATTTCTCGTGCTTCGTTTCAAAATGCCGTTTCATGCTTGATGTTCGGCAAAGACATTTTGACAACAAAGAGCGCACGCAGCTCGGTCGTCTCGAGAAACGAATCCAAAATCTGTCGTCCAGAATTCTTGGAAAGATCTCACATCTAATTTAAGTTTCTTAGAAGATGCCATTAAATCTTTTTTTTGTTTTATTTGCCATATTTATCCTCTATTTACGAGAAAGCGGAATTGTATCGCTATTAATATCTTTTGGTGTGACTCGACAAGGGGAATGAACCCCAGGTCTACTGACTGCAAAGCGGACTCCCTAACCACAACACCATCGCGTTGTTTCATAAGCCTAAATCTGGAAATTTTTAGGCAAAGAGGTTGTTTTTGAAAATCAATTAGCAAACAACAATAAGCAGGCAAACATTTTATTAAAAACTATTCAAACGCTATCAGCCAGACATTCAGCACACATCAAGAATATACATAACTAACACAACTGTTTAGCAATAACAGTAGGTATAACTAGCATTGCTACAACTATTGTTACAGCACGATATAAAGAAAGTTAAAGAGTGTCTACATCACAATTTTATTTATTCTTGCGCCGTAGTACATCTTTGTTTATTTTAATTTGTTTGTGCTAATGGGAACTCGCATGAACTGAATTGTCTTGAGCCAATTTTTTGCTCTTACAGTGAGCCAGTTGTGAGTGTGGCTGGCAGAGTCACAACAGACATCGCCGACATAGAAATTGTCAAGTGAATGGCATGCTTGACTAATTTTAACCTTTTCCCTGTCCAGCCAAATTACAGGTTGATGCGCGTACGTCCATCCCTGAATTTACATTACAACATCACAAAACCATAACGATTGTGTGTGATGTTTGTTCTAGAACTTTTTCAATGCTGTTTGTGCAAAGATAATCCATGTATCATATGCAATGTACAGAACGTTTGACAGTGAACTTCTAACTGGTACGTTCTGGGCATCATATGTAATGCACAGGTTTTTGTCGTGGTAAATGTGTTTGCTTTTTTTTCAAGTACCGTATCAACTTTCTATTCTGTTTATTTTCATATATAGATATATGAGGTTGATGACTAAAGAAACAATGAACCCTAGTAATTTTTATCGTAGAAGTGATTTACCTGCTAGAAGTTTTTAAAATAGCGAATAATCTTTGTCATCTGAGGATATTAGTATTACTGATAGTGAATATTTACGATCCAAAGATGAAAAATGATCATCTAAGCTTGTATTCATCAAGTGACATTTTATCATCAGAGACACCCAGTGACTATACTGCTCCTATCCAGCAACAACTATCTAGTCAGGCAGCACCTCAACCTACTCCAAGGCAAGCACTGTCATTATGGGATTCAAATTTGATGCTAGACAACAAACGTCATTTTCAGGATCTTCAACTGGTTTACTTAGGCGAATTACCACTCAAAATCCAGCAGATATTCCCATTGCTTTGTTTTGGCAATTTTTTGATAATGAAATTGTTGGTCTAATGGTCTCAGAAAACAATAAATATGCTGAACAATTCCTAGCATCACATCAGCTTCGGAGAAGTGCAAGAATGCGACGATGGACTGACGTGACAAGAAATGAAATGGAAAAATGTTTGGAAATTATTCTTGCCACAGGATTAATACAGCTTCCAAAGATGGAAGATTACTGGAAGAAAGATAACTTCTACTATTACCCAATGTTTCACCAACTGACTATTAGTTATAATAGATTTGTATTGCTGCAAGAAAACTGACACGTTGCAGACAGCCAAACTGCTCCAACTGATGACAGGCTGTGCGAAGTAGCGGACTTTGTACAAAAGCTTATATCAAAGTTTTAAGCTGTCTATTATCCTGGTGACGAAGTTGCTGTAGAAGAAACCATGATATCGCACCGAGGCAGATTTGAGTTTTGCCAGTACAACCCCGGGAAAGGTCACAAATACGGCATTAAACTGTTTAAATTGTGCGAAATGACAGGATACATGTGGAATATTTCTATTTATTGCGGCAAAGGTACTGGTGAAATTGTTGATGGATTAGACCATCCAAGGTGTGTTTTGATTTCCCTGACTTCACCACTGTTGAATGAGGGCAGACTGATAGTTGCTGACAATTGATACAGCAGTATACCGTTGGCTAAGTTTTTGCAGCCACGCAATACCAAATATTGTGGAATCTTGCGAAAAAATAGATCAGGATTGCCATCTCAACTAAAATCAACAAAAGTAAAAAAGAGTGTCACAAAAGGAATAATAAATTCCGATGGAATCAGAGTAGTAAAATATAAAGACCAAAGGGATGTTTATATGATTTCTACTTTCCATGGAGTCAATACAAAGGAAACAGAACGAAGCAATCGACATGGAGACGCCATCTCCAAACCAACTGCAATCTTGGATTACAATCGAGTCAAAGGAGGTATTGATCTCTCAGATCAAATGATCGCCTATTATTCACCAACAAGCAAAAGTATCAAGTGGTTTAGAAAAGTTCTTATGGAATGCATCTGCATGGTAGTTGTAAATAGCTGGGTACTTTGCAGTAGATTTTACGATGGAAATAATGGAAGAAAAATGCCGCTTGGATCATTTGTAAAGAAAGTTGCAATGTCCTTACTAAAGAGAGAAGACCAAGCCCCAGTTGCTCATATCGGAAGACAAATCAGTCACCCACATCAACTTTCTACAATTCCAAGGAGAGCTGATGAAAAAATTACTCGAAAACGATGTCATGGATGCTATGAGAAACTGAGCAGGCAATATGGACGAAACAAAGCCACGAAAAAAGCCAAACAAGTTTCCACAGAATGTACCGTATGCGAGCACTCATTTTGCTTACTCTGTTTCAACGACAAGCATTAGTGAAAAGACTAACGCAATTCTGATGCAACACATACAAAGACTAATTTTATTTAGCATACCGTATGTACAGATGTGTAAATTGTGCAACAAAATAGAACAATATTGATAAACAAATGTGTAACTGAGTGAAAAAAATTGAATAATGTTCGAAAAATAAATTTTCGTTGAAAACATTAAAAAAACGCTATGCGATTATGGTATTTATGCAAGCCTAACCAATAACTCACACGTTCAAATCAAAATAGAAGTCTTGCAGTGCAGACAGTTTGAGCCGCGCACGCTTATCGTGTAGATTTCGCGTGCGCATCAAATCACTTGGCGTGCCATAAAAAATCCTCTCGCGTGCCAGTTGTGGCACGCGTGCCTGGGATTACAGTTTGCAGCTATTTGACATTGTTTTCACTTCTCTGGTTTGTTTTTTTCTGGAGCTTTTAACAGTGAGTGAGGTCTAGCAAATGTAGTGTTTCTCTCTAATCTTTTAAGAATATTGTCTAATTGTAATTCGGTAACAAGTTGGAAGATGAAATTTTGTTTTGAAAACATGTCACCTGTTTGTTTTTTATAGAGCGAAAATGCTTTAATGCCTGCCAAATCCAAAATTTGGTAGAAAGCAGCCGTTAGAAAAAACGGCCGTTTAATCAGCTACGTCAACGCCACCATTAGTTGTATTACAAAATTCCACTGTCTCCGGTTTTTTTCTCAAATTCGCCTAGTGCAATCGACATATGGAGAGAACTAAGAACACAAACGTTTTTCTTGGGTTTTCACTAATACACAGTCAGAGTTGTCATATAGCCTGCCTTTATGAGCATACTACAACAACGTTGCGGTGAGCATTTTGCTAACGCAGGCAGCGTTTGTTTATATTTTAACGAGGCTGGATTTCTTCTTTTTCAGCTCTTCAGCTGTTGAAATCGACATGAAAAAGTTATCAGTTTTGACATTGTTGCTCTTACCCAATAAATGGTTTCATGAAAGTTATCACAATGTTGTAATTAAACCTTTGTATAGATGAGCGGTACTCATAATTGCTTATGAAATAGTAATTAGGATATGTTTTAATTTTACTTCAACTGCCAACCAGAACTTTATGCCAAACTCGTCTGGTTTCATAGTACTATTAAAGCTTTATTAAAAGTCTCTAGCTTCTTGTCGGTCACCAGCTGCACTGAAGAGACATAGAAGTCGAAACAGTGTTACTGTCTGCAGTTTTCTGGTTTATTTGGCATATATTGGGTGAACCTACAGCAGCCTTTTGTCGGAAACAGCTGCTCATCAATCGTAATATTTTTTTCTTGGTTTGTAACAACTGATGGTTTTGTTTTTGAGTCTATTTCAAATACCCGAGCTAACTGCAAATTTGTCAGTTTGCAAGCGTGCTGACCTTGTGCCACGCAAGTCGAAGCATAGAAAACGTATAATTTCACAACAACAATTTCTCAAAGTGGTTTGTTAAAATTACGATACGCCACATTCTTTTTTTTAAAAATTGTCAAGAGGAAAGTTTTTTCCGCCATGCGCTGCTCGTACATACACCAATGCAAGAAATGCATTGAGCTCAGAAAATGATACCCTCATTCTTTAATGCCTACGACTCTTTGAGCTTCCACATTGGTGCACTGAGCTTCCACATTTTACTACCAAATATAACTTAATATGTACCAGCAAGGGAGTCTGCCACTTTAAGGGCAAAGTGTAACACACTTGATTGCTCAGTTTGGAGATTCTGAACTGCACGCCTTCCTCGTGTTTCTACACTGAATTCCATAATTTCCCATTTTGTTTCATGTCATGCTGTCTGGTAGGAGTTCAAATTTTAGCAGCAACCGAAGCATAATTATGATGAAACCATGTAGCAAATGTATTTTAACGATAGCTTCAGCAGTTTGTGAATCCTTACTTTAACAATGGGTTGTTGTGTATCATCAAACTGCTCACTTTTTTCATCGTCGCTCATCTTATCTAAGAAGTAGAGTTCCCAATCGAACAATTTGCCTTCTTTAATTTCACTTTCCCCTCCAGAATCATCCTCGATTATGAATCTGAACAGCATCACCACTTGTTGTCCAGTAAGGCGTTTTGATCTTTGAGATATGACGTAATAGATTTGTCCATGTCATGTTTCTTAGTCAAGTAGCTTGCTTCACCGGTGGAACTAAAACAGCTTAGCACTAATCGGTCATGCCCACCATCTTTTTATTACAAAAAGTTATGATCAAATTACTAACTTATGGTAAAGGCCAATTACCTGTGATCTCCGCTGCTTTTGTCTACCTGAGGAAGTGGGATGTATACCCAGTTGTCGATAACATAAAATTATCTTTTTCGGATTTAGAAACTCTTCCATAATCTGTAGTCAGTCTATTTTCAATGGTAACCGACAACTGATAAAATCTTTATTGTATCTGCTTTCTGAGTTGTGCATTTCTTTTTGGTGACTCTATGACGTCACAAATAAAATCATATTGTCAGAAAATAGAAAGAAAATATTTGAAATTGTGTCATTCGTTTGATAGTGACAATACGGCCTTATAAAGTACACCAATAGATTTGAAAATGAATTTTTTGTATAGTTGTTATAATAACCGTTGATGGCCGCTGCAGGTAAACCCCCTTTTAAATATATTTGAAAGCAGTTTTTAACCTTATAGTCTTCATCAGAGTTCCTGTGACCTTCGTAGAAAAACTTATCCCACTTTGAAATACCAAAACGGTCAAAATGATCGCATCAGCTGTCCTAGTGCCCAGCCTTGATAAAAATACTTTTCGACACATGCTTGCAACTACGTACGAGTAGTTTGGTTGAAGCATTATATGAATATTGATGTCATAAGTTTTACTCACGTATCTGCATACTTGAAAACCTTTACTACACAGTACAGTAAAAAAAATGCAAAAGAACACTCTTATTTAATAGTTAATTTTAAATTGCACTTTACATGAATTTTTAAAATTAGCTGCAAACTTGTGCGTTATGCAAACATTTAAGAAACATAATTTTTCAATCAATCACTTCGTTCTTTCGACAAATTTTCTATTCAAATTTAACGTTTCGCTCCCCTTAGTTACCGGGGAGCTTCTTCAGAACACGGTAGATGTTAATAATAAGACATACAAACTGTACAACATAAAATTACAAAGACTACCTGTATTACTAAACACTAAAAATTATTGTCTCCGAACCTATTAGCCGAATTTTGACTCAAGTTGGTATCGGAGTGGCTTTAAAACCACATCACACGTTGTCTTCGTTGTTTCGCAAACCTAAAGACGTTATTAATTTTGAACAAAAGCGTGGTTTGGTGTATCAAATTTCTTGCCGGGATTGCAATGCTGTGTATGTAGGTGAAACAGGACGTAGTGTTAGAACCAGAAAACGGGAACATGTTGATGCGGTCAAGACTTTTAACACTAAAACGTCAGCGCTGAGTCAACATGTTATGGAATTCGATCATAGAATAGATTGGGATAATGTCAAAATTCTGAAGTCAGAATCACATGCATACAGACGTCGCGTTGCGGAAAGTTTTTTGATAAATCAAAAGGCTTGTTCATGTAATGTTATTAATCGCAATAATGGTGCGAATTTTCCGACTATTTATAGTGTGTTCGTCTCCAATAAGTAATGTCTTACGTTTCTCACGACACTTTTCACTTGGCCACTCCTGTATCTGTGATGCAACAAAGTTTTTGTTATTACGTGATTGCCTGCCCTGTTGATAAATAATTTTTAGTGTTTAGTAATACAGGTAGTCTTTGTAATTTTATGTTGTACAGTTTGTATGTTACATTATTAACATCTACCGTGTTCTGAAGAAGCTCCCCGGTAACTAAGGGGAGCGAAACGTTAAATTTGAATAGAAAATTTGTCGAAAGAACGAAGTGATTGATTGAAAAATCGTTACACTCGACATACGAGGAATGCCTGCTATATTTAACCTATTGAAAAGAAACATAATTATTGATATTATAGGATATTTAGAGTACACAACATCATAAAACACTTTCTTATGTTATCTTCATAGTGAAATGTAAATCATACAAAAACGCCAGAGCATTAGCGACATGTTATCGTGGTAAAGCTAGTATTGTAGAAAACCTAGGCCTAATTTTTTTTATCTTTATCCAATCCACATATCCAAATAAAATCAGAGCTTTTTCAGTGTGGACCAGACTAAAGAAACACGGTTTGATACATGATATTTATAGAAATTGACAAAAGCAAGTAACGATAATAATAAAGAAACAAAATGTTAAAGATGTTAGGAATGAGTAGTTGTCAATATTAGGCTCTGGCAATGTTAATTGAATTAGCCCACACGCTGCGATGTTACGGCAAGATTTAGTTTATATTTTGATCATAATATTTTGTTTGTTTTCTAATCTAAGATTATGGCTATGCAATGATATTGAATATAGAGTACAAATGCTATTAAAAATTTAAGAATGTATAACTTACCGGTTGCTTTCTTTTATCACCTTTACCCTCTTCCCCTTAGACCAACTTGCGAACAACTACATCTCAGTCAACATAGCCCTTGTTTCGAAATTAAAATCTGATTTCCATTGGGCGTAAGTTTCTTGGCATGAGATGGCAACGTGAGCAAAAAATTTTTGCGGACTTTCTTTACTTGTCTGTTATTTAGCGTGCTTGTCAATCTTCATCGTATTCATAAGCGGAAGCAAAAGCCTAACGTTTTTACTTATCGTTTTTTCACTTCAAGAGACCACCAAGTTGGAAGATGGCGTAGGATGTGGGCACGCAGTGCTAGATGATTGCTTAAAAAGTACCTCTTCAATGCAAAAAAATGCAAATCGTTGCTGGCATTACCAAATAACTTGTTTTTGGATCAGCTCAATCAACTTTCGGGTCATCAAAATATATCCAACCTCCTTCTTTGCTGCAATGCTTTTAACCTACCAAAAGTACCACCTTCAACACTATTTCTAAAGTTAAATGATTTTTTTTGTCAAAGGATCAGCGATAGGCAAGAACTTTTAATAACCAAAGATGTTGCCGGTTTTCTAAATTGAATATTTGGCTTAAATTACTTAAAGGATAAATTCGTTTAAGAGAGAATGTTACACCACTGTGCTTTACAAAAGTAGGCAAACAACATAGCATAATAAAATTGCAATTTGCAACGCTCTTAATTGGCAGTAGCGTTGAGAAAGAGTCCGGGCGATTCCTAAACAAAAGTTTTTAAACCTTGAAGACTGCAAGATAGAATAAAACAGCACATACCAAAAGCAATAAGAAATTAAGCTCAGCCAAATGGTGACTTATTTCAATCCAACCATACCAGTGCTTCGGCAATTGGACAACACCTCTTCAACAATGAAAAATGCGCCTCTTACTATGATGACAGCCAGTGTTCTATTTTGGCTAAAGTAAGAACACTTTTTTATTTATTTACCTTGGAAGCAACTTTCATCAAAATGCTTAAACCAGAGCTTTGTCGCCAGAAAGAATTCGTCTACACACTAAAATTACGTCATTGATTCGGACTCGATGAAACGTCTGGTGTCTACCAATTAGAACGCTCCGACTTTTTCACCAGCTTCATTCAAACTATAAATACCTCGCCATTAACACCAGGCTTCATTCTAGCGATAACTCCTGAAGAGAGCTAGACGAAAACGTTAATTTTCACTTTGAAATGGTCGATAACTAAATCTTTATTAAGTCAAAAAAGTGTTTAAGTTTGTAGTTACCCTCAGTTAAACCAAGATGTGAAACATTTTCCAGCTAACAAGCAAAAAACAAAAAAATAAAAATGTAATACATTATAAAAAAAGGTTACCCATGTAGACTTGGCAAAAACAAACAAATCGCAGCTCCAAGTAACTTTTTGGGGAGGAATCAAAAATAAAAGTGTGTCAAAGATAGCTATTTTTGTCTCTAAACGAAAAGGACAATAAGCTTATTTTTAGAGATTAATTTCTGAAGGTAATTATTTTCTGAATTATCCTCCTTTCTTGAATAAATTCTAAAAGTTTAGACGGCATGGCGCCTGTCGCCCTCCCTAAGCTATACAAACGTATGTATCTAATACATAAAGTGCAATTTTGTCTGACTGTGAGTCTGTTCTAACTTCTATGAAGCTGCTAGAAGTACAAGCATAAAACTTGGCACAATTGATCACCAATCCGTGGTGAATGTCATAAGAGGGTTTATGACGTCACGCTGACATCATATTTAAAGAGAATTTTTTTTAATTGCATTTTTGGACTGAGAGACATGGTTTTCGGCTTAAAGAAAAGCCAGTTCCCGGCTTACCAACTTCGCCAAATTTTACTTCTTTACGATGTTACATGATGTAATAATTGACAATTAATCCCAAAATTTGTTTTCCTAATTTACTTAAAAAAATACTGTTCGTAGAAAAGCAATCAAAAGCTTTTTTCGAAAGATCTTAGCAAGATGCCTTTGATAAAAGTAACAAAAGTTATTTTCATCAAAGAGGAGGAAGTTCTTCAAACTAAGCATTGCATTGAGTCCGGGACAAGCAATCGGCAACAGCATTCTTTGAACCTGAAATATAAATGACGTCACTAGAATACTGCGCAATAAAATCAATATACCTACTTTGACGTGGCGAAAGGTTAGTAGAAGGTGCCAAGACAGCACGTGTGATACTTTTCTGGTCAGTGACAATCTTGAATGAACGTCCTTTAAGAAAATACTTGAAATCTTTCACAGTCATATACTTCGCAGTTAGTTCTTTATCAAAAACGCTGTATTTAAGCTGAGCCTTGTTAAATGCTCGGCTGAAAAATGCTAATGGTCGTAACTCATCGTCGATCTTTTGATGTAATACAGCTCCAGCAGCGACATTAGAAGCATCAGTAACAAGATATGTTGGAGCATTCTCGACTGGAAAGGCCAGAGTGACTGGAGAGCAAAGTTTGTTTAACACTTCTTGAAAAGCATCATCCGAGTCTTTAGTCCATTCGATTGTCTTCTTTGAATATTTATGAGGTGAATGCAAAGCAAAAATAGGTCTAGTAATTTCTGAACAATTGGGAATAAACTTTTTGTAAAATGCAATCATACCAATTAAACGTCGTAACTGTCGCATATTAGAAGGTTTAGGAAAATTTACGATGGCCTGAATCTTGTCAGCAATAGATTTTATTCCAGTGGCATCAATGTGATGACCTAAATAATCCAAGGACGAAACACCAAATTTGCATTTATCCAAATTAATGGTTAGCGAGTACTCAGAAAACCTTTCTAATAGCTTTTGCAAATGAGTTAAGTGTGTGTCATGATCTGTGCTGAAAATAAGAACATCATGTAAGTAAACGAAGACAAAGCCAAAATCCGATGTAACTTGATTGATAAATCTTTGGAAACACTGTGCCGAATTTCTAAGTCCAAAAAGCAAATAATCCCAAACAAAAGAACCAAAAGGAGTAATAGTACAAGTTTTGTTCCCAGAGTCCGAGTGCATCGGTATCTGATGAAAGGCACTTTTAAAATCAATTAAGGAAAATATTTTGCAGCCATGTAGAGAATTGACAAAATCGTTTAATATCGGCAATGGATAAGAGTCATGGTCTGTAACAGCATTGAGAGCACGAAAGTCAACAGTTAAACGATACTTACCTGGTTGCTTCTTTTTGACCATGTGTATGGGTAATCCCCACGGGCTGGTTCCGGGTCGAATGATCTTTGCATCCAGTAATTTGTCGATTTCTTCTTTTGCTATTTTAGTCATCTCAGGACTTAACCTGCGAACTTTGCTGCGGATAGGTTGACCGTTAGTTTTGATGACATGACAAATATCACTTTCAATATTAGTGGGTGGTTGGAAAAGCAATAAGGACGGAAAGTCGTTGTTTACCATTTGTAAACTTCAGCATTAACACGTTGCTTGCAATTTTTAAAAAATGTCTTTGATATAACGTCATGATAACGTCACGAACCCCTTTATGACACTCACTACGAGGGAGTGATCAATTGTGCCAAGTTTGACACTTGTACATCTAACAGCTTCGGAGGAGTTAAAACAGACAGAAAGACACACAGACTGACAGAATTGCGTTTTTGTATATTACATAATATCAAAATAATATTTTATGCCTACGATTTTCCAAATTATGAAGTAATTTAATCAATTGAACACTTATGAATCTTACTGGCCACAAAAAAATTAGATTGCGAAGCAGACGAAAAATTTAATCTTGTTCAACATTTTTTCCTTTTTGTCGCCTATTCCCATACCACCACAATGAATCAACATGGAAAGCCTCGGTTCGGCTAAATTTTTTGCGCATTAGCGTTAAGCTTTTCTGCTCAAATATGTGCAATTCTTAAGTGTTCCCTTGTGTGATTGGCAAGGATGCCAAAAAGAAGGAAATAGCGTTTTCTAAAGCAATGTTTCTCAAATTTTCAGTTGGAGACTCACTTTTAATGACGATGCATTGCGCTAAATAATCACCATGAGATACCGAAGCAAAACGACGATAAAAAGGATTGAGATATATCATCAAGAAACAAAAAATTAACAGTAGTGCAATTTCATGTTGGTAAATTTGATCTAATGAATGTTAAATAATAAAAGTTTGCTAATTTCAGGAAACGGTAAAATATTAATATGCTTTGCAACCCTCTGAAAAAACTTTGAGGTCCATTTGTTGAAACATGCTTGAGAAAATTAGATATCTGCGTGTAATGAATTCAAGGATGCAAAACATTTTTGAACAAAAGTTGATGCAAAATTACTAAATTAGGGTATGATTCTTCTGCTGCAATAGCATTGATTTTTCATTGTTCAAATATGTTTATTATAAAAAAAACTCAGTGAGCATGGATGAACACTTTTTGATACATCAACGCATTGTCGACTGTTGATTGAAATATTCAGAATATGAACAACAAGCATTCTTACCCATTGGTGTAAAAAAAGTGCAAGTAAATTAAAAATGGCAACTGCACAATAACACAATTGCATGCATTATTAAGTTTAATGACAACTTGCTTTCAAAATTTAACTACAAACTGGCGAGGTATACATCAGGAGTGAGCTAACGTTTTTGCAGACCGGCCAATTACTCAGCAGCAGTGATGCCGAGGGAGAAACAACCTGTTTTAAGTAAACATTAGCACATTAAGACAGTACCTCATATATGAAGCTGACTGATGGAAAAGGTATATTGTGTGAGGAAAATCAACGCTCTGACACCAACTCTTTTGCCAATTTCTGCCACGAAATAAACCTATTTCTCGTTATTATTAAATTTTCCAAGATCTCTTACTCTGTTTGGCCCAGCGTTTTGACAGTCACTCTTTTGATAATTTCTCTGACAAAACAAACTTGATTCTTATTGCTATCATATATTCGAAGGCATTTGCCTCTGGGTAGCACATCGTTTTTTTACAAGCGGACTACACCTGTCTTCCATCTTACTTTATTCACTCAATCTTTCTTTTCTGACCGGCGCTTTTGTGTGGTTTTTCAAAATCACTAAATTTTTTCTGCGATTCTGCAGAGATGCTCTGCAAAGATCTTTTCTCGATCGTTTATAACTAATTTTGTCAATGTTCTTACTGCTTAGACTGCACAAAGAGCTTTGGTTTAACTCGAGCGATGGTCTGAACATTGCTATCTCGTTGACATAAGCACCCTAAAAACTCTTCGAGATTGAAATAGGCCTGTCGGCATTTGCCATACGCTACTTGATTATTTACAACTTTTACTTATGTAGATGGTAAAAACTTAATATTGAAAAACAAAATTGCCGTACAATAGCACAAAAACAGCTTAACATTCAAGATTTTATTTTTTTGAAAGTATTGGATTAAACGAGTAATTAATTTGTCGAATGAGTTTATTTTAAGGCATTCACCATACATGATCAAAACAACACAGTTGATATTTTTCAATACAAATGAACAGTCTCTTGATAATAAAAATTTTTTGCTACAAATTCTATCCATATTTGATAGACCTTCCATTTAAACAAAAATTTCGTTTTTAGAGCTTTCACTCGCACACGCTATTTTGATCTTTATTCATCATTTCTTCCCATAGATAAAAAACAAAGAAAAACCTATTTAATGATTATGAAAAAAATCACTATACCTTCGTACCGCTTTCAGAATAATTATCAATAAAGTAAATTACAATATGTTCGTTTTAGACTAGAAGGTCAAGTTCATGCGATTAAGAGCTTATTAAATGACGTCAAAATCAACAGTCACGTGGGAAAGCGCAATGCCGAAGCTTTGAATCACGTGAATAAAAGAAGCGTTGTGGACAGTAATGAAGAGGTAAGCCTAATAATTAACAGAATCATTTATTTCCTTTTACTCAAAGTTAAATTAATGCAGTAAATGATGTGGATTGATTAATAAAATAACCTTAACATGATTCGAATAACAACACGTTTTTTGATTATAGATATAGATCTTCAAACATTTTTGCTTTTTTTGGCAGCATATTCTCATATTAGGATAATTTTTTCTGGGAAAAGCGGATAGTAAATTTCGTCTTTTAATTTTGTAAATCAAAACAAATAAACAGAAACACGTATTTCTACATTGCTTTTTATTTCAGATGAATGATAGAACCGTGTCAAGTAGATGTCATTTAATTATATTGTTGTATTTATTTTATAGAAATTTACAACAGCAATATTTAAAGACAACATAAGAATTTTCTTTCGATACTTGTAGGCCATAGTGGAGCGACTTACATCAGATGGGGAAGTAGAAATTGTGATGGACCAGAACACACAGAGCTTGTTTATGAAGGTAAAAATATTGTTTAATGTCAAACAAGCAGATTTGAAAGCAAATGTTTAATGATTTAAATAATTCTTCAATAAGGTGATTATATCACAAAAGCAATTTATAGTCAAAAATGACACAATTAGGAACACTGCCAATTATATCAAAGGGGCTAAGGAAACCCTCAGCTATGCATTTTGCTGAAAAATGATTAAAAAAAAAAAAAATAAGCCTCTTTCTTCTTAAAAACACTTTTGATGTACTTCTTATCTTATTATTTTTACAAGAAAAAACATCGCTTTCAAAATTTATTTAAGCTCTCGAGAATATAAACCACACGAGAGATGTTACAATAAAAGGTAAACCTTATTCCTCACTTCTAAATATCTATTTTTTTCACGTAAGTGAAGCTAATTCTGTAAACTGTGACACTTGTTTTAAAGTATCCTTGCCATATTTATTTAAATATGTCATGAACCAAAACGTCAAGAGAAGGGCTGGCTCTTTGCCCTGAATCGACTGGGAGACTTACATTGCTGTCCGTGACTCTTCATTGGCATTTATCCGGATTCAACTGCTATTGATCAAGCTATGAATTACAAGTGTCCTCAATGAAGTTGGTAATATATGAGTCCAACACCGGTTAAAAATGAAACAAAATACATTTTTGCAGTTGCAGCTACGTATTTGTAGAAGCTTGATTTACTTTGTTTTCATTGACATCGTATTGTAACTTAAACTGGTATTTTCATGTATCTGCTTTGGAAATATCTTCGCGGATATGAATGGAATAATTTTTGCCCAAAATCCTTTCCCCATTTCCAGCACGACAGTCATGCTAGCACAACGAACTGCTACCACAAGAATTTGGCCTACACCAGTACCTAGCAGGAGTTCTCGCTAATGTGTTTTTCCCAAGGACGCACTAATATAAAACACAAATAATTGTAGGTCTTTCGTTTTTGTAATACCAGCGTAATTGCGTTGATTTACAATACGCTGCTTGCTAACCAATGAAAACCTGTAAAATTGTTTAGCTGCTGTGTTGGTTTTTAAGACGCCTTTACCTTTGTGCTGAGGCAACGTAAACAAGAAATATCCATTTCACACTGCAGATACCTGTACAAACCGGGCCAAACTATATTTGGATTTAAAGTTGCAAGATATTCTCTTTTCATTATTCTGCGCTTTTTTTTATCAAACTTAATGACCGTTTCATCTTTTCTCAAAGTATTAAACTCCTAAGGTTAATATGCAACAATGTTTAATAAAAAAAGACGCTAGCAGTAGGTTAACAGAACGTTTAAAACCATATGATGTTTGACGTAATATGTAAACAACATTAAACCAGTGGAAATTTTGTCTGTTTCTGATTCTGACTTGATGTTATCGAATTTCAGATCTGCATTGTCTGCACTTTGAGTGATCTACTTATCTTATAGCCATGAATAATTATCAAACATCATTACAGATTTTAAGAATAAAATATTTACAGGTGAGACAGCTGGAACGGAATATGACAAAACTGGTGGAGCATCAGACGTGATTTGCATCGATCTAAATGTCAGCTACACTCCAGGAAAATATATAGACGGCAATCAAGGTAAAAAGTTAAGATAAATTTCATTTGCTTTTTCCCTGCTTTAGGTCATGCTAAATTGCAACAACAAACTGTATAAAGTAGGCGTTTACAAAAATTTAAAAATTAGATTTGTCCAAATATTCAGCAGTTAATTGCAAATATGGTATTTAAAGACAATTTTGACAAAGTTTAAATGTCTAAAAACATTTTTTAAAGTATGGGTGTGCTGAAGCCATGCAATCTATATGAATGAACCGCCTGAGCCCATTGCCCACAAATGCTTTATTTATTTTAACAGTAGAATTTCCGGGTTTTCAACCTACTTAAGAATACTAATAGCGGTCCAAATGACCGTTTGTTTAATAACTGTACAAATGTTTAATAAGTAGTCATTATGTTTCAAGTTTTCTGACTTTTGTAGTACATCTAGAAATATTCTGAATCTTTGTAAATGTAAGTTTGATGAGTTGCAAGCTTGAATATGTCTTGGCCCGCACAGGATTTCATTTCCAAGTTGCATAGCAGGCCTTCAACTTGCTTTTTAGATGCGTTTCTGTAAATATGTTCCGGTCTTATAGCTTGCCTCACGTTTCTGAATAAAAGTCAATGGGTTAAAATTCATTTTGCTTTTTTCTCAGCAATTAATTCAAATTAATTTCTGTGAAGTTTGGTGCAAAATCTATCACCTAGCGCTTTTGATTCATTTAAAAAAGTATTCGATTTATTTAACAAAATCGTTTCTTATCAAGCGAAGTAAGTTTGAATACTCAAATACAGCTTGGATTCAGTTAAATCACTTGCACATGTAACTACTGGCGTTGAACGTTTTTCCTTCTGACCTACGCGATGGTGCAGTTTAACAACGCAATGGTGTAGTGGGTAGAGCGCTTGCATCGCAGTCGGTGCACCTGGGGTTCATTCCCCTTGTCCAGTCATAACAAAATACTTTAAAAAAGGGTATCCACAGCTTCTCTGCTTGGCGCTCGGTAGTAAGTTGTGGAGAACAAAGCGGCAAGTTCACTTGCTGTGTCCTTGGGCAATGCAATTAACGAGACGTCCTCACCTTTTTGTGGAAGACAGGTGACCCAGAAACTTCGAAAATGGCAAGAGCACAGCGAGTGCGAACGTCCCGTCCAAAACATAGCGATACCATTTGCTTTCTCGTGAATGCAGGATAAATATTAACAATAGAAAAAAAAATTTTATCCTCAAATGTAGGGTAGCAATTTCTACATCCTGTAAGGTTGGCACAAAAAACAAGCCGTAGAATAAATCCTGAATTAATGTCATCTAGGAGACTAAACGACCTGTTTACAGTGAATGCAAAGGTGTAGCAAAGTCTTTTAAAAAAATTCATTTCATTATAAATCTGGATTACCGTTTCTTTGCTACATATTAGATATATTTATATCCTAACTACGTTTGTTGTAAACAATTTTAAGCCTTGATTTAAGCCTTATTACAGTCAGAATTTTATGCCACACCTTTTTTACACTTGTTTAAATCAACATTAATTGATGAAAAAGTTACATAAATAACGGAACTACTTGCTGAAGTCTCAGTTGCCACTAGTAGTTACTAAATTATTCTATACATATGATTGTGGTTGGTTATGTTAAAGTGAATTAAATTTTTCCATACTTACACATAACTGCAAGTTTTTCCCATGTGGATTGTAGAGTGCTCAACAACGATGTCGCGCAGTACATAAAATTAAGACTATACTAAAGAAAACAAACTATCTGGCTGTTTTGCCAAATCGGCTCATTCCTCGACAAAAGAAATCTAAATTTTAGAATTTGAAATCAAAACCTCAGTAAAAAGCTAATGCTAAAATATAGCTGTTGTTGCAAATACAATAAATTAAAGCAAGTTCCTGTATGTAATACACATCAACGATTAAACAATGCCCTACACCAATCAACAGCCGCTTCAACGTGGTGGTGCGGTCCCCGACCCCGTTTGGGTTGGGTCGAAATGGCTGTTGGCCTTCCCGAGGGTCCCAGTTACCCCGGGCACTTCACAACATTTTTTCGCTATGCTGCCCCCTGAACAACCGCAGGAGGGCAGCACGCAGCATCTACAAAATTGGTCGCTTATTTTCACTTTTTCCTCTCTCCTGCCCTACTCTTGCCCTTCTTCGTCTCCTCATTCTTCTTCTTCTCCTGATGAGCGGTAACGTTCATCCTAACCCCGGCCCCATCTTTCCTTGATCTGTGTGCGCTGGAAATGGGACCTGGTGGGGCAAGGCAGTGCTATGCTGCACCTGCTCCAAATGGGTCCATATAGGTTGCTCACAACTTTCCCTGTCTAAATTCAGAGCTTTTATCAGCTCTCACTCTTGGAGCTGCCTCCCCTGTCGTAACACTGTGACTACCTCCTCGGACTCCTCCGACACGTATACCTCCACTGTACAATTTGGCCCCCCCTCTACTGATGCTGCACTCTCACGTCACCCCCCTCTCCAAACCTCCTATCCCCCATCTGCCTATTCTATATCTCCTTCCTCTGCTTCTTCACCATCGTCCCTTGCTCCTGGCCATTTTTCTATGCCTCCTGCCTCCTCTCCTCCCCCTGACTCTCTCAGGGTTCTTTAATGGAATGCTGGAGGTCTCCGAGCCAGGAGCACTGAACTACTTTACTTTCTATCGTCCCATCCAGTCGATCTTATCTGCATCCAGGAATCCAATCTTAACTCATCTTCCTCTTTCCGGATTCCTGGATTTTCTGCTCTGCGTTCTAATCGCACCCACTGCCGGTCTGGCATTCTCTCTCCTGATGCCACGCACGCCAGCGGCGGCGTCATCATTTTCGTCAGGCAGGGCCTATCTTTTTCTGAACTTTCTACCTCCTCTCTTTCTTCACTTGATCCCTACTCTGATTTTGTAGGGGTCAACATCTCTCTTAACAACTTCTCCTCGGTGTCATTTCTTAATGTGTACGCCCTCCCTATTTGCTCCTCCCCAAAGGAGGGCAGAACCGATTCCTTCTCTCCCTCCGTTCTTCCCTCCTCCAGAAATCTCTTCATTCTGGGGGACTTCAATTGCCATCACCCGCTTTGGGACTTAAGAGGTACTTACGACCACTGCGGGGAAGAAGTATTTGACTGGGTCATCTCTTCTGCCCTCCTCCCCCTCAATGACCCTGACACACCCACTTTTCTCCATCGCTCATCTGGAAGTCGCTCCTCTCCTGACATCTCCTTTGCTCCTTCTACTCATGCTTTTTCTTGCTCCTGGGAGGTGCTTCAGGACATGGGTTCTGACCTACTACCAATTCTTCTATCCATCCCTCTCTCTCCGATCTTTCGCCCCAACGAGCGCCCCCCTTCCTTCAATTTTCAGAAAGCTCGCTGGGATGGCATTGCCTCTTACTTCGACTCTCACTGTCCTTCAGCAGAGGAATACTCGTCTCTTTCTCTTTCCTCTGCTGCTGCTCTCTTTACCTCTTTGACTTTGAATGCGGCCAAATCTTCCATTCCTTTGGGCCACATCAAACGCCCTCCTAAAACCTGGTGGTCTGCTGAGGTGGAACAAGCGGTTAGTGAAAGACGCAAGGCTTTTGCTGCCGCTCACAGAAGTGATGAAGATCGACAGGCTTACATCTCTGCTTCTCGACGCGCTTCGTCAGTCATTGCCAAGGCCAAAGCTGAGGCATGGCAGACAACTTGCTCTTCTCTTTCACCTAGGTCTAACCCTAAATCTGTACACTCTCTTCTTCGCTCTATCGCTGGCTCTCCTTCCTCGTCTTCTTCCTCTCCTAACTTTCCTAACTGTTCTTCTCCCAGGGAATTGGTCTCGGTTTATGCCGCTTACCTGAGATCGCACTTTTCCGTTTCTCAGCCAAAGGCCCTGCGCAGCAGAGCCAGAGGCTACCTCACTGAGCTCTGCCGTGCCACGTGCCCTGTGGAGTCTCACTCGTCCTTTTGCTCTCCTTTCTCTCCCGCGGAATTTCTTGCGGCTGCCTCCAATCTTACCCTATTCACTGCCACTGGTCCAGACAAAGTTGCCTATGCCACGCTAAAGCACCTTCCTCGCTCTGGCATGGATTTACTTCTTTACATCTTCAATCTTTCCTGGTCTTCGCATTTCTTTCCTTCTATCTGGAAGACATCTTCTATTATTTCTATCCACAAGATGGGAAAGCCTCTCGACTCTCCTGCTTCCTTCCGGCCTCTCTCTCTCACCTCCTGCGTATCAAAGCTGTTTGAACGCATCATTCTATCCCGTCTTCTCTTCTTTCTGGAATCTAATTCCATTCTCTCTCCGGCCAGGCCGGTTTCCGCCCTGGTCGGTCTACACTTGATCAAATTCTGTACCTTTCTCATTCCATTTCGGATGGGTTTAACAAACCCAGGCCGGGCTCTCGGACAATCCTGTCTACTATCGATTTCTCTAAAGCTTTTGACTCTGTCTGTCATCCCGCCCTTTTTCATAAACTCATTTCGGCTGGCCTCCCTCCTTGCTTTGCTCGTTGGACTCAATGTGTCCTTTCTGATAGGCACGTTTGTGTGGTTTATCAAAATCACAAAAGCCACTCCTTTCGAGTCCGTCGAGGTGTTCCGCAAGGATCCGTTCTTGGCCCTGTACTTTTCTCTCTCTTCATTAGTAATCTTCCGGCTTCTCCGCCTTCTTCCGTCAGCTGCTCTCTTTATGCTGACGATCTGGCCATTTGGTCCTCTTCCCCCTCGGTCCCCACTGCGGTGGAGGCCACACAAGGAGCTTTGTTTCGATTAGAGCGCTGGTCTGAGTACTGGTGTCTTCCTCTCAATCCGAGCAAATGTGAGGCCTCCTTCTTCTCAGTGGATGCCCACCAAGCTAACCTCCAGCCCAACCTCCTCCTACTTGGCTCCCGCCTCCGCTTTAATCCCACACCAACTTTTCTTGGGGTCACCTTCGACCGCACTCTTTCCTTTACTAAACATGTATCTTCGCTGAAGGCCACGTTTTTCCCACGTCTCAAGGCCTTACGCTGTATCTCTGCTTCTTCTTTGAGCCCCTCTAAGGAGTCCCTCTCTGTTCTGTACAAATCTTTTCTTCCGTCCCTTCTCACTTACGCTTCACCCGGATGGTTTCCTTTCCTAAGCGCTACCAATTTCACCAAATTGGAACACCTCCATCGAACGGCCAGTCGCGCCATCACCAGCTGCTTCTCGTCCTCCCCTATCCCTCTACTACTCACCGAGGCTTCTTTACCTCCCCTACGAGTCACTCTGACTCACTTCACTCTTTTTTCTTATGAGTGGGGTCTTCGTCTCCCAACCTCCTTTCCCATCTCAGGTTTGGCCAGACTAGGAGTGAAACCAAGACTCTGCAGATCGTCCTGGAGAGCTCTTGCGTCCACTCATTCGCTCATGCTTCCTTCTACTTGTTCTAGGGAGGCTCTTGTTGCTTGCCCTCCCTGTCCTCCTTGGAATCTTTCTTCGTTCACGGTTGAGTCCATCCTTCCCACTCCATGCTCTCGCTCTGATCCCCCTCTTTCTTGCCAAGGTGCGGCTCTCGCCCATCTTGACTCTCTCCCCCTTCATGATCTGGTACTCTGGACAGACGGCTCTGTTCCTTTTCCTTTCGACAAAGGCGGCTCCGGCGTTCTTGCCAACTGCTCTGTCTGTGGCACCGAGGCCACTCTTTCCTTTTCGGCAGGCCCAGTATGCTCAAGTTTTTTTGCTGAAGCCTGCGCCATTCTGCACTCTCTTTGCTGGTCTCGGCAGCACCAACAAGTCTGCCATTTCTCTTCTCTTCTCCTACTATCTGACTCTCGTTCTGTCCTCGCCACCCTGTCCTTTCCTCCATCTTTTCTCTTATCTCAAACTCTGTGGCAGATCTGGCAGGAACTGTCTTCTTTCTCCTCCTGTTCTATCAGGCTACAACGGATCCCCGGACACTCGTTTCTCCCGGGGAACGGCACGGCTGACGAGCTTGCCAGACGGGGAACGCTACTTGCTCCCTCCGCAATTCCTTGTAGTCTCTCTCCTCTTATCTCTCGTATCCACTCTCGTCTTTTCTCGGACTGGAGGCGTACTGTCTCTTCCAAATATTTTGACACACAGGTTCCTTCGATTTCCACTGAGGAACTTGTGCTCCCTCGTCATGGTCGCTATGTCTTCTCTCGTCTTCGCTGCAATGGACACAGCCTTCTTTTAGGTTCTTACCTCTCTAGGATTGGCAGAATTGAGAACCCTTCTTGCAGTGCCTGTGGACACCCGTCCCAGGACACCTCTCATCTCATTCTGCACTGTCCAGCTACGGACTCTTTGCGCCGCTCACTCTTTGGCGACTCTCTGTCTCTGTACGACCTCTGGTCCAGACCCTGGAGAGTTGCCCGGCTTCTGGGGCTCCATGGTCTTCCGCCATGGCCCCATCCCTCAGAAGGAATCGGGTAACCAACAACAACAACATTGAACAATGTCAAGAAACTAGACTTGGGGGCACTGTTCTAGCCCTTGAAGAATTTGCTATCGATTTTTAGCTTTGACTTGACACTTTGGTGCTTACTCGCTTGTTACCCGCAAAGTCTCGACCTGCTGCTCTGGATTAAAAAGGTGAGGCGCAGTTACAGTGAAAATCGCGGATAACCCACAGCAACAACCGTGCATTGCATAGAGCTACCATGAGGTTATCTTGTTGGTATTGTTCAGTTGTTGAGTTATGTTACAAAAAACATTAGTTTTGACACATCGCATTTCCAATAGCAGCTAGAGTTTTACTGTTGGTGTTAAGCCAAGTTTCAAGCTCAACTCTTTGCTTTTTTTGCCATCTGATGAGCTTCTATAGGAAAGTAGTTTGTAATGGTGTTTATCCTTTTAAGTAATTATGTTATAATGATATTCACACTCAATCTTTGAACGGCAGTTGTTTCCATTTTTGTGGAGATATTAGCAGAGCACAGAGCGATTTTGTGCACACCGCAGACTTCACCTGCAGGTTATAATGAGCTGAAAAATTTGTTGGTATTGTGGTTCATGACAACTTTTTCACGTAGTGACGCAAAGTGGTCATATATCATAAGCACTTAACTTCACCAAATTGCAGCGAAATGCAAAGTTGTTTGGTAAAAATATAAAAATAGTAGCTATTTGTTTTGTGGACACCTATAATTTAGTAAAAACATGGCAAGCAATCATACCTCCACACGTTTGGAAATTCACTAGAAAGATGTAAGGAACGTAAAACCACAGTCTTGATTTTTACAAACCTCTGGGTATGACATAACTGATAATGATAATGAGCATTAATCAAGTATTTTTGGAAGATACCGCTATACATGTTCTCTAACTATTTTGAATTGCATTTCGAAAGATTTGGAGTTGCACCATAGTATTCAATTATGTGCAGTTAGATATTGTTCTTTTTTCATACGATTATTTTTATGTTTCTACATGTAGTCATCCACAAAACGTCGCATATGTAAACCTTAGTTTCTTCAAAAGCAGTTCCTAATTAACCCATTGATGTGATTTATCAACAACTTTAAAATAGTACAAGCTAACATCAAAGTTTTAAAATTTAAATTAATGCATAACAGCTTACATACAATAGATTGCAAACAGATTTTATAGAAAATGCAATGGCCTGTTGCACAGCGTGCATGTTTTTATGAATAGATAATTACTCACTTTGGATTGTCAATTTACTCGTGCAGGTTTTATAAAGGAAGACATTTTTTTTAATAGTTTTGTTAAACAAGCGTAGACTATAAACAATGCTTTACTGAAGATAATAAAATATGAAAAAATGTAGCAAATTAGCAAAAACCGTTAAACTTTTTAAATATAAACCTTTAACGCCAATCTGACATAATCTGAAAAAAATTTGTGTAAGTCGTACAGTAACATCGATAGTTGGTATAGTATTAACGCTGCAACTCTCAATTGAACATGTGAACAAAACAACTTTGCTCCGTGTAAATATGCGAGTTTTCTATTCAAAGATAGCTTAATGCGTTTGAGCAGCAACGCTTGGCTAGAATTTAGGGTTACAAAGGCATTTTTTGGGTTTTGCTCAAATGACACTGTTTCTTTGCAGGCTTTACACTGATCACAGTGAGAATAGATGGTCGCGTTAGAGAAGCTGTGTTTAATAAAATAATATTAAAGATCTTAAATATCTGTTGCTCATTTATGCTTAAATGTTGTTTACCAATAAACATTTTCTTGTGACTAGAAGACATCAAACGTTGGCTTGATGGCAAAATAACTGTTTGCAAGAAATGAAAATCAGCTTTCTACTAATCACAGTTCCTCCAACTCGGCCATCCAATCCCATCGCGATCAATGTAAAGTCTACCGACGAACACTGCCAGCTGAGCAAAACTTTATATTATCAAACGATTACCAGAAAACTTGGTTGGTGGTACAAAATTTGAAAATAAAAAATAGCAATAAATTTATTCCGAAGCTTTCTTCTGACTCTTATCAAATGCATATACGTTTTCCTCATTCCGAGGTGTATTTCATGAAAAGAGGTAGATGAAAACCTTCGCGATTGATTTATTGTTAGTTCTATTTGCTATTTTCAAATATATTACCCTTAAAAAAGAGTTCTTAAACAAAATTGGTTTAGGCTGTACTGCACACAAAACTGGACTGCATTGTTTTGTGTAGTGTTTTCTGTATAATTATGAATGATAAATAATAATACAAAAACCCATAACTTAGCAACCAAAATGCGATTGTGAGGCAACCCAATGAACACAAAAGCTAATCATCGTTTTTTTAACCTTGAATTTTTAGTAAAATTAGGATAAGCTGTAAAAATCCATTATTTATTAAATTTTAGCTGATGATTCCTGGACGTGAAAGTTGTCCCTTTCATTGGAAAAAAGAATACACTGAGTACATTATGAGTGGACATCCTGGTCACAAGAGCGCCAAACCATATCTTTGTATTGATGACATACCTCAAGTAGTTCCAGGTTCTGACACGCGGTATGCTGATGGAGTATTGTACATGGTTGAAACACAATGTCCATCACTTCAATGTCAACCATTTTTTCATGGAAGAGAGCTACGTTGTGTTGTTTGTACGATATAAACTTCAGAGAAAACTTAAACAAAATTTTCATCTAACATGATTTTGACTGTAGCTCATACGTGTTTTTATGTAATCAATGCATGCATAAGAGAAATTCTGCTTGATTTTACTAATAAAACAACTTCAAGTTGCAACAACATTTTTGAGTAAAACATTGTACCATTTGTTTATCTATATATGATAAAAGTGTAAGCCGTGTATTTTCTTTGACTTTACTTAACTTAGATTACAGTATTACTATCGAAAAATGTTAGGCTGGTCATAAATTTATTTATATCAATTTTAAGCTGATCTGATTTACAATTCATTCATCAACAGTTTTTCAAATCTGCAATTTTTACCGAAAAACAAGGTTTAGCGTATGTTTAATTATATTTGAAGTTAGTTGCTGCTTTTGCCGTGGTATATGTGATCAAAATATTGCATGCTTATTTAATTCGAATTTCATATTTTTGAAGTCTTGTTTTCATTATGCCATATGTTTGCACCTAGTAAACCAAAAATATGAAAAAGTCCAATTCTTAAGATGTTTATCTAATACTATGGAGTGCCTCAAGCGGGGATTGCCCATTATAATGTCGAAGTTAATAACAGCGGTTCAGCCGGGTACCCTGGCTTCACCTAAGGAACAACAATTCATTGTTGTGGAAACAATAAAACAAATTCATTTTATTTTTGACATGGCCAATTCCCATTACCAAACAAAAGTACAGTTTTTATTAGGAATTAAGTTAAAAGACTTTATGAGGGTTGCGCTTGGCCGCTATATTTTTTCACAAATTTCAGGAGTCCAGGGCAACGTTTCATTTGCCTATTTTCAGAATAGCCCTTCTTAAACTGAACAAACTATTTATCAGTTTAATTCAAAAAGTGCTTGAAAGCACACCAAAATTGTGGAAAGGCGCTAAGATGATTCATATGTACATACAAGATTAAGCTATTAAATATTTGGCACATATGTCTAACATTAATTTGGGGGGGTTTAGTGTGCGTGCTGTGCGACTGTAATCAGGTTACATTTGTTCTTTTGAGCCGTATTTCGTTAAAGCCTCTACAGAAGCTTTTTTACGGTCAGAATAGTGATGCATTTGTTTAATCAGGTGATTGCCAGAGCAGGAGGTCCAGGATGTCAGTTTTTTACCAATAGGTTCTATACTAGCTTCTCTTTGGTATTGCAACTGCACCAGAATCAATTAAATCTCATTGGTAAAGTCCAAACAACTCGTAAGAATTTGCCAAAGGATGAGAAGAAACTGCGACTGAGAAAACATGAGTTGAAAGTTAACCGCCATCCCAACAACTTGTTGAAACTTGCCTGACAAGACAAAGGCCTAATTCTTATGTTGAGTACTTGACAAAATAGAGATACGGCACCACATCAACTCTAAGTGAAAAACAGACAAAAAGTTTAAAAACTTGTTACTAGTGATTACACAGAGCATATAAACGCAGGGAATTGTTGCGACCACTACTGTACGTCATACTCATTCAATCGTAAGACTCCAAAATGGCGGAGAAAGATGTTTTCTGGGTGCTAGAAGTGGGTTTAATAAATTATTTTATCTTCTAGAAAGAAGTGAAGAATCATCCTGCTCTCAGGCATCTATCCGATAAAAAAACCGTTATTCAAGTAGTTGGTGACACAAGGAGGTCAGAAATTCGCAAACATTGCCAACTAATTGCAATTGAAACAGCGGAAAAGTTTGACAAGAAACCTTACTTTTGCAGGTAAATTTGCCATCTATCACAACAAAAACGGCAATGTTGACAACATTTAAAAAAAATTGCAAAACCAATGTGTTCTACGGTGAAAGTTGTCTACAAAAACCTGGACTATATCCTGGGGATGGTTTCAAAAAATACCATGCTGTCGAAAACTATACAGAATGAACCTCTGATTACCAGCTGAAACGACATTCTGATGCAAATGATAGCATTTAAACACTAGAATTACCGCCATTTCAACCTACCTAAAGTTACCGCGAGCGGTCAAAATGACCGTTTGCTTAATTGCTAAAAAATGCATAATAATTGAGCAATATTTTGTGTCATAATTTTCTTTTAACTGTTGTGTTGGACCGAGTAATGTTTTGAATTGCTGTAAATGGAATTTTAACGAGTCGTAAGCTCCATTATGTGTTGAAATAACTGCATACGTCCTAAGCTACAAAATGAATTGTATGGCTTCAACTTTTTTTTAGCAGCATTTCTGTTAGTACGTTCGGAGCTTGTAATCTACCTCTCAATTTTGAAAAAATTTGATACATTTCAATCTTGCTTTTTCATTAGCAACCAATACAAATCAAATTCCGATTTGTTAGATGTAGAATGCCTGATAGTTAATACCTAGCGCTTGCGTTGTAGCAGCCTACTTGCATCATCACCGTCACTGTCTCACTGCCAAAGCCAACAAATTTACATGTTGCTGAATCAGTTTGCTGCGCGTTATCAATAGCAGTCTATGAATTCGCTTCATTTGAAAAAAATCATTTCCAATGTAGGTCTAAGTCGAACCGAGTCCGAATATGCCTACCCCTAATCAAAGCGTGACATAACGTAACCGCAGTGCTTTCCTTTGCATGGGTAGAGGGCTGAAAGCATTTCTGTCTCATAGAAAGGCTGAGATCTGTGTTTTTTGGAGATCAATTTTTTCAGAGTAACGTTTTTGCTGTTGTTTGCTCTCAAAAAAGTGAAGCCCTTTTTTTCGGAAATATACTTTTCAAAAGTGAATATTTTGCCCAGTTTTGAAATTTCTATAACTGGGCTGAAAACAGTTTGGAGACTTCAGCCACCAGTTCTTGTACTATTATTCTTAGATCGGCAAACATATTTGTCTTTCGCACTGGTGCATAACTTGTACTTATTATTGCAGTTATTGTTGCAAGATTGTTTAGATAGAATAGCACAACAAAAGATTCTTAATCGCAAACAAAATTAATGTAAACTGTGAGCAAAACAAAACGCCAAAACTTTGTTTTGGATGGCGCAGATTAATTTTCGGAAGCTGCGTAAATGTTGAATATGTGGCTACGCTGAGAGCTGATTGAATCGTACATTTTTGAGTAGTTTTGCTTCGTAAATGTTTTGTTTTTCAACGTTCATGCAGTTGTAATACATTTCAAAAAAATTTGGAAAAATTTAGATAGATAAACTAAAAGATGGTTGAATTTTTACAATGCAATTGTGATAGAGTTAGTCGTAACTTTGTGGATGATATTTTAATAAATGCAGGTTACACCCCATCAAGCTCACACCTACAAAGAGTCAATCCATTACTAGGTATACTACAAGTGTTAACAGAACGTTATAATATAAAACAAAGGTCAGTACTAAGCTTTTATCTTTTTTGACCGCTCTCGGTAATTCTAAGTTGGTCGAAACGGTAGTAATTCTAGTGTTAACAAATATGCCAACAATTGCTCCTGCTTCGACAAAATAAAACTTAGCTTCTGCAAAACCAACAAGTTTTACTATAAAATGCTTAATAACTTTAAAGACAAATTAAGTAAATCGAAATTGCCGAAATTTTACGAAGTTACGCAATATGTTTTGAATTTAAAAAACTTTTGCCCGCTTCAGTACGACTATACATATTAAGCGGGGGCTGTAGAAAAACTCTTTTACTTTCAATTAAAAGTAGGAACTAAAACTGTGAGAAAGCAATACCCTGGGGATAATTTCCTTAAAATATGGGATTAGTAAATAATGCTGGAATGAGATTATGTGCCCTAAAATAGAATTTCGAGACAAACAATCAATGTTTACAAAAGATTTAGAATAAGTGCAATCAATTAATCTATGTATTCAGAAAATTTTTTTGAGATTTTTAGAATCTCATAATCACTTATGCAAGTAAACAATAACATGTCATTGCTATTCTTCTCAACTAAACCTGTACTGCAATGACCTAGAATATACAATGTCATACAATGTTAAGGATAAAGCTTAAGAAAATGTTATCACGGACAATATTAAAATTGAATTGCTGCGTATGTTTAACAAGTACAGCTTTACTTTAACTTTTCGAGGAACGTACACAAGTCAATAATAAAATAATGTAAAATTTGGAATGTTTTACGTAAAACTGATTCTTCCTCCGAATGTTGCTTCTGCAATGCCGACTTTGTAAAGACAAGAGCGGTAAACCTTTATTCTTAAATGCAAAAATCTCACCATTCTACATGTACTTGTAAAGCTTTTCGACTGCCATCGGAATGTCATCGACTATCCTTACGGAAAAACCATTCGACTGTGTAGACTAAATGAAGAAGACAGTGATTTGGAAAGCAACTTAAATCTTTCAAAAGATAAAGCAATCACATGTAAAATCCCATCTAAAGTAATTTACAAATGATTAATACAGCAAAAACTTCTACTGAAAGATTTTAACAATCCAAATCATAAAGAAAATGAAAAGAAAGCAACGTGTAAAACGTTATTTCCGAGTGTAATCGAATTTAACTCACAAGAAAAAAGACTGAAGAAAGATGTCATAATCTCATACATGTATATAAAGCGCCATTTTATTTTTACGTACTTATGTACATACACTTTAACTCCTCCGAAACTACTGGATGTATAAACATCAAACTTGGGACGATTGATCACCACAACGTGGTAAGTGTCATAAGAGTATTTGAGGCGTCAACATGACGTCATCATCAAAGAATTTTTTTTTTAATTTTCTTTTCTTAACAGGGCAAGGCTATTTTGCGCTCAAGCAAAAGCTAGCACCCAACATATCACTTTACAAAATATTTCATCCCTTTAGGATATAAATTGACGTTAGAATTAACGCTTGATTGTGCAATTTGTTACCTTTATTTTCTCAAAAACCACTGGTCGTAGAAACGCAAAAAACGCATTTTCAGAAGCTATTAATAATGTGATTTCAATAAAATCAACTCTACAACAATTAAACTCATTTGACAATGCAACGAGCAGTTCTTTATTTAAGCATTTTAAGCCTTCTAAACATGCTTCTTTGCTTTTATGCTTGCACGCTTACAACTTGCTCTATGTCATGATGCCTCTAGTACAATTAACGTAGTCTTTTGCTCATCATAATATGATGATTTTTGAGAAATTGCAAGATTTTTGCAAAATCATTTTACTCAAAAACTAATTTGTGATCTCATTTCTCAACTGATTTTCAAACTTCTTTAAACAAATTAAAAATTGTTTTGAGGCCATTTTGATAACATGTAATATTTGTTTTTAGTATGTATTTTTATGTTAAAACAACTACACTTAATTATCGGTAGTGTAACTTTCTACCCCTTCCAAACAGTGGTAAGCTGAGTGAAAACAGGTAACTTTAATAAATCAAAATTACTGCCATTTGAAAATTTAGGTAATTTGCTTTCCAGTAATATATGACTCCAATTAGCTAAGGATTAGTTTATAATGACTACTTCAAAAGTTGGTTGCCATTCATTCTGTTCTATTTTTAGTTGAGCAATTATCCTACTTGATCCAACCAACTTGTAATTGTTTGACAACGTTAGTTCTTTGGTGCACTTTGACTACTATTCATCCCAAACATGATTTTTTGGCATTATTTGTTTACGCTTTTAAAAACATTCATCAAAAAATGAAGTCACTGAACGTTTATGAAATGTAATCTACCGGTTCAAAACACTCAAAATTTTAGTGTCTGCCTTTCACAAAATTGCAATTTCATTAGAATCTTAAGTCCTTTAGCACATTTTGTCTATTGTATCTGAATTGCATCAATTTTTGGCAATATCAACCAAAATATTTATTTAAACACCAACTCTCTAACCATTTTAAAATATAATCAATTTCAAGCAAAGCACGTGGTGATCTCTCCAGAAAAAAGGAGAGGAATATTGATGGTGCAGTTTAATTTTTTGCAACTGAATAATTATGTCAAATATCAATAAATGTTAATGTCCCCGACTACGTTTGGGTTGAGTTGAAATGGCTGTTGGCTTTTTTTGAGGATCCCAGTTACCCCTGGAACTATTCCCACACAAGCCATTTTTGGGCATGCTGCCCCCTAAACGAGTGCAGAAGGGCAGCGCTTAGCCTCTTTGAAATAAATTGCCTGTCTTCTCTCTTCTTTTGCCTTTCTTTTACCCTTCCTCGTCTTTTCATTCTTCTCCTTTTCCTGATGACCGGCAACTTTCACCCTGGCCTCGTCTTTCCCTGTACAGTGTGCGCTGGAAATGTGACCTAGCAGGGCAGGTCGGTTCAATGCTGCACCTGCTCCAAATGGGTCCATTTAAAGTGCTCACTTCTCTCCTTTGCTAGTTTTTGAACTCTTGGTAGCTTTCACTCCTGGAGCTTCCCCCCTACTGCGTCCCTGCATCTTCTAGAGATCCCACACCTAACAATACTGTGACTTCCTCTTCGAGCTCCTCCAGCTTGTATACCTTCACTGTTCAATTAGAATCCGTCTACTAACGCAGCACTTCCGCCCCATCCCCGTCTCCAAATCTCTTATCCTCCCTTCCGCCCACTTCATATTTTCTGCCTCTGCACCCTCACCATTGTCTCATGTTCCTAACTGTTCCTCTACACCTCCTGCATCCTCTTTCCCTCTGACTCTCTCAAGGTTCTTCAATGAAATGCTGGCAGTCTCCGAGTTAGGACTACTAAACTTCTCTAATTTATTTTGTCTCATCCCGTTGACCTTATTTTTATTCAGAAATCTAACCTTAATTCATCTTCCTCTTTCCGGATTTCTGAATTTTCTTCTCTGCGATGTGATTGCACCCACTCCCGGTCTGGCACACTTTCTTCTGATGCCACGCATGCTATCAGCGGCGTCATCATTTTCGTCAGGCAGGGCTTATCCTTTTCTGAACTATCTACCTCCTCTCTTTTTTCGCTTGACCCCTACTCTGATTATGTAGGGGTCAAAATCTCTCTAAGTAACTCTTTGTCGCTCTCATTTTTTATGTTTATGCTCCCCCTATTTTCTGTTCTCCGACGGATAGCAGAACCGACTCCTTTTCTTCCTTCATCCTTCCCTTCTATAGAAATTTCTTTATTCTGGGGAATTTCAATTGCCATCATCCCCTCTGAGATTCAAAAGGTGTTTCCTACCCCCGTGAGGAGGAAGTATTTGATTGGGTCATCTCTTCTGACCTCCTCTCACTCCATGATCCCGACACACCTACTTTTCTCCATCGCTCATCTGGCAGTCGCTTCTTCCCTGAAAACTTCTTAGCTCCCTCCTCTCTCTCAAGAACCCTGACACACCTACTCTTTTCCATCACTCCTCTGGCAGTCGCTCCTCCCCTGACATCTCCTTTGCTCTTGGCAGGTGCTTCAGAATCTGTGTTCTGATAGCCTACCAATTCTACTAACCATCCCTCTCTTTCCGGTCTTTTGCCCAAACGAACTCCCCCCTTCCTTCAATTTTCAAAAAGCTCGTTGGTATGACTTTCTCTTGGTATGACTCGTTGGTATGACTTTACTTTGACTCTCACTGTTCTTCTGCATAGGAATGCTCGTCTCATTCTCCTTCCTTTGCTGCAGCTCAATTTATTCCTCTGACACTAAATGAGGGCAAATCTTCCATTCCTTTTGGCCGCATTAAACGCCACCCCAAAGCCTGGTGGTCTGCAAAAGCGGAAGAAGCGGTTAGTGAAAAAGGTAAGTCGTTCACTGCAGCTTACAAAAGAGATGAAGACCGTCAGGCTTACATCTCCGCTTCCCGACGTGATTTGTCTGTCATCGCCAAGGCCAAGACTGAGGCATGGTAGGCGACCTGCTCTTCTATCTCGCCTAAATCAAACCCCAAATCTGTGTACTCTCTTTTTTGTTCTGTCGCTGGCTCTTCTTCCTGATTTTCCTCCTCTTCTAACTCATCTAACTGTTCCTCTCCCGGGGAATTGGCTTCGGTTTTCGCCGATTACCTGAGATCTCACTTTTCTGTCTTCCAGTCAAAGGCCTTGGCTAGCAGAGCCAGATGCTACCTCTCCCAGCTCCGTCGATCCACGTTCCCAGAGGGGTCTCACTCGTCCTTTTGATCCCCCTTCTCCCTTGCAGAATTTCTTGCAGCTGCTTCCAACCTTTCTTCGTCTACTACCACTGGCCCAGACAAAGTTGCTTACCCCACGCTAAAGCACCTTCCTCGCTCTGGTATGGATCTTCTCTTACACATTTTCAATCTTTCCTGGTTTTTGCATTCCTTTTCTTCCATCTGGAAGACATCTTCTATTATTTCCATCCATAAGATGGGAAAGCCTCTTGAATCTTCTGCTTCCTTCCGGCCTATCTCTCTCACCTTCTGCATCCAAAGCTTTTGGGACGGATCATTCTATCTCGTCTAGTCTTCTTTCTGGAATCTAATTCCATTCTCTCTCTCCGCCAGGCCGGTTTCCGCCCTGAACGGTTTACTCTAGATCAAATTCTGTTCATTTCTCAGTCCATTTCGAATGGGTTTAACAAACCCAGGCCGGACTCTCAGACGTTTCTCTTAACTTTTGATTTCTCGAAAGCTTTCGACTCTGTTTGGCACCCAGCTCTTTTCTACAAACTTATTCCGGATGGCCTTTCTCTTTGCTTTGCTCATTGGACTCCATCTTTCTTTTCTGACAGGCGTGCTTGCGTGATTTTTCAAAATCACAAAAGTCGTTCCTTTCGAGTCCGTTGAGGTGTTCCGTAAGAATCCGTTCGTGGCCCTGTACATTTCTGTTTTTTTATCACTGATCTGCCTGCTGGTTTGCCTTCTTCCGTCAGCTGCTCTCTTTATACTGACAATCTGGCCATTTGGTCCTCCTCCCCCTTGGTCCCTACTGCGGTGGAGGCCACTCAAGGACTTCTGATTGAAGCGCTGGTCTGAGTACTGATGTCTTTCTCTGAATCCGAGCAAATGCGAGACCTTTTTCTTCTCAGTGGATCTCCACCAACCTCTGCTTATTCAACTTCCGCCTCCGTTTTAATCCCACTCCAACTTTTCTTGGGGTCATGCTCGACCGCACTCTTTCCTTTTCTAAACGTGTATCTTCGCTGAAAGCCAAGTTCTTCCCTCGTCTTAAGGCCTTACACTGTATCTGTGCTTCCTCATGGGGCCCCTTTAAGAAGTCCTTCTCTCTTCTGTATAAAGCTTTTCTTCGGCCCCTTCTCACTTATGCTTTGTCCGTATGTTTTCCTTTCTTAAGCGTTACCAATATCACCAAATTAGAACGCCTTTACTGAGCGGCTAGTTGCACCATCACCGGCTGCGTCTTTTCCTCTCCTATCCCACTTCTTCTATCTGAGGCGTCTCTACCTCCCCTACGAATCACCATAACTCATTTCGCCCTGTCATTTTTTGAGCTGGCTCTTCGTCTCCTAACTTCCTTTGCTATTTCAGGTTTGGCCAGATTCGGAGTGAAACCAAGTCTCTGCAAATTTTCTCGGAAAGCTTTTGCGTCCACTCATCCGCTCATGCTTCTTTCTACTTCTCCTTGGGAAGCTCTCCTTGCTTGCCCTCCCTCACATCTTTGGAACCTGCCTTCCTTCACAGTGGAGTCCACCCTTTCCGCTCTAATCCCCCTTTTCCTCGCCAAGGTGCTGCACTCCCTCACCTTGACTCTCTTCCACTTCACTACCTAGTGCTTTGGACAGACGGCTCTGTTCTCTTTCCTTTTGGCAAAAGCAGCTCTGGCGTACTTGCCAACTGCTTTCTCTGTGGCTCTGAGGCCACTCTTTTTTTTCATCAGGCCCAGTATGTTCAAGTTTTTCCACTGAAACCTTCGCCATTTGCTGGTCTCGGCAGCACCAACAAATCTGCCACTTCTCTTCTCCTATCTGACTCTCGCTCTGTCTTTGCCACCCTGTCCTCTCCTCCATTTTTCCTTTTATTTCAATCTCTCTGAAAAATCTGGCAGGAGCTGTCTTCTCTCTCCTCCTGCTCCATCAGCTACAATGGGCCCCTCGACACTCGTTTCTCTCAGAAAAGGACGCGGCTGAAGAGCTCGCCAGACGTGCAGTGCACCTCATGCTTTCTGCAATCCCTTGTAGTCTCTCTCTGCTATCTCTCGTTTCCACTCTTCTCTTTTCTCAAACCAGTGGCGTACTGTCTCATCGAAATTCTTCAACACAGAGGTTCCCTCGATTTCCACCGAGAAACTTGTGCTCCCTCGTCACGTTCGCTTTGCTCTCTCGTCTTCGCTACAACCGGCACTTCTTACTGTTAAGCTCTTGTCTCTTTAGGATTGGCAGAATCGAGATTCCTTAATGCAGCGCCTGCGGTCACCCGTTCCAGGACACCTCTCATATCACTCTACACTTTCCAGCTGCGGACT